>JAVLUX010000013.1:10427500-10840000 GCA_032164185.1 Moxostoma hubbsi | reverse complement strand
TCATTTAAGCAAATGTCTTCAGATCAAAAGATTTTTAAGATCATGAGAAAAATTTCAGACAAGTGACCCCAAACTTTTGAACGGTAGTATATATATATATATATATATATATATATATATATATATATATATATATATATATATATATATATATACTCACCTAAAGGATTATTAGGAACACCTGTTCAATTTCTCATTAATGCAATTATCTAATCAACCAATCACATGGCAGTTGCTTCAATGTATTTAGGGGTGTGGTCCTGGTCAAGACAATCTCCTGAACTCCAAACTGAATGTCAGAATGGGAAAGAAAGGTGATTTAAGCAGCGTGGCATGGTTGTTGGTGCCAGACGGGCCGGTCTGAGTATTTCACAATCGGCTCAGTTACTGGGATTTTCACGCACAACCATTTCTAGGGTTTACAAAGAATGGTGTGAAAAGGGAAAAACATCCAGTATGCGGCAGTCCTGTGGGCGAAAATGCCTTGTTGATGCTAGAGGTCAGAGGAGAATGGGCCGACTGATTCAAGCTGATAGAAGAGCAACTTTGACTGAAATAACCACTCGTTATAACCGAGGTATGCAGCAAAGCATTTGTGAAGCCACAACATGCACAACCTTGAGGCGGATGGGCTACAACAGCAGAAGACCCCACCGGGTACCACTCATCTCCACTACAAATAGGAAAAAGAGGCTACAATTTGCAAAATTGGACAGTTGAAGACTGGAAAAATGTTGCCTGGTCTGATGAGTCTCGATTTCTGTTGAGACATTCAGATGGTAGAGTCAGAATTTGGCGTAAACAGAATGAGAACATGGATCCATCATGCCTTGTTACCACTGTGCAGGCTGGTGGTGGTGGTGTAATGGTGTGGGGGATGTTTTCTTAGCACACTTTAGGCCCCTTAGTGCCAATTGGGCATCGTTTAAATGCCACGGCCTACCTGAGCATTGTTTCTGACCATGTCCATCCCTTTATGGCCACCATGTACCCATCCTCTGATGGCTACTTCCAGCAGGATAATGCACCATGTCACAAAGCTCAAATCATTTCAAATTGGTTTCTTGAACATGACAATGAGTTCACTGTACTAAAATGGCCCTCACAGTCACCAGATCTCAACCCAATAGAGCATCTTTGGGATGTGGTGGAACGGGAGCTTCGTGCCCTGGATGTACATCCCACAAATCTCCATCAACTGCAAGATGCTATCCTATCAATATGGGCCAACATTTCTAAAGAATGCTTTCAGCACCTTGTTGAATCAATGCCACGTAGAATTAAGGCAGTTCGGAAGGCAAAAGGGGGTCAAACACAGTATTAGTATGGTGTTCCTAATAATCCTTTAGGTGAGTGTATATTAGTAAATGCCTATTTAACAAGAGCTGTGAAGTTCTGAAATGAGGATGCGTGCAACTCCTTTTGTATCTTGTTTGCATTAGGCATCACCACAGGTTCACACGCACACATACACACCCTGCAGCATCCCACCTTACACACCATCTGTCCATCTACGCTCTACTAACAGCCTCCAAGTGATAAATAGAATAGATTTGTGATAAATGGGCTGTTAACTGGACTTTGACAGGCCTTCTCGATTACCACTTTATGAATAAATCACTTCGACACACCTCACTAATGTGTTTACCGCTTGGGTCAAGCCCACCAAGTTTATAGGTATGATTGTTTTTGGGTGTAACATTTCAGATATATCCATGTTAGTATCCACAAATTTGCAACACAAATGACCCCTATGTGTTTGTTTTTATTTTGCACGTACAAAATCTGTTACAAAGTCCATTCAGGTACCTACTTCATTTCAACACTGAAAATCCAACAATGAAAATGTCAACAACACTATGTTGCAAACTCCTTTGTAACCAACCAATGTTGAAGGTGCTCTAAGCTATTTTTGTATTGAACCTAAAATGCCCTATTACCTGACAGATATTACTGAATTAGGTGTCCTGAAATATCACACCCATCTCTGTGACAGACCTAGGCTCTATAAACAGTAAACTAAAATGTGACGGTGAGTCGCAGTCAGATTCTTTATTTAGCCAATAAGAAGACTTTTAGGTGCTTCCTGTCTATCAAGCATTTTGTGCATGGAGGGCACACATTTATGAGAAAAAGTAAGCTGAGAGGCCAGGTCCACACTACGTTTTCAGTTGAAACCGTTTGTGGGTTTTCTAACTTCATAATTTTTTTTTAAAGTATTAAAGTTAATGCTGTCCCAGCATGGATGAGATGCATAAAGGTAGCATAATCAATGTGTTTTAAACTGTAAACATATTAGTGTAAACATGGTCTTAATTCAGTGGCTAATTCTGGCAGAAGTTCCAGAATGGCTAATATCACTTACAGCAACTTTAAGCAATTAAAAATGTCACATTGTGCATCCAGTGTACAGACGTAAACACACCGAGCTTCAGTCCATCCAGTTAGAGCTTCAGAGTCCAGACTGTAAGCTGAGCAAACTGAGGGCCTCCACCATCATGACCGACTACAACCCCAATTACTGCTTTGGTGGGAAGACCGCCTCTGTCAATGACCTCAAGGAGGTGCCAAGGCGCAACATCTCTCTCACCAGGTAAGCAGCGAATGCAAACTCTGTGGTATTTATTTGGAATAAAGTATATGATTAAATCAGTTTATCCCAGAATTAAAGTGGGAGATGTTAAGGTTTAACACTGACAGCAAATAAACTTGTGGAGATTGCCTAGTTGCTCTATAAATGGTTGCTAGCAGGTGTTCCTACAATACGGTCAATCAAGTGAGTGCCAAGGTCTCTGCTTCTATTGGTAGCCACTGTATAATTTTTCTGCTCCCCTTTTTGTGACACCATCAATGGTCATTGTCAGTAACGTCATCTTAAATCTCCACCTCTAATTGAAAATAAATTACATCTGGTTGGTTTATTTCAACAAATCGCTTTCAGTGTTAACACCCTTTAACAACTAACTGAGAATGGTTGACTACAGTTATTTAAGACTGAATTTTCTAATTAATGAAATCTGAAACAATTATAAATGATTGTATGTGAAAAGGCATTATAATAATGCTCAAAATTTACAATTATTTGCTTGTAGAGGTTTGGGTCATGGGGCTTTTGGGGAGGTCTATGAAGGGATGGCCGTTGGGATACCAGGGGAGCCAAATCCTATGCAAGTGGCAGTCAAGGTAAGATCTAAAGATGAAGCACTACATAATATATGAAACCACTACCCCCTTTTATTTTTTTATAAATACTTGGTATGTTCTAGGTCCTGTTGTTGCCTGGCTTGCTTGATTAGCTCTGTATGTTTCTGAACTTAAATTAACCTGGGATCATTTTTGTTCTTCAAAGCAAGCTTAAAACGTATCCAAATATTTCATCAGATCAACACATTAAAATACTGTAACCACCTTGCTATCAGGTTAACTATCAATGCGCAAAAGTCTAGAAAATCAACTTCTGAAGTTTTACATGATTCTTACTGGTCGATGTTGGTCAAAGTTGGGTTTGGTGCTTGATCAGATGGACTACAAGCTGACCGGACTGACATCAACATGGTAGATCTTTGTTGGGGTTAATAGACCAAATTGGCTAAGCTAATGGGGACCTAGTTTAGCTGGTTACCCATTTTCCAGAACAGCTTGCTGACCAGTCTGACCACCTTGATGGTATGGTACACTTTAATAAATAAAAGATACTCAAGGCACTATTTGGGGTTCCTCAGCTTCCTCACTGGCAGAACTCTATGATGATCTTCCAGGCACCCTTTCAGTTCTCTGAGAAACTTACTCTTAGTTCCTGTATGAACTGTTTACTGTTAGCTGTTCCTTTCGTAATACCATCATAAGGGAAATGCTTTGGGGCTCTTGAAAATATTTTTAAGTTCACTGAGTACATAAATAGGATATCTGAGGCTCTTTTAAAGGATGCCTGGGGGATCTCCAGAGAGTTCCACCAACGTTGCATGTGAAGAACCCCAAATGGTTTCTCAGGAGTCTTTTAAATTTTACAGTGTATGACCTGTTTTTGTTTGTTTGTTTGTTTTTGTCCTAAAGGATTCCAGTAGATATCTCAGTTTTATGCCAAATTATCCAGAAACTTATCAGGCCATATTGCAAAAATTGGACCCAGGTCACTAAATCAAAAAGCAGATTTAATTAACAAACCACATCTGGTACCACCTAATCTTACAGATGTTCAAACTGAGCCTTCAATTAAAAAAATTAATGAGCACGTGCATGTTTATTGATGCATGTAGTTTTGATTATTAAATTATTCCCTGATTAGACACTTCCTGAGGTGTGCTCCGAGCAGGACGAGCTGGACTTTCTCATGGAAGCTCTTATAATCAGGTAAAAATGAAAAATAAACACACAAGCTCAAAGGATACAACATTTTTTACATGCTTAGAGACAACCTGCTGTTTGGAGACAGTGCAAGAGGATCAACCTGAGCACTGATACGGCTAAGGGGTAAAATTCTCTTTCTGTCTTCCTCTGACAGCAAATTTAGTCACCAGAACATTGTGCGGTGTATTGGGGTGAGCCTCCAGGCTCTGCCTCGCTTCATTCTACTGGAACTGATGGCTGGAGGAGATCTCAAGAGCTTTCTGAGGGAAACTAGACCTAGACTAGTAAGAGTATACACATACACACAGAACTCTCACTGTCTGTTATATTGTATAAATTCTAAACCTCTTACAGTTCTTTTTGATTAGACCATGATTGTTTTTTTATGAAACATCATCAGTTTTCTTTTTTATAATTTATTTGGTTTATTTTTTCCTCATATCAGTATATTGTATTTTATTTTAATCTTAAGTTTTGTATCTTTTGTAAATGCTTAGTAAACTGCAAAGTTTTTTTGATTCTGTACTCTTGTTTATCTTGTAATGTCAATGCATCTCCCTTTTATACTGGTATATGCTTTGCCAGGTTGCAAGATTGGGTTGGGTAAATTCCCAGCATTCTGACCTTCTGTCTTGTTATTCTGCTTCCCAGGAGCACCCTTCCAGTCTAACCATTGTGGATCTTCTCAACATAGCACGAGATATAGCCCGTGGCTGCCAGTACTTAGAAGAGAACCAGTTCATACACAGGTATAATTACTGACTCCCCAACAAACCTGTGCACTTTATGTTTCCCTATAATCTAACATATGGATGGTCAACTTTCTTTCAAAGTCAGCTTAAATTTGTTCTTTGACTCTGTGACTCTCATACTCCTCTGGCACCAGAAGGAGTTCTTCTTCCTTTAGAAACTCTCATTTAGAATGGCATGAAATATGAATCCACTTAGAGCTAATTTAAGCCAGAAGAGCAGCCCAGCTGTATATCAGGGACACTGAGACTTGTACCCATCTGTGGTTTCATTCTGAAGTTCATTCTCACTGAGCTTAAAATGTACCTGGTTCAGTTTTGACTTTTTGTCTGAGCACTAAGGGGTTGCTCGTTCTTTTTTTTTTTTTGTTCCACTATTCACATTTGCTCCAACTTGAAGATATTGGGTGTGCAACATCAATGTTTTTTTTAATGTGCTGTTTCTAAAATCAGACATAACTCTGAGAACAAAGCAGGATATATTGGTATTTTCTTTATCTACTATAAAGTGTCTCAAACAATACTCTTAATATCATTAAAAGATTTGATGCCATTAACCTCACAGACTTTGGCAAATACAGTTTACTGTATTTGCCAATAGAGTTATTCCTTTTTTATGAATGTGAACACAATTTTGTTTCTTGGTGAACTGATATAAACCTGTATGCCTGAATTCCGATAATTATGCAAAACCCAGCCAATCAGACTGGAACTGGTGATTTCAGCCAGGTCTTGCTGTGTGCAATATTACAATAAAATAATGTGCTAATATGGGCACATGGCTTAAAACGTCTCGGGTTACTTGTGTAACCCTTGTTCCCTGAAAAAAGCGGAACGAGATGCTGCGCTGCTAAGCGCTATGGGGGAAACAATCTTATTGTGAGCTGCTCTGAACATGTGTGTAACACGTCAATGAAATTGACTGGAATTTATAGCCTCGGTTGGTGAGATCATTGGACACACCTGTGGCCAGGCTATAAATAGGAGGCGTCACCAGAGTGTCGTCAGATTATTTTTCTGAAGAGCGGTCCTGGGACGTCCCAGTGCGGCAAAAGAAGCGCAGCATCTCGTTCCGCTTTTTTCAGGGAACAAGGGTTACACAAGTAACCCGAGACGTTCCCTTTACAAAAAGCTTCACTTTGATGCTGCACTGCTAAGCGCTATGGGGAACGAAATGCCCACGCCGCCGCACTGGGGCTGTCCGGACCCCTGATCGTTGTGAAGTGTTTTCACAGAACGCGAGAGGTTCCAGACATGAGCTTAAGATGTCGACTCAAGGGCATAAGCCCGGAGTAGCAGAACATCTAACACCATAAAATCCGAAGAGTGTGTGCGTAAAGGACTAGCCTGCCGTATCACAAACCTGGTTAGACATGAGCTTGAGATGTCGACTCAAAGACATAAGAGTCCGGAGTAGCGGAGCATCTAGCCCACAAAGTCAAAAGATGAGGTTGAGAAGCCGATCCAAGGGCTCTAACTCAAAAGTTCGTACCATGAACTTGGATTTGGCATGAGCCTGGGATGTCGACCCAAGGACATAGTCCGGGGTAGCAAAACATCCTAGCCCATGTAGAAAATTGTAGAATGTGGGTGGAGAGGACCAGCCCGCCACGTCACAAACTTGTTCCTGCATGAGTTTGAGATGTCGACTCGAGGACGTAAGAGCCCGGAGTAGCATGAACATCCAAACTATAGAATTTAATGAATGTGTACGGAGAGGACCAACCTGCCGCATCACAAACTTGCTGCAGAGGGACCCCTCTAGCCAAGGCTTTAGAGGAAGCGACCCCTCTGGTGGAGTGAGCCCTGACACCTACTGGCGAAGCTTGACCGCGCGCCTCATAGGCCAGGGCAATAGCATCCCTCACCCAATGTGACATAGTCTGCTTAGTAGTGGCCGCCCCCCTGTTGCGGCCCCCATAGCAAACAAACAATTGCCCTGATTTACGCCACTGGCTTGTGCGGTGGACATAAATCTGAAGGGCATGGACTGGGCAGAGTCCGTGAAGTCTTTCCTGCTCCGGCGTTAAAAACGGCGGGGAGCAGAAGGCTTCTAAAGTGACAGGATAGACATAGCCTGTAGATCCCCAATCCTCTTAAGAGAGGTAATAGCCATAAGGAAGACCATCTTGAGAGTCAGAAGTCTGTCAGACGCTGACTCCAGAGGTTCAAAAGGGGTCTCGACCAGAGCCTCCAGGACTATTGTTAAGTCCCACGAAGGAGTTCTGGCCCTAACGGGAGGCCTCAGTCGCCTGGCTCCACGAATGAAGCGGGCGAGTAGAGGATGTCTCCCTAAAGGCACCCCGTCAATCAAGGCGTGGCAAGCCGAAATGGCGGCCACATAAACCCTGAGAGTAGCAGGGCATATGCCTGCTGACAGTTTTTCCTGCAGAAACTCCAGAACTGAAACAATTTGGCAGTTAACTGGATCTGCATCATGTGAACTGCACCACCTTTCGAAGACACCCCATTTATTGGTGTAAATTCTTCTGGTGGAGGGAGCCCTAGCACTAAGAATGGTTTCAATAACCCCAAGCGACAGCCCTGTGTCCCTCAGTTGGTACCCTTCAGGGGCCAAACGTGAAGTTTCCACAATTCGGGCCGGGGATGAAATATTGTCCCCTGTGCTTGAGACAGAAGGTCCCTCCTGTCGGGAATCGCCCAGGGCGAGCCGTCTAGGAGAGACATCATCTCTGAGAACCAAACCCTGTTCGGCCAGCGAGGCGCTATCAATAAGAGGCAAGACCCTTGCTGGCGAACTCTGGCCAGGACTCCCGGGAGCAGAGAAACCGGAGGGAACGCATACAGGCGCATTCTGGGCCATGTATGCGCCATCGCGTCCAGACCCAGGGGGGCTGGGTGACTCAGAGAGAAGTAGAGGGGACATTGCGCAGTCTCTTGAGAGGCGAAGAGGTCCACTTCGGCTCTGTAAAATCTCTCCCAAATCTGTTGTACTACCTCGGGATGGAGTTTCCACTCGCCCGATGGTAAGTTTTGTCTGGACAGAAAATCTGCTCCCACATTCAGGCGTCCAGGGATATAGACTGCCCTGAGTGACAGTAACTTGCCCTGGGCCCAAAGGAGAATCTGACGTGCCAGCAAATTGAGGTGGCGAGAACGTAGGCCTCCTTGATGATTTATGTAGGAGACTGCTGCTGTGTTGTCCACCCGCACAAGGACATGGCAGCCTCTCAAATGTTGGAGAAAGTATTTCAGGGCCGAAATACTGCCATCAGCTCGAGGCAGTTTATGTGCCAATCGAGTTGATGACTCTCCCATTCCCCTTGGGCTGGACGACCACTTAAGACCGCACCCCAACCCGTCAGGGAGGCATCTGTCGTAAGCATCCTGCGACGACACAACGCGCCAAGAGTGGGACCCAAGGTGAGAAACCGGGGTCTGAACCACATAGAAAGGGAACGAAGCACTGGGCGCGTAACCCTTATTTGCCTGAGGGGACTGGCCCTTGGATGAAACCCCCTGGCTTTTAGCCACAGCTGAAACGGTCTCATATGGAGAAGGCCCAAAGGAATCACCGTGGACGCAGACGCCATGAGACCTAATATTCGTTGGAACTGAAGAACAGTGCAACCTTGACCTAGCCTGAGAATGCTCAGGGAGTTCTGAATGGAGATGACACGAGCGGGAGACAACTGTGCCTGCATCGTGATCGAATTCCATATAACCCCTAGATAGGAAATTTTCTGGGTCGGGGAAAGAACGCTCTTTTTGGCGTTGAGTCTCAGACCCAGAGAACCTAGATGAGCCAAGACGATATCCCTGTGCTGAACTGCCAGTTCTTGAGACTGGGCTAGGATCAGCCAGTCGTCTAGATAATTCAGAATGCGGATGCCCTGGAGTCGCAACGGAGCCAGTGCTGCATCCATGCATTTCGTGAATGTGCGGGGTGATAGGGCTAGGCTGAATGGAAGGACCCGATACTGGAAGGCTTCGTCCCCGAAAGCGAACCTCAGGAACTTCCTGTGCTGTGGCAGAATTCCAATATGAAAGTATGCGTCCATGAGGTCGATCGTGACCAGCCAATCGAAACGTTGGAACTGAGACACGACGGACCTGACTGTTAGCATCTTGAACTTGAGCGTCTTGACCGAGCGGTTCAAGGCACGAAGATCTAAGATGGGACGCAACCCCCCCCTTTCTTGGGGACCAGGAAGTATCTGCTGTAATAGCCAGACTTTTTCTCTGGAAGGGGAACATGTTCTATGGCCCCTTTTTCCAAGAGATTTTGCAGTTCTACCTGAAGTAGACATGCCTGTTCCGGGCTTACGGTAGTGGAAACCACGCCGTTGAAGCTCAGAGGGCGACAAGCGAACTGAATTCTGTAGCCTTTTTCTACTGTTTTTAGAACCCACATAGAAATACCTGGCAGAAGTTTCCACGCTGCCAGGTTCTCTGAGATGGGAACTAATTTCAAGACTTCCTGTTGAGGGGGTGTCGAATGTTCCGTGTCCTGGATTATGGCAGGGAGCAACGGTACATTCAACATTTTGTTGGAAACCCCTGTCACCCGAAACACCAAGGGTGGCAGGAGTGAAGAGGTTTCGTGAGGGTATCGGGAGGGCCGAAGTGAATGATACACACGCCCCGTCCCGAAGGGAACTACCCTCACAGGGTTGGATACAAGACCGTCAGGGCTTCTTTATCTTGGCGATACAAGCCCTGAGGTCTTGTTTGGGAGGTTGCTGAGGGCGACGAGCCTGTCCCCAATCTCTGCGAGGGGGAGCACGTATTGCCACGCTCTGTTTCTGAACCTCCCTCCTAACAGAATCAGGGCGAGACTGGGTGACCGACGGCATCGCCCCCTGAGTGCGACGAGGAAGGAATTGCCCAAAGGCTTCCTCATGGCTTTTCGCCTCCTGGAATCTGGAGATAACCGTGTTCATGGTGTCTCCAAAGAGACCAGAAGGCGAAACTGGGGCATCAAGGAGGAAAACTCTGTCCTTATCCTTGATGCCGGATAGATTAAGCCATAAGTGCCTCTCAGTGCTAACCAAAGCGGACATAGACCGGCCAATAGCACGGGCTGACTGCTTGGTGGCACGGAGAGACAAATCCGTAGCTCGACGAAGTTCAGAAAAAGCTTCGTCGTCGAGGCCTCTTCCAGCACTCAAATCTTTTAGTAGGTCAGCCTGGTACGCCTGCAAGACAGCCATGGTGTGCAGCGCAGCACCAGCCTGACCCGCCGCTTGATATGCTCTCCCGACCAGCATGGAGGTTACCCTGCATGGCTTAGAAGGGAGAGCAGATTTATTAAGCGACGATGCCGAACCCGGCGAGAGATAACCCGCAAGTGTCTCCTTGACCGGTGGCATCTTTAAATACCCTCGCGCCTCAGCGCCCACGATAGTCGAATATATTGACGTCGAGGGCACGTGAATGCGCGAGGTATAAAGTTTATTCCAAGAACGAGAAAGCTCGTCATGGAGATCATTAAAGAAGGGAAGGGACTGATGAGGTGTTCCCTTCCATTGGTCACCAGACAGAAATCTGTCCTCTAACTTAGAGCGCTTGGGGGGAACTTGGTCACGTGGCCAGTCTATTTGAAGCCTGGCCACCGCGCGAGTAACCACATCGAGCAGCTCCTCCGAAGATTTAGAATCGCGATTGGAGCGCTCAGATGCGGTTAACTCGGAATCTGACCCAAGGGAATGGAGGTCCCCCTCGTGAACCGAAGAGGCGCCGAAGCACGCTTCAGGATCACGCGAGGGACCAGCAGGATCTGGGGAGAGAGCGAGCGAAAGGGGCGAACCCGTCTCTCGCTCCTCAGCCAGATCCATGCGAGAGCCCCACGAATGAAGTGTGGGTGCCGGCTCTCGGAAGTAAGCAAGGCGAGCGCGAAGCATCCCGACCGAAAGTAGGTCGCAATGCGCGCACCCGCCCTGTTCCAACGCGAGAGTAGCGTGCTCTTCCCCCAAGCAAACAAAGCAAAATTGATGCGTGTCCCTGTCAGACATAGAACGCTGACAAGGAAACACGCATTGTTTGCCCTGTTTTTCCGCCATTTTCCCCTTTATATATATATATATATATAAAAGAGAGAAGGAAGGAAAAGACTTAGATTTTTAAACAATTTTCTCACAAGAGTTTTGTGAAAACACACAGAGAGAAAGCTCTGAAGAAAAATGTCTGACGACACTCTGGTGACGCCTCCTATTTATAGCCTGGCCACAGGTGCGTCCAATGATCTCACCAACCGAGGCTATAAATTCCAGTCAATTTCATTGACGTGTTACACACATGTTCAGAGCAGCTCACAATAAGATTGTTTCCCCCATAGCGCTTAGCAGCGCAGCATCAAAGTGAAGCTTTTTGTAAAGGGAAAGTCATTTAAACCTGTGTAAATCTATGTGATATGAAAATGGAGGAGATAAATTAAAAAGTTAAGAGATTCGTTTTCTGAATAATGGACAAGTTGACTAAAGACCATGTTAAGGTCATTAAATTAATGCAAATGCTACTGTAGCAAAGCTGGAGCTAGTGTTTAGGTGTGATTTGAAAATAACAGAACAAAATATAATTTCTAACTGGATACTTTTTTTCTATAGAAAATATTAGACTTCAATATGTCTGCCAGGTACAATGTATTCAGTAGTTGAAATAATCACTCTTTTATTCTTGTTAACAGGGATATTGCTGCCAGGAACTGCCTTCTGACCTGCAAAGGTATAGGAAGAGTGGCCAAAATTGGGGATTTTGGCATGGCCAGAGATATCTACAGGTATGGAAACAAATGGCATCATGAGCTAATAAATATATTGGCACATAATTCATAAAATCTTAAAATCTTCATACCATTCAAAGCAAAAATAAATAAATTGATCAAATATTCAAGCACCTTTCCTCAGAAATTATAGCTGTGGACTCATTTAAAAAAAATATGAATGTTTTAATTTGCATTTTTATATTCAATTGCCTGTAAAATGGGAAGAGCTGTTGGGTGCCCATGATTTGCTACCACACTTTTGTATTTGAGAAAGGATGAAGACATATTTCATTCTGAAAACCCAATAGCAATTTTTACTATCAACATACTGTATTTCTCATTTTAAGGCAAGAGACAAGCAAAATAATTTATTAACTGTTCTGATAATTCAATAAGTCAAGTCATTTTTATTTGTATAGCCTTTTCACAACACACATCATTCCAAAGCATCTTTACAGAAGATCAGGCATTAACAGAAGATAAAACTGTAATATCTATAATGTCTTAGATTCATCACTGTGTAGTTTGATAAAATCTGATTTTGAATTGTGTTTAAAAAAGTAAATATATAATAATTATATTTATAACCCCAGTAAGCAAGCTGAAGGCTACTGTGGCAAGGAACACAAAACTCCATAAGATGTTGATTAATGGAGAAAAATAACCTTGGGATAAACCAGACTCGCTGTGGGGGGCCAGTTCCCCTCTGGCAAACATCATGAATATAATGCCAATATTACTTATGTATAGTGCAAGTCATGGTTTAAAATTATTAAATGAAGTAAGTGTTAAGGGTCAGTGTTTAAACAAAGATTTAGTATGAACTGTAAGATTAATGACTAATGTCTTTGAAGTCCATCCTGGATTAACTGCAGAAGTTCACATAGATGCAATTGTCCTTGTTAGTTGCCTGATGAGGGGCTTTGTTGGCAAATAATTGATAGTCTATATATTCCATTTCAAGAGTGTAGTTCATCATTAGACCGAGGTGATGCAGGCAGAGATCAGTTAGGTGGATCGCAGTTCAACCTGCCGGTAATTTCGGTGAGGTCTATCCTAAGTCCAAGTTTCAGGCAATGGCATATGATATATCCTATGTCTTATAGTTGGAGTTAGTATCAGTTCATCCTCTGAAGTCTATCGTAATAGACTGAAATTATTTGTCTGGCACCGGCTGCTCATCACACAGCAACATGTAGCAGTGGAGTCCAACACGAAGCAGGAATGGAGCGGGATCCAGCCGGATCTGGTGACCTTAGGATAGGAGTCCCGAGGTTGAGGCAGGGCAACAAATAAAATGTGTAGATGCCATTCAATTTATTACAGAGTTATAGATCATGATCACTGTTTCTTGTTCCAGCAGACCTAACTAAAGCAGCCTAATTGTGAGTTGAAGCGTAAATTAGGTGTATGCCTGGCTAAACAGATGAGTTTTTAGTCTAGACTTAAACTTTGTCTGCATCCCGAACAGTGTTAGGGAGAATATTCCATAGTTTAGGAGCCAAATATGAAAAGGATCTGCCTCCTTTTGTGAATTTTTATATTGTAAGAACTATAAACAAGTCCGAATTTTGCGATTGTAATAAACGTGATGAAATATAGCATGGTTAAAGGTCACTTAAGTACTGCAGAGCTTGACCATTCAAATCTTTGTACGTAGTTAACAGAATTTTAAAATGTATATGAAATTTAACAGGTAGCCAATGTAACGATGATAAAATTGGGCTAATATGATCATATTTCTTGGTTCTCGTCAGCACTCTGGCTGTTGCATTTTTAACCAGTTGAAGTTTATTTATTGATGGACATCCTCCCAGTAATGCATTACAATAATCTAGTCTTGAGGACATGAACCTATTAATTCGTTTTTCAGCATCAGCAACAGAGAGCATGTGTCCTAATTTAGCAATATTTCTTAGGTGGAAGAATGCTGTTATATAAATATAACACCTAAATTCTTCGCTGTTGAAGATGGTGTAACAGTACATCCATCAAGAGTCAAATTAGATTTTAGCGGCTTATTTTTAGAGGTTTTTGGTCCAATAATTAGTACCTCTGTTTTGTCGGAATTGAGTAGAAGTACATTTCTGGCCATCCAATCTTTTATTTAATTGATACACTCTGCAGCACACTCTAAGTGGATAAACATTTCCTTCTTATTTACATAGTTTCACATCGATTAAAGCAGGTCAAATTTCTCTATCTTTTTTCTTTGTTCAGTTCACACAGTAATGCAGTATATACAGTAAACTGTATACAATGCAGAATTTGTTCTGCTCTTCTTTTGGGGTTTTTGGTAAAACATACCTTTTTAAAATTAAATGAGATATGTTTTAAATTAATTTAAATTAAATGTTATAAAATTAATTATAATACATTTCTCTCTGGTTTAAGTGAATAATTGGCGGGGGGACGGGGGGGCCAATGTTTAAACGAACGTCCAATGTTTAAACGAAACCTACACCATTGCATTCCGACATGATTAAAACTTATCAGAATACTTAGTGAATATGTATGGTGTTTAGAGATCTGTAGCTTATTACAACTAACAATCTCCATGTCTTCATAAGCTATATTTGCAGAGGCAGTCGTTCAAGAAAATCGTCATTTGATGATGATCATAAGATGAGATGCCATTAGATGAGACAGCACCACTGTGATGTAATGAATGGTGTGGAGATGTGAGGTTGACTGCCTTTCTGCTACTGTTGGTATATGTGTCTGAAAATGGCTCACATGCTTTAATTGCTGATGTAGATTTTCCCGCATTCTCCGGCTGAGCTCTGCAGACAGGAACTGAGTTCAGGGCCATGGGGAAAATGCAACTGGGGGTGGGGAAACTTACATTAGAGTTTTTTGTGAATATTTGAGTTACAATTTTGAGTGTTTAATATTAGAGTTGAGATGGTCTTTGGGGATTTGTTAAAGTGACCATGATCAATTTAATAGATAATTAAACCTTAGATACTGTCTCTTACAACACACTTCCGTTGTCACTTCCTGTCTGACTTTCTCATTTTTACCAGCTCATCTTATGAAACCTATAAAAAAAAAAAAAAAAAAAAAAAACCACGTCCAGATTACATTTCTCCCAAAAACAAAAAGAAAGGCATAAAAAAGAAAATGCCAGGACAAACTGGGCTAAATTTATGTTTCTTGTGATATTAAAAACCTTCTGATCTAGAGACATATGGTTTAATTCTTGAAATTAATTTTACGGATAAATATAAATTGTTCCTACACATTAATTTCTTTACAAAACATTTAATTTTATTACGTTAATCCTACAGGTGCTATTCCACATTTTTAATGAGTTTACTATTGTTGTAAAATTTGTAAAATTGCATTAATAAAGAATAAGTAGTCCATATTAGCTATGTATATTTGATTTAATAAAACAACACTTATTTTAGGACCATTAAGTTGTTTTGCATTGAGGCATTATTTCCATGATAAATATGCCCTAAAAATCACTTTATTGCAAAAATAGATAATGATGAAAAATATTTATCATGGTAATATTTTTCATATAAGCCTTTATGCTGATTTGAATTAAAAGATAAATCTGTATTGCAATATTATATATACACTCTTTTATATCGTAATATAATAAACTCAGCAAAAAAAAGAAATGTCCCTTTTTTTTTTTTTGACAATGTATTTTAAAGATATTTTTGTAAAAATCCAAATAACTTTACAGATCTTTATTATAAAGGGTTTAAACAATGTTTTCCATGCTTGTTCAATTAACCATAAACAATTAATGAACATTCACCTGTGGAACGGTCATTAAGACACTGCACGAATGTGCCTTATGCATGCTGCATGGAGGCATGGGGACTGCAGATGTGGCCAGGGCAATAAATTGCAATGTCCATACTGTGAGATGACTAAGATAGTGCTACAGGGAGTGTAACACCTACACAGGATCGGTACATCCGAATATCACACTCATGGGACAGGTACAGGATGGCAACAACAACTGCCTGAGTTAAACCAGGAATGCACAATTCCTCCATCAGTGCTCAGACTGTCCGCAATAGGATGAAAGAGGCTGGACTGAGGGCTTGTAGGCCTGTTGTAAGGCAGGTCCTTACCAGACATCACAAGCAACAATGTCGCCTATGGACACAAACCCACCTTCGATGGACCAGACAGGACTGGCAAAAGTGCTCTTCAATGACGAGCCACAGTTTTGTCTGAACAGGGGTGATGGTCGGACTTGCATTTATCGTCGAATGAATGAGTGTCACAGAGGCCTGTACTCTGGATCTGGATCGATTTGGAGGTAGAGGGTCTGTCATGGTCTGTGGCAGTGTGTCACAGCATCATCGGACTGAGCTTGTTTTCACTGCAGGCAATTTCAATGCTGTGCTTTACAGGGAGGACATCCTCCTCCCTCATGTGGTACCCTTCTTGCAGGCTCATCTTGATTTGACCCTCCAGCATGACAATGCCACCAGCCATACTGCTCGTTCTATGCATGATTTCCTTCAAGAATATAATGTCAGTTTTTTGGCATGGCCAAGAAGAGCCCGAATCTCAATCCCATTGAGCACGTCTGGGACCTGTTGGATCAGAGGGTGAGGGCTAGGGCCATTCCCCCAGAAATGTCCACGAACTTGAAAGTGCCTTGGTGGAAGAGTGGTGTAACATCTCACAGCAAGAACTAGCAAATCTGGTGCAGTCCATGAGGAGGAGATGTACTGCAGTACTTAATGCAGCTGGTTGGCCACACCAGATACTAACTGTTACTTTTGTTACTTTTTATGTACATACAAATATGTATGTATGTTAAATTTGCTGAAAATAAAAGTAGTTGAAAGTGAGAGGAGGTTTAATTTTTGCTGAGTTTATATATACACTGTTAAGCCAAAACATTATGACCACTCATGGGTAAAGCGGATAATGTTGATCATCTCCTAACAAGGCCACGTCAAGGTCTGGGTAGTTAGATGGTAAGCGAACAATCAGTTCTCGTAGTAAACGTGTTGAATGCAAGAGAAAAGGCAGGAGTAAAGACCTGAGAGACTTTGACAGGGGCCAAAATGTTATGGCCTGACTACTGGGTCAGTGCATCTCTGAAATGTCAAGGCTTGTGGGGTGCTCCAGGTCTGCAGTGTTGAGTAGATACTGACAGTGGTTTCAAGAAGGGACAATCCACAAACCGGTGACAGGGTGTTGGGTGCCCTAGGCTCATCGATGCGCAAGGGCAACAAAGGCTATCCAATCTGGTCCGAACCGATAGAAGGTCTACTGTGGCACAAGTCACAGAAAAGTTTTATGATGGTCATGGGAGAAATGTGTCACAACACAGTGTATCGCACCCTGCTGTGTATGGGGCTGCGTAGCCACCGACTGGTCAGATTGCCCATGATGACCCCTGTCCACCGTCGAAAGCACCTGCAATGGGCATGCGAACGTCGGACCTGGATTTTGGAGCAGTGGAAGAAGGTTGTCTGGTCCGATGAGTCCGATGAATTTTTGTTTTAAATCGCATGGACAGCCGTGTATGTGCGCACCGTACTGCACATCAGTATAAACGTGGAGGACCAACAGCCTATTAGGCAGGTGTTCATAATGTTTTGGATCAGTGTGTACGGTATATACTGTACATATACACACACACACACACACACACACACATATATATTTTTTTTTTACTTTTGATTTTGGGGTAAAATAAGACCTTGTCATATCTTTGAGAGATTCAGCTCACAAAAACTTCAACAAACTTTCACAAAGATTGTTCTTTTTGAAACTGACATTTGAAGTACAAGCCTCAGTAAGCATTGATGAATAATGTATATTGGGTTTTCCAATGCAAAAGTTTGATATAAATGGTGTCTTCACCCTCCCCAACTTTGTCTTCCCTTCTTCATGTTTTTATCCTCCATCTCCTTGGCTGTGGCAGCACACCATCCCACCAGGGATCAGACAGATAGCAGCAAAACAAAGGTTTTCTATGATCTTCTCGATTTCATACTACAAAGGCTTTCAGCCTTGGTCTCCCTTAAGTCCTGGCATGCGATATGCATTTGCACAAGTGAGATTGCTGAAAACATGAGTGTAATGTTGGTTTGTGAGGTGTGTTCTCTTGGGGCAGGTAGAACAGGCCTGGCTGCCAATGTTCCAGAAGGTCATACTGTTTTATACAGAGCGTGAGCTTGATAAGACCAGAGGCACTACGATTTTGTTAAAAGTGCAAATGCTTTTATTTAGAAGATAGTGGGCAGTATATCTTTTGCCTCAGTCTCACATGTTTTGTTTTGTTATTAATGCTCAGCATGATACTTCCCCATCCAGAATTGCTTTAGCAGCCTCAGGATAGCTGATGGCAAAAAAGACAAACCTATTTTTCTCTCTTTCTCACTTTTTCTTTCTTTCTTTCTTTCTTTCTTTCTTTCTTTCTTTCTTTCTTTCTTTCTTTCTTTCACTGTTGTCAGCAGAGGGTCAGATAATGAAGCTTGATCTTGATAAGATGAGCTCTCCTTTTGGAAAATGGATTCAGACTCACTGTAACCACACAATGGGAAATGAGAAGGATATCTTGTACGATAAGTCACCACGGGATGTTTTATAAGTGTAGGCGGCACTAGGTTAAACTACATTTTTATATATTTTTAAGAAAATGTGAGGTTTTGCCCATGCAAGAATTTCTGCCAGATAATGTGTTCTCTGAAGTAGCAGGACTTTACTTTTGGACTTTACATTTGTTAGGGTGGGCTGATTGGTGTGTGCTTACTGACTTAAGTAAGTCCTAGGGCTCTATTTTCGTGCCCCCGTCTTACCCACTTTTCGTTTGAACACTAATTCTTAGCGCAATTGTTGTGCCAGTGCAAAGTGCAATCTGGTATGGGTGGGATTGTTTGCGCTATCTGTGGGTGTGCGCACAATCTGTTGGTGTCTTTTATGTTAATGAAGTTGTGCAGAGTGCAATTTGCTATTTTCCTGAGAAAAATGTAATTGTGCTAAGACAAAGCCCAAAATCCACCAGCAGTTTTAACCAAAGTGCTATTGACTTTTAATACCACCAGTGAGCAGATCAATATGATTGTTAATAATAATAATAAGTTTATTTTGTATAGCACCTTTCCAAAGCTCAAGGACACTGTTCAGAAATTAAACATAAAACAGTAAACAGAGAAACATATAACAAATATACATGACAAAACAATGAACAATGTGAGAGAACCAAAGCATATTTCAAGTAGGTGAGACACGAGCGAGCAGGACAAGACAATAGTCCCAGAGAGGCCAATACAGAACATATTCAACAGATAGAGTCAATGCAGTCACAGAGCAGGGATTCAATGCATTGAAAGCTGTCTTCATTTATTATCAGAGTTGCTTGACATATATAATAGGACGCAGATGGTGCAATAACTGAAGTACCTCAGAATTAAATTGCAATTGACCCATCCCATTAGCACTTTATTTTGCACGCACAATTTTGCCAACCAACTTGCACCTAGTCTTAGTGTGCATGCTTGCACTAAAAAATCTAAGCTTAATGGCCATGCCCAACAACATTGTGCATATGACATATCGCATAGGGCTGTATCGCATAGGGCTGTGTTTAAGGCATGGCACTCTTAACATTGGACCATAACATAAAGCAAACCTCTGGAGCACAAACTCTTCAGGATGAGTTTTAATTTAAAAATAATTTTTATATTTTGGTTTAGGGGTTTATTCAATCCCTAACCCTAACTAACCCTAACCTACCTAAACCTAACCTAACCCCAATTATAACCAACCCCTAAAATCAGAGGGAAATGAAAGATTGATAAGAATTTTGTTTAAGCCTCTCACCCTAACCCTAGAATCTGATTAGTTGATATGAATGTTATTCATAAGACAACAAGGATGTTGATCCAACCACGTTAAGCATATCATTGGATCCCCATATCTAGTGACTATTTGTTTATTCAACGTTCAGCTGCACTGCATAACTACATGCTTGGGCTCATTTGGATAGTGCTCATTTGAATCATGTTAGTTAATGTACTTTGCTTGTCAAGAGCATCTGCGTGCTATTAGTAAGACATGCAAATGCAAATTAAGCAAGGCTTGAACTAATGAACTAGGTCAGTCGCTTTCCATAAACCATTTAAGTAAACGCCTCCTGAATGCCTTTAATTCTTGCCAAGCAGAAGTACACATAATAGGTGATTTGAGCAATGAACTCTCAAATTAATGGTTATAGTTTTATAGTACTTAATTTGACAAAAAGCCAAGCTATATGCAAATCATCCCTGAATTAATTTTGTGGACAGTTAGAATAATTGCTTTTATGGATCAGGTCAAGAATTTGAAGAAAAGTTGAAGAATCGACGGGAAGTGCCTTTTTGCATAAATCACAAATAGAAAGGCTTTTGTCATCTGCAACTGGGGTTAAATGAATAGTTTACCCAAAATTAAGCATTGTATCATCATTTAAACACCATTCAATGAGCTTCTAACTTTTATGGGACATTAAAGAAGTTTAGCAGAATGTCCTAGCTGCTCTAGTCCATATGGTGAAAATAGAAGGAGACTTGGGGATGTCGAGCTATGAAAACAAGACGATTTCACCTTAAAAGTATCCTGCAATTGGTCCATACAACTCATGCACTATATTCTAAGTCTTCAGAAGTCATTTATTAGCTTTGTGTGAGGAACAGACATTATTCAGTGAAATCTTGATTGACAGCCGATCCTTATCCACTATTACTGTACAAGAACAGCTTGTAAATTCTGCCATAAACATCTCCTTTTGTGTTCTATGGAAGATGGTCACATGAGTCTGGAACAATAGTCTAAACCATACATTTGTTAAGTCACTCCACATCTCTCCATATCTACTGTTGGCATTCATAACAATGTCTGATTCACTGTTCTTTGTGCCTGGGAACCTGTGTTTTTCCACAGAGCCAGTTATTACAGGAAAGGAGGCCGTGCTATGCTGCCAGTCAAATGGATGCCTCCCGAAGCCTTTATGGAGGGAATCTTTACTTCTAAAACTGACACATGGTGAGTGCTGTGAAGTAATGACTCATTTAAAATATTCTCAGTTTAATTTGCTATACAGTTGCCATATGTTTTGTCAGATGCCATCACAACCCCCCTATTTTTCACACTCTAATTCCATTCTCTGTAATTACTATGCTTTCATCTCATTCTATCCTATTCTCTCTCCTTTCGACTTGTTTTACCAGGTCATTTGGAGTTTTGCTGTGGGAGATCTTCTCGCTGGGCTACATGCCGTACCCGAGCCGCAGTAACCAAGAGGTGCTGGAGTTTGTGACTAATGGAGGCCGGATGGACCCGCCCAAAAACTGCCCCGGGCCAGTGTGAGTGGTCTCTTGCCTCAGCAGATTACCCATGCAGTGTTCCATATAACATAAAAGATGATGTTAAATGTTGGTTGCATTGTGTACTTAAATGTCAAGAATGTGTTATTGCTCTGATGCATTCAGTTTACTTTGAAACTCAAGTTCAATCCTCAAAAATGACTTTAAGATTAGTTGGAATTTAAATAGGCCACAAAGTTTTTTAACTGGAATTTAAATTGACATGACAGGATGAGGAATTTGCTGAATTGCAGATAAAAGAAATTCAAACAGCCACAGAGTTGTGTTGACTTTTGACTTTCATTAGTCCAACTCAACAACAAAATGATCTATTCAATTTACCTATTAGGTTTCCATCTTGTAAACCTACTTCATGTATTTGGTTCTATTTCTGGGTAAATTATAATATATATCAAAGAATAGTCTCGGGTTCCCTGATAAAAGCGGAATGAGATGCTGCGCTGATTTAGCACTTTGGGAACAACTTTAGGTGTGACCAGCTGTGAATATGTGTGTAACACGTCAATGAAATTGACCAGAATTCATAGCCTCTGCTGGTGACATCGATGGATGCACCTGTAGCAGGGCCATAAATAGATGGGTCACAGGTGCATCGTCAGATATTTTGTCTGAAAAGCAGTCCTGGGGCATCCCAGTGCGGCAATGAAACAGAGCATCTTGTTCCGCTTTTATCAGGGAACAGGGATTACAGTTAAGTAAACCGAGATGTTCCCTGTCAAAAAGCTACACATTGATGCTGCACTGATTTAGCACTTTGGGAACGAGAATACCCACGCTGCCACACTGTGGATGTCCAGAACCCTTACGGTTGTGTAGTTGTGCTCACAAGAGCACGAGAGGTCTCAGACATAAGCTTGTGATGTTGACTCAAGGACATAAGAGCCCGGAGTGGCATGAACATCCAAACTATACAATTTTATGAATGTGTGTGGAGAGGACCAGCCTGCCACATCACAAACATGCTGCAGAGGGACACCTCTAGCCAAAGCTTTAGAGGAGGCAACCCCTCTGGTAGAGTGAGCCCTGATACCTACTGGCAAAGATTGACCGCACACCTTGTAGGCCAGGGCAATAGCGTCCCTCACCCAATGCAACATGCTTAGTGGTGGCTGCCCCCCTGTTGCGGCCCCAGTGACAAACAAATAGTTGCCCTGACTTACGCAACTGGCTAGTGCTGTGGACAGAAGTCTGAAGGGCACGGATTGTACAAAATTTGTGATGTTTTTCCTGCTCCGGCGTTGTAAACGGCGGGGAGCAGAAGGCTTTGAGAGTAACCGGATGTACAGTTGAGAAAGGAACCTTAGGCAGGTAGTCAGGATGAGGGTGCAAAATTGCTTTAGCCATTCCTGGGGCAAAATCTAAGCAGGCTGGCAAGATAGACAGAGCCTGTAGATCCCCAATTCTTTTTAGAGAAGTAATTGCCATAAGAAAAACCATCTTGAGTGTCAGAAGTTTATCAGAGGCTGACTCTTCGAAGGGGGTCTCAACCAGACCCTCAAGGACTATTGCTAAGTCCCATGAAGGGATCCTGGTCCTAGCAGGAGGTCTCAGTTGCATGGCTCCACAAACGAAGCGAGCGAGCAGAGGATGTCTTCCCAATGGCACCCCGTCAGTCAAGGCTTGGCAAGCCGATAGAGCGGTCACATAAACCTTGAGAGTGGCGAGCATGTGCCTGCTGACATTTATTCCTGCAGAAAATCCAGAATTGAAGCAGTCTGGCAGTTAACTGGATCTGCATAACTTATTCTAGTAGAGGGAGCCCTATTACTTAGAATTGTATCAATAACTTCAGGTGAAAGCCCACTGTCCCTCAGTTGGTACCCTTCAGGGTGCCAAACATGAAGGTTCCACAGCTCAGGCCGGGGATGAAATATTGTCCCCTGCACCTGAGACAGAAGGTCCCTCCTGTTGGAATTGCCCAAGGCAAGCCGTCGAGGTGAGACATTATCTCCGAGAACCATACCCTGTTCAGCCAGCGCGGCGCTATAGGTAAGAGGCAGGACCCTTGCTGGCGAGTTCTGGCCAAGACTCCCGGGAGCAGAGAAACTGGGGGAAACGCATACAGGCGCATTCTGGGCCGTGTATGCGCCATTGCGTCCAGCCCCATGGCGTCTGGGTGTCTCAGAGAGAATTAGAGAGGACATTGCACTGTCTGTTGGGAGTCGAAGAGGTCCACTTCTGCTCTGTACAATCTAAACCAGATTTGTTCCACTACCTCGGGGTGGAGTTTCCACTCCCCTGTCAGTATTTTCTGTCTGGACAGTAAATCTGATCCCATTCAGGCATCCAGGGATATAAGCTGCTCTGATTAACAGGAGCTTGCCCTGGGCTTAAAGGAGAATCGGCCGTGCCAGTCTGTTCAGCTGGTGTGAACACAGACCTCCTTGATGGTTTATGTAAGAGACTACCACTGTGTTGTCCAAGACATTTCAGACTCTGGAGGAAGTATATCAGGGCCAGAAATACAGCCATCAACTCGAGACATTTAATGTGACAACCGAGCTGATGACCCTCCCATTCCCCTTGAGCTGGATGAACACTTAAGACCGCTACCCAGCCTGTCAGGGAGGCGTCTGTCATTAGCAACCTGCGATGGCAAGGCGCATCTAGAGTGGGACCCAAAGTGAGGAACCAGGGTCTGAAGCACATAGAAAGGGTACGTAGCATGCGGCACGTAACCCTTATCAGCCTAAGGGATTGGCCCTTGGTTGAAATCCCCTGGCTTTGAGCCACAACTGAAATGGTCTCATGTGCAAAAAGGCCCAAAGGGATCACCGAGGACACAGTTGCCATGAGACCTAGTAGTCGTTGATACTGATGAACAGTGCAACCTTGGCCTAGCCTGACTTTGCTCAGGGTGTTCTGAATGGACTCGATTCGAGCGGGAGACAATTGTGCCCACATTGTGATCGAATTCCATATGATCCTCAGATAGGTTGTTTTCTGAGTGAGAGAGAGGACGTTTTCTTGGCACTGAGCCTCATCCCCAGAGAAACCTGAAGAGCTAAGACGATATCCCTGTGCTGTGATGCCAGTGCTTGTGACTGTGCTAGTATCAGCCAGTTGTCTATGTAATTAAGAATGCGGATGCCCCGGAGTCGCAAAAGAGCCAGTGATGCATCCATGCAGTCCGTGAATGTGCGGGGTGATAAGGCTAGACCGAATGGAAGAACCCTATATTGGAAAGCTTCACCCCCAAAGCGAACCTCAGGAACTTCCTGTGTTGTGGAAGACTTTCTATATGAAAGTATGTGTCATGAGATCGATCGTGACCAACCAATCGCGATGTTGGATTTGAGACACGCCCGTCTTGATGGTTAGCATCTTGAACTTGAATGCCCTCTGAGCGATTCAAGCCTTGAAGGTCTAAAATCGGACACAACCCCCCATCCTTCTTGGGAACCAGGAAGTACCTGCAGTAGTAACCTGACTCTCTCTCTGGAAGGGGAACATGTTCAGTGGCCCCTTTGACCAAGAGATTTTGCAGTTCTTTCCACAGTAGACATGCTTGTCCTGGTTACATGGTAGTGGGAACCACGCCGTTGAAATGCAGAGAACAGCGAACAAATTTAATTCTGTAGCCTTTTTCTACTGTTCTTAGGACCCACATAGAAACACCTGGAAGTAGTTTCCACGCTGCCAGGTTCTCTGAGATGGGTATCGATTCTGACAATTTCTGTTGAGAGGATGTCGAGTGTCCCTTGTCCTGGACTAGGCAGGAAGCAACAGAACACCCAACATGCTGCTGGAAACCGCTAACTCCCGAAACACCGGGAATGGAATGGTTTCGTGGGGGTATCGGGAGGGTACAGGTGGATGTTTCATGTGACCCATCCCAAGGGAGGACTACCCCCACAAGGCTGGATGCAAAACCATCAGGGTTTTTTTGTTTTTAGAAATAACTGCCCTGAGGTCTTGCTTTGGGGGCTGCTGAGGGCGACGAACCGGCCCCCAGTCTTTACAAGGGGGAGCCCGATTCACCATGCTTTGTTTTTGAGCCTCCCATCTAGAAGGACCGGGCGGGGCTGGGTGGTCAATGGCCCCTCCCCCTGAGTGCGACGAGGAAGGAATTGCCCGAAGGCTTCCTCGTGATTTTTTTGCCTCCTGGAAACTGGTGATAACTAAATTCATAGCGTCACCAAATAAGCCAGAAAGCGAAACCAGGGCAATGAGAAGGAAAACTTTGTCCTTATCTCTGATGCCCGGACCATGGTGCCTGCACTCAGGTCCTTCAACAGATCAGCCTAGTACGGCTGTAACACTGCCATAGTGTGCAGGGCAGCACCAGCCTGACCTGCTGCCGGATAAGCCTTCCCCACAAGCATGGAGGTGGTCCTGCATGGCTTTGTGGGGAGAGTGGGTCTCTTTAGTGATGATGCTGAGACAGGGGAGAGATAACCCGCAAGCGTCTCTTCTACCGGCGGCATCACTGAATACCCCCGTGCCTCGGCACCCATGATAGTCGAATATGTCGTCATCGAGGGCTCGAAGACGAGAGAGCTCGTCATGGAGGTCATCAAAGAAAGGAAGGGACTGATATATCGTTCCCTTCCCTTTTTTTTGGCCACAAGACAGAAATCTGTCTTCTAGTTTGGAGCATTTGGGGGTCTCTTGTTCGCGTGGCCAGTCTAACTGTAGCCTGGCCACAGCCCAAGTATCCACCTCGAGTAATTTCTCAGTCGCTTTATTATTATAAATTAATTATTTATTATTATTATAAAACATTGTTCAAACTCTTTACAATAATGATCAGTAAAGTTATTTGGATTTTTACAAAATTATCTTTAAAATATAAAGTTATTTCTGTTTCCTGAAAAAGGGACGTTTCTTTTTTTGCTGAGTTTAGATATGATAAGCGCATGCTACAGATACCTAGAGAAGGAAAAATAATATTGTATTATTTTGTGTATGAAATAGATACCGGATAATGACACAGAGTTGGCAGCATCAACCAGAAGACAGGCCAAACTTTTCCACTATCCTAGAGAGGATTGACTATTGTCTACAGGTACATCTTAAAACTGAAACATTCAATGCAACAGTGGATTTGTTCAGAAATGCACACTACCATTCTACATTTGCAGTATACAGTATTCAAAGATGATAACTAGACAGAAACAACTGAATTAAACATGCAACATAGTGAAACAATTTTGAAAACTACTGTTGGAAACACTTATCATTGCAAACTGAATACTCACAAACTTTTCTATAAATTTTTTGTTTTTATATTTGTATTTATTTATAATTTATTCTTTATTTAATCATATTTAAAAATATTTATAAAAAAAATTTGAATTGTTTTTTTATATTTTTTTATTTTATTATTGTCGTCTTCATCAACAACAATTTTGAGTGTGTAAATGTATGATCTTCCCAGGATCCAGATGTGGTGAATGTGCCTTTGCCTGTTGAGTATGGCCCCATCCCTGAGGAAGAGGAGCGGGTGCCCATGCGTCCCGAAGACCCCTCTGCCCCCTCCTTGCTTGTAACCTCTCAGGGCACAGAGTATGTATCATCTGCCTCTGCTGCTCACCCTGAGCAGGCCAAGAGAGATGGGGAGGCCCTGCTTACAAACAGCCACTCCTCTGAAAACAAACCCCAACCTGCGCCCCCCTCTCAGCCTCACCCTCATCACCACCCACACCCACTGGTAGCCACTGCCCCCATACCTAATGCCAAACCTTCTTCTACTCCCCTGACAATCCAAGATGGTGGCCATGTGAACCTGGGCTTCATGCAGGCCCACACCTCGGAGAAGGAAAGCTGCAATGGGAAGCCCACCAACCTGTTGAACCCCACCTATGGCTCGTGGATTCTACAGCAGCAACAGAAGAGGCAGCAGGCCCAGACACAGAGGCAGGTGAGTGGCCCACGTATCCCAGGTGAAGGGCAAGAGCAAGCAGGTCGCGTTGTGACAGTAGTGGAAGCTCTTGGCCTGCAACAACAGCACAAACAGCAACAGTACCAACAACAGCTCCAGCGTCAACAGCAGCAACAACAAGGTTTCTGTCGCCCATTTTTGCCACCTCCTCCCCCACCAGCCCCAGCCCCTCTCCTCCTGGATTCAGCCACTCTAGCTCCAGTTCCTCTATACAGACTACGTCGCTTCCCATGTGGGAAAATAGGTTATGGCTACCAGGAGCAAGGCCTGCCCATGGAGTCAATGTCTGGCCCCCAGCCTCCCCCACCTCATACTGGCCAGCAGAGGCTCATATCTATGGCTCAGGCAAGTGGCCCTGAAGACAGCCACCCACTATTGGTCACCATGGGTACAGTGCAGGACTCCAGACTCCCTAAAATGGAAGGGCACAATGCCACTGTGCTGTAACCATAGACACTGTCTTTCTCAATGCTCACTATGGGAAACACTGTGTTCTCCATCTGCATCCATTTCTACCAAGCCCCTTGTGCTTTTTATTGTGCTTTCAAAGCACCATGTAAATGGAACTGATCATAACAGTTCAACAATGGAAAATTACCCTAAATGTCACAGTCACTGAACCAAGATTGTTTGTCATTTGAATACTGTTGTGTTTCGGAAATCCACATTTGAAAGCTTGATAGACAAAAAATAAACTGATAAAGCTCTTACAAGGAGTAATCCAATGAAAAAGACTAGATTATATTGGTGATATTTTTCCAAAATGGGGATAAAAAATAAAAACGGGTTTGTTGATGTTTGTTTGCCTGCTTGTTTATTTATTCATTTGTTAATTTATCATTTGGAGGTCATGTAAATTATTAATGGGTGTGCTTCTGAAAGCAAATTGTCCCCATTCATTATGTATCATTTTATTCACTCTTGGACTCGGTTGGCTTTTAAACTGCCACAGTTTTCATCTAACATCAATTATTGTGAATAAAAGGAATCTCTAATGGCTTGCGTGTGAGATATGAATGATTGTTTTAGGCTGTTGGTGGCTTTATACGAGTTGATAACATGGTGTTGGAATGGAAACATGTAGCATCTGGTCAGGGACCAATGAGTGAAGGCCCTTTCACATGACTTGCATGCACTTCAACTCACCTTTGGACACAAGCATCATGTGCTGCTTTAGTTACAGCCTCAGAAAGCATGCCCATAGACAGCCACTGTTGGTTCATTGACCATCTGAATGCATATTGCACACAAAACTGGAAAGCATTGTGAAAATTAGAGGTAGACCAATATATCGGTTTTACTTATTAATTGGTACCGATAGATGCTTTATAGTATGCCGATAGATATCTGTGATCCTCTGTGTTCCTTTGTAGCCGAAGTTGGAGGATTTTGCAATCAGAATGTTTTGGAGAATAGATTATAAATCCCACAGTATAATCTTCCTTTTTTTAATTATTTGTTATTATTGGGATTTTGGTTGAAAAATAAACCGCATCTGGCATTTTACTAATTTTGGATTCTTGTAGCCTCCATGTCCACATCATAGTAAGGAAAGTCCATGTTTTTTTTTTTTTACTATAGGCGGATTAATCGGTTATTGGCCTTTTCCACCACCTAGTTATCAGTATCTGCAAAATCCACTATCGGTCAACCTCTAGTGAAAATGACAAGCTTCAAGCAGATTGCTCGATTGCAGTGCGCATTCTTTTATCAGTCTGCCAGGAAACAAAATAGTTTGAAAGATGTTCTCTGTCTGTACAACTGTTCCCAATATATAATTTTTTTCTGTGCCAGTCCATCATTGATTTCAGATCAACCCACCCCTTTATGGCACATAAAAACAATACAAACTGTGATAATTCACTTTACAAGTTAGTCAGATGTATCTAAATTGGCGGTTCAAAAGTCTGACTACATGAGACTAGCGACGCTTTGACCTCCACATAAAGCAATTTTACGAGGTAGTTGGATTACTACAACAAAGCAGGATGTGTGCATAGTAAACATAAAAAAAAGAGTGAAAGCAAATGAAAGAGGCATCATATTTAAGCATAGAACAGATAAAGTTGCTTTGCTACATTGCAGGCAAAAAAGACTCAATAAACGTTAAATTCATGATTCTGTCATTTTATCCAAATTTATCTAGAGCTAGGTTTATTTAGATAAGCAAAAATCCCTCATCCATCTTAATTTGGTTTTCAAGCCGGCAAAGGCCACCATGACATGCAAATTGTCCGATAATCATTGTCTGTGCTTCACTTGACTATTTTTTCAGCATCTTCCACAATGAGCGACACTTTTCTAACATACTGTGTCAAGATAAAAGAAGTTAAACTTTTAAATATGGATCTTGAGATGTAATGATCTATAGCCTGATGCTTCGCTTCAAAGAGTTGACATGTGTCCTGTGAAAAGGCCTTGACTTTAACTGATGAATGAAATTTTGGTGTTGGCTGTGTAAGATTAAATTCCTGAATTTAACTTTGAGAAATACGGCACTAAAACCACTTATTCCATTTATTTTACTTTTTTTTCCTAGCATTGACATTTGTCATTGAACTGAATATATTTTGTGTACAGCCTTACACCTGTTTCAAAACAATTTAATGTCCTTTGGTCTTTTTGTTTCTGTTTCTTTGAATGAAGGATTTCAAGTGCATTGATAATTTATGTCTAAACAGCCATTACTAAAGGAATATTGCTTAGTGTTCATTTCTGTCAAGCTACTACTTCAAAAGTAATTGTTGGACATTATTTTGTACTATTTTAATTTACTATCAGAGAGAACTGTTGTGTCTTGACTGTGAGGGTTTTTATAAAGGAATATCTTGGTGGGTAACTTTTCAGTCATGGAGAAGGTCTGGTATTTTTGTTAACTAGTGGTCTCACTTTGAATAGAAATCTTCCAAATTCATCTACATATTTGTTTTAACCATCATAGAAAGTGAAATTACTTGTTACAGAAGAAAACAAATGTATTTAAAACATATTTTTATTTATATTTATGTTTCATCCATGTTGACATAATTTGTAATGTAGAAAATTACTTTTTGTTAATGCTGTTCTATTGTCATAAATAGTATATTTATTTACATTTTTGATAGATTAATATTTGTAGGTATTTTTTAAAATTCACTTAGGGCACAGCTGACTGAGGTCTGGATCCATCTGACACTGATTTGGGAAGGATAAAAAATCTGAGCAGTACTGCATGAAGATTATTTTTTATTTTTTTTGCTCATTGCAACGACAGTGACCACACTTGTAAAAATGTTGTAAATCTTTACATGTATGTGTTAATCTCTGTAATTTGACATTCAATGATGAGATATGAGAAATTAATAAATTACTATTTAATAACTTTATTCTTGTTCCAAGGCATAAAATGTTTATTTAAAACTATCAAAATATTTATATAATAACAATTCAGTTATTAAGAAAAAGCTGAAACACCGAAACAGTAATAGTAAATTAAGTAGCCAATATTTCAATCAAGTCTGCATTGAAAGAGTTGTTCTATCCTTATCACATGTTCTTATACTCTGGTCTTAGATTTGACTTATGTTCTCTTTTGGTTAAAAATAACACACTAAATGAGCAAACATCTAAAATAATATACTATAGTAGAGGAATAGTTGCTTTCATAATTTCCTCACTTTCAATATGGGTTTTCTTTGACCAAAACCATTTTAAAAAAAAATCAATTTGTATTGCAACAATATAATTATTGTTGTAAAAAATACTCATCATCTTCAGGATAACCTGTTATTTGCCTCAGAAATAGCAATGCATTGTAATGCAATGCATTCCATAGAGTTTGCACAGAATTGTGTGTTTTGTGGGGTCAAAAGCTTTGCCTCCGAAGAGAATGGCTTGACCTATCCAATCTGACAGAAAGTCAACAAATACCCCACTCCATAACACTATGACAATGGGGTGAAAATGAGCAACTGTGACTTTCAAACCGTAGAAGCTGATGGACTACAGCAGCAGAACACAATGATGGATTTCTCTCCTATCAGTCAAGAAAAGGAAAAGAGTGGCCACATTGATGCAGAACAATGGTTCCCCTTCTGTCACTTACTCAACGTTGTGTTGAATGAAGTGACACAAGGTGTCTTCCTGGGATGCCAAACTTACCTCTGAACCTGAGAAAAGGCCAATGTCAAGTTGGCAGACAGAATTTGCATGCTCCGCCCAGACATATGGGTATAAAGGGAAGCGGGGCAGCGAGTGCCAGTCAGAATTTTTCTTCGGAGCCGAACGGTTGTGCAACAGCAAGCTGAGTTCACCACTGTTTCACTCACCTCTACGGGAGATAAGCACTGCTGTTGGATCTACGTTTCCAGCTGGCGTTCTCTCTCTCTGCACGCTGTGCAGTCTACGCCCCTGGGTGTTTCGACAGCGCTTTCATTGCCTGAAAGAGTGTTTCTCCTTCTAAAAGAGTTTATTTCCTCTAAAAGAGTTTGAGTTCCCACTCATAAAAGAGCAATACACAGCAGGTGTTGAACGTCCTTTTCAGGACGATTCTTTTTAAATATGACTTTCCACCTCTGTGTAGTTCCTGGATGCAGTTGATTTCTCTCCACTTCTGACGGTCATAAAAGCTGCCTCGCGTGCCTGGGCTGCGATCACACGCAGGCAGCTTTTCATGAATGGTTCAGTGCGAGAACATAGCCATGGCAACATTGCGGTCACGGCTTTGTTTTCTCACGAGCCACGAAGGTCACAGTGGAGGCACTTGGGCGGGCGATGGCCACCCTCGTGGTCCAGGAGCGTCATCTCTGGCTGAACATGGCCGAGATGCACGACGTTGACAAGGCACCTTTCTCAACGCTCCTGGCTTCCAGTTTGGCCTCTTCTGCGACAACATTGACGACTTTGCACAGCAGTTTTCAGCGGTGAAGAAGCAGATGGCACATCTTACAGTGGCCACGCCTGCTAGCTGAGGGCATCCTCCTGCGGCCACATGTTACCTCACCCTAGACTGGGCAGGATGTGGCCTCCGCAGGGTCTTTTCAGGGTCTTTTCCCCCTGAAAGAATAGGACCGTGAAAGACCTCCTTCTCCGACGCGTTTCATAGCTTTAAGATAGCCCCAGCTGCTTCACATCCTATGTGAAAGACATAGTGAGAGAAAAGGCTGCGGCTGCCGGGCTTGCTCCTATGCTAGTCATGTAGCGCCTGTTTCCCCCCTCAGGGGTGCGGTGAACCTAAGGTATGTATGTGACACCTCTTTGGGGGCGTTGGAGAGGGCTACGTGCAGCCGTCACCGTTGCCTCTAGCACGCAGTACTCATTGACAGTAAGTCATTGTTACCTGACTCAACAGTTCACATAACACGGTCAGTGCATTGCGCTTTTAGATGGGACCCCTTCTGTCACTTAATTTGACACAACGTCGAGTGAGTGACAGAAGGGAAACGTCATGGTTACTGTTGTAACCTCCATTCCCAGAGGGAAGGAACGAGACTTTGTGTCCCTCCTGCCACAGCACTAGACCTACCACTGTAAACAGCCATACCTTATTTTCGTCTCATCAGTGCAAAATCCTGACTGGCACTCGCTGCTCCGCTTCCCATTATACCCGTACACTCACCTAAAGGATTATTAGGAACACCATACTAATACTGTGTTTGACCCCCTCTCGCCTTCAGAACTGCCTTAATTCTACGTGGCATCGATTCAACAAGGTGCTGAAAGCATTCTTTAGAAATGTTGGCCCATATTGATAGGATAGCATCTTGCAGTTGATGGAGATTTGTGGGATGCACATCCAGGGCACGAAGCTCCCGTTCCACCACATCCCAAAGATGCTCTATTGGGTTGAGATCTGGTGACTGTGGGGGCCATTTTAGTACAGTGAACTCATTGTCATGTTCAAGAAACCAATTTGAAATGATTCGAGCTTTGTGACATGGTGCATTATCCTGCTGGAAGTAGCAATCAGAGGATGGGTACATGGTGGCCATAAAGGGATGGACATGGTCAGAAACAATGCTCAGGTAGGCCGTGGCATTTAAACGATGCCCAATTGGCACTAAGGGGCCTAAAGTGTGCCAAGAAGACATCCCCCACACCATTACACCACCACCACCAGCCTGCACAGTGGTAACAAGGCATGATGGATCCATGTTCTCATTCTGTTTACGCCAAATTCTGACTCTACCATCTGAATGTCTCAACAGAAATCGAGACTCATCAGACCAGGCAACATTTTTCCAGTCTTCAACTGTCCAATTTTGGTGAGCTCTTGCAAATTGTAGCCTCTTTTTCCTATTTGTAGTGGAGATGAGTGGTACCCGGTGGGGTCTTCTGCTGTTGTAGCCCATCCGTCTCAAGGTTGTGCGTGTTGTGGCTTCACAAATGCTTTGCTGCTTACCTCGGCTGTAACGAGTGGTTATTTCAGTCAAAGTTGCTCTTCTATCAGCTTGAATCAGTCGGCCCATTCTCCTCTGACCTCTAGCATCAACAAGGCATTTTCGCCCACAGGACTGCCGCATACTGGATGTTTTTCCCTTTTCACACCATTCTTTGTAAACCCTAGAAATGGTTGTGCGTGAAAATCCCAGTAACTGAGCAGATTGTGAAATACTCAGACCGGCCCATCTGGCACCAACAACCATGCCACGCTCAAAATTGCTTAAATCACCTTTCTTTCCCATTCTGACATTCAGTTTGGAGTTCAGGAGATTGACTTGACCAGGACCACACCCCTAAATGCATTGAAGCAACTGCCATGTGATTGGTTGATTAGATAATTGCATTAATGAGAAATTGAACAGGTGTTCCTAATAATCCTTTAGGTGAGTGTATATATCCAGGGCGGGGCATGCAAATTCTGACATTGAAAAAATGACATTGGCCATTTGTCAGGTTCAGAGGTACGTTTGGCATCCCAGTCATTCGACACAATGTCTCGTTCCTTCCCTCGGGGAACGGAGGTTACAACACTAACCATGACGGTCAGTTTTTAGCAGATTAGCCTGGCCCAGTTAGCCCCTGCTGTTAGATGCCATAACTTAACTGTCTGCTTCCAAAAATGCTTTGATTTCTTGAGAGGCCTTCCAGCAAGCTAGGAGGCTGAAACAGAGATCTCCTATACAGAGAAAACAACCTCTGCATTTTTACATTGGAGAGAGTGTAAAAGTCAACTAGCATGTTACAACAGTAAGTCACTGTTTGCGGATATGCTATTTTATGCTAAGCTTGTAGGATCCCCTTGATAGATAGAAGACTTCTCTGACATGAACATAATCAAATTTCATCCAGAGCCCTTCTATTTCTAAAGTTTCATTTTGTGGGAATGTTTTACACCCACCACCCCCTTTAAAGTACATCAAAATGCATAATGCCTGCAGTGCAGTTGCATTGACCCCTATCAAAGCAATTCCAACTTCAGTAGGTTTATCTCATAGCAGCCCTCTTATTCTCTCAGTTTGATTTGGCTACTTTGAAAATCATTTGGAGTAGATTATCTATGATTTACTGAATGAACTCAATGGATTTATGAGCTAATAACATAAAAAAAAAAAATGTTACCTCCAAGACCCAATGTTGTTTTTCTGCAACATTGAGCAAAATGGTCTCATTTAAAAAGATTTATATTTTTGGAATGTTGCCATTTTTATATCACCACACATAAAAACAATATTACAGGTCAAATGCTTATGTAGAAGATTGCTAACTATTATTCAAAAAGGTTAGCATTGGTGTCAGTAGGCAGTGAATATGTTGTGTAACTGTAACTTACTGGGAGATTCCGACTGTAAATTTTTTCCCAGCCAAGCTTGTTGCTGTAATACGTCAGAGTTTGAACTGCAGTTATGTGCCATTTTAAACATATTTAATGAAAATATGTATTATTAAATTACTTTAAACAGCCAGATCACTGTGCCCCCTCTGTCAAAATGTTTTATTTGAACCCCAATTTAATAATTTAGTTCTCTTTTAAATGTGTTTTACATTTTTTCAAGCCTAAATATTCAACTAAATTTTGAAATGAATTAAATACATAAAGCAAATGAATCCATAAAATATAAACAGGAGATATGCTGCCTGGACAATTGACCACTCTCTTCTTAATTAGAAAAATGTTTTCTGCCATGCAATTCAGTCAGATTTCAGAGGCTCAAAGGCTAAAAGAAGGAAATGGATTTAAGGATTTTACCTAGGATAAGGATGAATGAATGATGTAAATGATGTAACTAAAAAGTGCAAGCATAAGTGGAGAGATGTGGTCATCAAGACAAGAGTTTTAACGCCAGCACTTGGTGCGTTCAATTGTCCTAATTGTGAGTACAGCGGTTTACTAACTTTTGCTGTGTTTTGTTAATGAATGTAAGTGAAGTTGTCTTAAACATTATTTAGGTTAATAAATGGATAGAATTTCATTCACTCAAATAAACAAAATTCATAACAAAATTCCATAAAATTGAATTAAGTTTTAAAAAAATTCAAGTAATACAATTTCAATTTATTGAGGTTTTATTCATTTAATTTGATTTAAGATTACACAATTAAATTTCATGGAATTTTGTTATGAAATTGAAATGCGTAAATCTGAAATATAGGCAAGTTTATGGAGCATGCTCTCCAGAGGATCAATTATTTAGACATTTACAATACAATTTTTTTTTTTTTAATTTAGCATATTTGTGCCATATTTTATATTGCTGACATGCCACAATTTCAGACACATGAAAAGACAAGGGATAAAGAAGTGTCTTCAGGCTGCAGCTTTTGCTTCACAACAGTTACCAGGAAATGAACATATATCATGAACTCTGCTTTAGGAGGTGTTCAGGTTTGTGTGGTTTTGCAAGCCCAGAGACTTTTTTAGCAGAGAGGGGTTACTTCTATTAAAATGAATGGGAGAAATTGGAATGCCTAACAGTCACTAATGGTCAACAGATGTAGAAAGGAAGTCCTGCCTTCAGGTAAAAGAGCCAATCACCTTTTAAATACAGACATCGCCTGTCAATCATCTTGAGAACCTGCATGTACATTAGCTATTCAAGATGGGAAAATGTATCTTTTTAGCAGTGTAGTCAGATTTTACTTCTGATTTGAAATATGTTCTTTGATCATAATCATGACCAACCATTTTGGAGATTTTGGTCTTTCTGAGTAGTAGATAGGAGCTGCACTGGCATGCCGCTTGTTTACATAGAAAAATAGCTCCACGGGAGCATTCCAGGGATGACCACCAAGTGAGCTGACTTACTAAAAAGACTTTTGCAAGCCTCAACCAGTTTATTTTGATGGAATGTTATAGTTCTCTCATAATTTTATTTACTGTTGATTTTTTTATTAACTTTTGCATCGTGCTTATTTTTAAATGATTAATTATTAGGAAAGTGCGAGAATTAGCATACAAGAAGTTGTAACTTTGAAAGCTTTTTCATTTTAATAGATTATATTTATTTCAAATGTCTCAAACAGTGATATATCATTTGAGCTTATACCATGGTCTGTTCAAATACTCGATTCTGATTGGCTGGAATTCGTACGGTTCAAACTGTTGAATGCACAGGTAGTTCCGGTCAGTTTTATTCACCATTCTAATATTAATGTGCTGTTTGTAACCCTAGCAACATAACATTACAGAGCAAGCATAGTGAGCTATAGCGATTGAAAACATTTCCTAACCACTTTCATCAGCATAGCCAATATAATGGAATTCAGCTTTTTTTGCACGGAGGAAATCAGGACCTATCCACCGTTTTCCCAAGCAACCACTGGGCGGCACACAATGTAAAAACTACCGAAACCAGTGATTCAGACAAAGAACAAAAACCATTTAAGTGTTATTTGGAGAAAAAATTCTTTCAGACTCAACTTGTCCAGTTGTTGGCTGTCATAACAACTCAAAGTATTTAATGACATCAACATAATTAATCTCGGACCATCGCTTCATGACATCTACATACTCAGGTGAGGCACTGTCAAAAAATAGGTAACTCGACTCTGTTAAGTTTCGTCAATTTAAAGTCACATATTTTTGAAAATGTTTACAAATGTAATACTTTAAACATCACATTACCCACTAAGAATACACACCAATGCAGGTAATAACACTGGAGACCAGATATTTAATACAGTGTCAGTGTCGAATCGTGGAACACTTCCACGTTCAGGAAGTGGTGGAGTGGTCTGCACACAATAACAGACTACAAAGGCAAGAAAAGCAGTGATGTGGATACATCTGCCTAATTACCAGACAAGCTCAACTCCTTCTACGCTCATTTTGAGGCAGAAAACAAATTTCCCACTGACCATAACAGCTGCCCTAATAGTACCTGAAGTGAGTAGGTCCTTAAAGAGTGTCAACACTCGTAAGGCACCAGGTCCTGATGGCATTCTCGGACATGGCCTGAGAGCTTGTGCTGACCAGTTAGCGGTTGTGTTTACCAACATCTATACCATCTTCCTAAGTTTGACAGTGATCCCCACATGCTTCAAGAAGACCACCATCATCCCTGTCCCAAAGAAAACTGCTGCCTCATTCCTGAACAACTACCACCCTGTTGCACTGACCTCGGTTATAATGAAGTGTTCAAGTGGATCATCAAAGCCCACATCTGCTCTTCCCTCCCAAACACCTTGAACCCCTTTCAGTTTGCATATCGGACTACTAGATCAACAGATGATGCCATAGCAATGGCCAAGCACTCTGCCCTTACACACCTGGAGAAAAGAAACACCAATATGCGGATGCTGATTATCGATATAGCTCTGCATTTAACACCATCATACCCACAACACTGGTAGTCAAGCTGAAAGATCTGTGGCTTAGCAGCCAACTTTGTAACTGGATTCTGAACTTTCTGACGTGCAGACCCCAGGTGGTGAGGATCGGCAGCTGCACATCCTCTATGCTCACACTCAGCACTAGTGCTCCACAGGGATGCATGCTCAGTCTCCTTCTGGATTTCTCCCAACACACAACTGTGTTGCAAAGCACAGCCCTAATATCATCTTCAAGTTTGCTGATGACATGACTATTTTAGGCCTTATCTCCAATGGAGACAAAACGTCTTACAGGGAAGAAGTCAGAGCACTTTCAGCATGGTGTGGCGACAATAACCTCTCCCTGAATGTCAGCAAAACAAAGGAGATTATTGTGGATTACAGGAAGTCTCAGAGATGGACACATGATCCTATTCACATCAATGGACTGGGGGTTGAAAGGGTCAAAAGCTGAGTCTCTCGGCGAACACATTTCCGATGTACTTCCCTTCATACAGACAAGGTATTGAGATCAGCCCAACAACAACTTCCTGCTGAGGCTAAAGAAGTTTGGCATTGCCTCAGACACCTTGACAAACTTCTACCACTGCACCATAGAGAGCATTTTGACTGGCTGTATCAAGGTCTAGTATGGCAGCTGCTCCGCACTTGACCGCAAAGCGCCACAGAGAGTGGTGAGAACAGCTGAGCTCATCATAGGCAGAACTCCTGGCCTAACAGGCCACTTACAATTCACATTGTCTGAAGAAAGCCAATAAAATCATCAAGAACAGAATCCACCCAACTCACAATTTGTTCGTGTCACTACCATCTGGCAGATGATTCAGGAGTATTAAGTCACAAACAACTAGATAAAAAAAACAGTTTCTTCATCAGACTATTGAACAGCCACTAGCTACCTCCACACTGCGCTCCACCATTTTTCAGTCTGTTTATTCTGCATATTGTATTTTCAGAATGCATAGTGTATTTATTATTGTGTATTTATTACTGACTACACTTCTTCGGTCTGTTAACTTACTGTACGGCTTCTGCTGCTATTCTCACCTGAGCCCATCTGTATATTTAGCAGTTTAGTGTATCACTCTGTACTTGCTTTTGCACTACATTAATGTTTGCAAATAATCCATACTCTTTCTTATCTATGGTCATTGATTAATATTGAGATCCCACCCCTTCTCCTGACCCAGTACTCTCTTTTTACGAATACCTCTCTGCATTTGCATTTCCTATGTTTACTTCTATGTTTGGCTGTATGTTAAATTGTCCTGTGCTGTCTTCGTTTCTTTAACCTGAGAATTGTTCCAAGCATTTTAGTACCCTCTGTAAGCTGTGCAAATGATAAATAAAATGACTTGGCTTGACTTGACTTGGAAAAATGTGAATTAAATGCATATTTCACTGTCCAGCATTTGTGTTGTGTATGTTATGTGCTGAAGTGCCGCCTATAGCCACTATAGGCCCTCCTGCTCTCACACATCTCTGACTCAAACACTGAAGGAGAAGCACTGTTTCTTTACAAAATGCTCACAGCATTTTGTGGTGAAGCATAATCATTCAAGAACAAATTGCGGTTTCATTCTTAATTCAGTTAATCGTGCAGCCTAGATGGATACAATGCTGATGTCTCAAAGGTCAAAGTCCACAGGTTCCAGGGTGTTTTGAATGTTTTCAACTAATCATAGAATAAGTGCTACTTTTACTGTCAATGCCATATTTATAACATCAGGGTTTCCACATTTATGTGAAAATTACCATGAATAAAAGAGTGCCAACCCCTCTACACACTTATTATTTCTGGACTGTACATTTAAATTCACAGTTTTAAAAATCACTTTCAGTGTGTCTGAATAGGCAGAGCTGTAGATCTAACGACATTTGATAAAATTTACAGCAAAATTTACATTGCAAAAAATGTACGACAGCTGTAACTCATACTATGGTCACTTGCTAGAATTGGGAAGTGGGATAATCCATGGCTAGGTGTGTGTAAAACACATCCCTCGTATTATTCTCTTATCGCGATTCAATTGTGCGCATGTTCCACCTGCATCCACGTTCTATTTTTATCACGATTAAACGGCATGCATTTTTTCAGCGCGCACCCATTTTTTCTCCTCTACGGTACACAGATTATTGCATCGATCTCAAACCATCACTGCTCAGGAACAACCAACAACAAAAAAATTAACGGTTAGTCATGGCATCCGCTCATGTTATTTCTTCCTGCATTGCATGTCACATGTTTACAATAGCCTCCTCCGTCAGCAGTGAGGGATTCACATGTGATAAATGTAAGGAATTATTCAGGCTGACGGAGAAGGTTAATGAGTTAGAGACTCGCATCCGAACGCTAGTGGAGGTCAGTGAGAAAGAGAAGCCGGTAGATACTGTTTCGGATGCGAGTAGTACAGAGAGCAACATACACACTTTGGTTCCGGCTGTAGAGCCCCTGCAGCAGGGCATTTGGGTGACGTCTCGGCAGCATACTCGCTCAGCAAAGAGACACCACTCTCCCGTTCCTGTTAGGGTTTCCAATCAATTCTCCCCACTCAGTAATACAATCACTGAGAATCATGTTGAAAGAGCCCTTGTTATTGGCGATTCTATTGTAAGGAATGTGGAAATAGAGACTCCAGCCACAATTGTTAATTGCAGTTCGGGGGCCAGAGCGTCTGACATCAAATAAAATTTACAAGTGCTGGCTAATGCTAAATGTAGATTTTCTAAAATTGTTATCCATGTCGGCACTAACGATGTCCGGCTTCACCAGACAGAGTTCACTTAAGATAATGTTAAAGAGGTGTGCGAATTTGCAAAAACAATGTCAAACACTGTAATATGCTCTGGTCCCCTCCCTGCTCATTGTGGTCATGTGGACATGACCTGTTAAAGAGAGATGGACTCCATCCCTCCAGGGAAAGTGCCACTCTCCTCTCTGGTAATTTGGCTCATAGTCTTAATAATGATAGTATTTGACTAACTGGGGCCAGGTCAGGAAGCAGACAAACTGGTTAATCCGAATGTCTGTTAGCTGCCTTGAGATGTCACACAGGTCACATAAACTACAATACATAGAGACTGTATCACCTAGATATCTCATAGAGACTGTGTCTGTTCCCAGAACTACCAAACACAATACCCTCACTAATCATTTAGAAAAAATTGGATTAAGGTCAAACAAAACAAACAAATTAAAAATACACATCATGTAAAAATAGTGCTAATAAACATTAGATCTCCTTCTACAAAAGCACTTATTGTTAATGAAATTATTACAGATCATAGATTGGATGCGCTCTGTTTGACTGAAACCTGGCTTAAACTGGATGAATATATTAGTTTAAATGAATCTACTCCCCCAGGTTATTGTTATAAAAATGAGCCTCGTCTGAAGGGTCGAGGAGGAGGTGTTGCTACAATTTACAGTGAAGTTTTTGGTGTTACTCAGAGGACAGGATATAAATGTAAGTCTTCTGAACTAAAAATGCTTAATTTGACACAATCAGATATAAATTAAAAATCTTTGTCGTCTTTTGTCCTTGCTACAATGTATAGATCACCCGGGCCTTATTCTGATTTACTTGGTGAATTTGCTAATTTTTTATCAGATCTTGTAGTTACTGTAGATAGAGCTTTAAATATTGGTGACTTCAACATTCACATAGATAATGAAAATGATACATTGGGATTCGCATTTATCGATATTCTCAACTCACTTGGAGTCAGACAAAATGTAACAGGACCAACTCATTGCCATAGTCATACGCTAGATTTAATTCTGTCATATGGTGTTGATGTTGATAATTTAGAAATTCTGCAGCAGAGCGATGACATCTCGGATCATTACCTCGTCTCTTGTATGCTGCAATCAGCTAATGTTACTCAATCTACACCACGCTATCTTTCAGGTAGAACTATTCTTTCGACCACTAAAGACAGCTTCACTAATAATCTTCCAGATCTATCTCATACACTCAATAAACCCCAAAGCCCAGAGGAACTTGATGAAATAATAAAAAATATAAATGCAGTCTTCTCTAGCACTCTTGATATTGTTGCCCCACTTCGATTAAAGAAAATTAAAGAAATAAGCCCTCACCATGGTACAATGATCAGACTCATACTCTCAAGAGAGCTGGTCGGAAAATGGAGCGCATGTGGAAAAATACAAAATTAGAAGTATTTTGTGGTGCATGGAAGGATAGTGTCTGTAGATACAGACATGCACTAAATGCTGCCAGGTCAGCATATTTTAGTAAACTCATAGAAAATAACCACAAAAATCCTAGATGTTTATTCAGTACTGTGGCTAAATTGGTAAGGAATAAAGCCTCAACAGAACCAGATATTACGTCACAGCACAAGAGTAATGTCTTCATGAATTTCTTTACAGATAAAATTGAAATAATCAGAAATAAAATTGGAATTATGTCATCTGTCATAGCACCTCAGAAAACAGTGTCTAATAATTTTCCACACGTGCAACTTCAATCTTTCTCTGTCATAGGTCATGAAGAGCTAACAAAACTTATCGAAAGCCACAACATGTTTGTTAGATCCTATACCAACAAAGCTCTTAAAAGAGGTATCTCTTGTAATTTCAGAACCTCTTAATATTAATATTATTAACTCCTCGCTATGCTTAGTACATCTCCCAAGAAACTTTAAAATGGCAGTTATCAAACCGCTTATTAAGAAGCCACAACTTGATCCTGGAGAACTGGCTAATTATAGACAGATGGTGGAGCGCAGTGTGGAGGTAGCTAGTGGTTGTTCAATAGTCTGATGAAGAAACTGTTTTTTTATCTAGTTGTTTTTGACCGTTTATGTCAAAAATACTAGAAAAGGTAGTATCCTCCCAAATATGTTAATTTCTACAGAGAAGAATTTCAGTCAGGATTTAGGCCTCATCACAGTACAGAGACTGCACTTATCAGAGTTACAAATTACTTGCTCTTATCATCTGATTGCAGCTGCATTTCTTTTCTAGTGCTTTTAGATCTTAGTGCTGCATTCGACACAATAGATCACAACATTCTCTTGAATAGGCTAGAGTTGCATTAGCATGGTTTAGGTCATATTTAGTAGACCGCTACCTCTTTGTCTATGTAAATGAGAAATTGTCAAACCAAACAAAAGTAAAACATGGAGTGCCAAAGGGATCAGTTTTAAGGGCTCTGCCTTTCTCCAAGTAAATGCTTCCCCTGGGAGATATTATCAGGAATCGTGGAATAAGTTTCCATTGCTATGACGACGATACACAACTTTATATTTCTTCAAAACCTGAAAACCTTCACAAATCTCCAAATAAGCAGAGTGTATCAATGAAATAAAAGATTGGATGTCCAGAAATTTCCTTCTACTCAATTCTGACAAAACAGAGGTGCTAATTATTTGACCAAAAAACTAAAAATAAGCCATTACAATATAATTTGATTCTTGATGGATGTACTGTTACATCATCTTCAACAGCAAAGAACTTAGGTGTCATATTTGATACCAATCTGTCCTTTGAAAAACAAATTACCAATGTTTGTTGAACAGGATTCTTCCACCTAAGAAATATTGCTAAATTAAGGCACATGCTCTCTTTTGCTGATGCCGAAAAACTAATGAATGCGTCCGCGACCTCAAGACTAGATTATTGAAATGCATTACTGGGAGGATGTCCAGCAAGATCAATAAATAAACTTCAATTGGTTCAAAATGCAGCAGCCAGAGTGCGAACAAGAACCAAGAAATATGATCATATTAGCCCCATTTTATCATCATTACATTGGCTACCTTTTAAATTCTGTATTCCTTTTAAAAATTCTGTTAACTACATTCAAAGCTTTGAATGGTCGAGCTCTGCAGTACTTAAGTGCTTTTATTTAATTACTTATTTTTAAACACGATTAACAATCGTATTTTATCTAATTACACAATGATGATTCATCAACATTATAGACATTATAGTTTTATCATCTGTTAATGCCTGATCTTCTGTAAATCTGCTTTGAAACGATGTGTGTTGTGAAAGGCGCTATACAAATAAAATTTACTTGACTTGACAATGATAATTTCCTTTGAAAATGAGAAAGAAAAAAGAAAAGAAAAGAAAAAAAAAGATTTGTGAAGTATGACATGGGGATTTATTTTTAATTATTATTATTATCTTTTTTTAAAGTTTTTTTTTTGTTACAGAATTTTTCTTTTTATTATTATTAAAAAATCAAGCCTGTAGTAACAGCTGCTGCACTACCAGTGGAAAATGCATGTACAATTAATTTAAGATTCTCTGATTGGACCTTGGATTATGTTAGCATTAAAGTGCTTATCATTATTCAATTGTGTCTGCTCTTGCATCAGAAGAAAGATCACAAGTTGCTGAATTGTATTCTGAAGTGTGTCCAATTGACAAGAGTTAACAAACTACACTATGCTTTGTAAAACTCCTCAGGGAGGATTTGAGGATTCGATATAATAACTGTTGCACGTTATTAAATCTTCTGAACTCCTTAAATCCTGCTGTTTTTCAAGTTATTGTCCTCCTCCACATTCCTTTTATTAAAGTGCTCAGAGATTTCTGCTGTTTACTTTGTCATATCCCATCTGAACCCAAACCTCCAGCTAAAATGAAAACATTCTCAACAAGTAATAAAGGAAAAGTTCACCCAAAAATGACAATTCTGACCTTATTTACTCACACTCATATTGTTCTAATGCATACGTAATTTTTGATGGAAATCAAAAGGAGTGTTTTTCTTAAAAACCAAGATTTTTTTTTTTTTTTTTTTTCTATTAGAATTATCATGCAGCTCTTCTCTATACAACGTCAGTTCACAGTGAGCATACCTGTCAAGTTTGTGTGAGAAACAGACTTCAAAAATGTCATTGTTGACTAATTATCTTCCCCTCTGATAAAGCTCTCTAATCTCATTTGCATCTGCCTTCAGATTCTGAAGATGTGCTTTACATTTCAGTGAATAACACATTAAATAGCACACATGTTGTAAGATACTTTTAGTCCTTTTTGGAGCTTGGCAGACGTGGTCACTATGAGCTGTTGTTATATGAAAATAGAGCTGCATGACGATTCTTTAAAAGTTCTCCTTTTGTGTTGAATGGAAGAGAGAAAGACAAATGGTTTTGGAACATATTAAGAGCATGTAAATAATTTTCATATTTGGGTGAATAATATATTCCCCCAATACATAAAGTACTGTATTTTACAGATTATCAGATATGAATGTTTTTGAGCAGTTCTGAATAAAATATCCCTTCAAGTTGGCTTAAAGGGTTAGTTAAACCAAAAACATTTTTAAAACTCAAGAGGCGCAATTATGGAGAATGTTGACACAATGTTTTTCCATACAATGAAAGCGAATGGGAACTAAGGTTGTCTCTATTCTTAGGGATATATTAATATTCTTTGATTTTATAAATATTACAGGGATAATAATATTTTTCCACAGAAAAAAACTTGAAAAAAAAACATCATTGAGACAACAAATGCCCTTTTAAGTAAACAAATCCATGAAAACAAAACTAACAGAAAGAAAAATGGGTTGAGATTTGGGAAGCACATGCTTCTGGATAGTGTTATGGTCTCAGCTGCTTTCATCTACAAGTTTGGCTCCATTAATACCACGGTACGTAACCCTGCTGGGTCGCACAAGAACCCCATGGCCAGGTCGGCAACCGAAGTACACTCGGCTGCCCACATATCCATCATTTACCCATGACATGCCAGGGGCAAAGTCAGCTGTGCCAATGTAGCGGATGGTGCCCATCTCATTGCCACTAATTAGCAAGACCTGCAAGCCCAGGTGGAGTTTGACAGGGCCATCAGAGCCAGAGGAGCTGGTGGTGCCACCCACTCGGTTGGGCCCCTTGCCAGTACTGCTGTTTGCACTCAACGGCCCCCAGCCAGTGTTGACCAGGCTCTACCAGCGCCGCAAGTTACTGGAGCGGTTCCTGAGAGAAGATAACAAAAGACAAAAAGCTTTTGAGAATGAGATACAAGGGAATACAAAAAAATCTATTAGGGGTTGGAATTTTTAAAGGAATATTCCATGTTCAATTTAAGTTAAGCTCAATCGACATCATTTGTGGCATGTTGATTACTACTACAAAATTATTTGGACTCGTCCCATTCTTTTCTTTAAATAAATAAATAAAAAAAAAGGCTACATTGAGGCACTTACAATGGAATTGAACAGGGTAAATTTTTAATGTTTAAAGGCAGAAATGTGAAGCTTAATACAAAATTAGAAGTATTTCGTGGTGCATGGAAGGATAGTGTCTGTAGCTACAGATTTTATACACATATTTTAGTAAACTCATAGAAAAAAAACACAACAATCCTAGGTGTTTATTCAGTATTGTGGCTAAATAGGTTAGGAATAAAGCCTCAACAGAACCAGATATTACATTGCAGCATAAGAGTAATGACTTCATGAATTTCTTTACAGATAAAATTGAAATAATCTGAAATAAAATTGGATCTGTCATAGCATCTTAGAAAACAGTCTCATACTTTTCCTAACGTGCAACTTCAATCCTTCACTGTCATAGGTCATGAAAAGCTAACAAAACTTGACAAAATATCAAATGCCACAACATGTTTGTTAGATCCAATACCATCTAATCTTAAAACGGGTATCTCATGTAATTTCAAAACCACTTCTTAATATTATGAACTCCTCGCTACCCTTAGGACATGTCCAAAGAAACTTTAAAATGGCAATTATCAAACCGTTTATTTAGAAGCCACAACTTGATCCTGGAGAACTGGCTAATTATAGACCGATTTCAAATCTCCCATTTATGAAAAGGTAGCATCCTCCCAGATATGTTCATTTCTACAGAGAAATAGTATATATGAACAATTTCAGTCAGGATTTAGGCCTCATCACAGCATAAATTACAGCACATGCTCTCTGTTGCTGATGCTGAAAACCTAATTCATGCATTCATGACCTCAAGACTAGATTATTGTAATGCATTACTGGGAGGATGTCCAGCAAGATCAATAAAAAAAACTTCAATTGGTTCAAAATGCAGCAGCCAGAGTGCTAACGAGAACCAAGATATATTATCATATTAGCCCCATTTTATCATCGTTACATTGGCTACATGTAACGGATTCATTTTAAAATTCTGTTAACTACATACAAAGCTTTGAATGGTCTAATTCTGCAGTACTTAAGTGACATTCTACCACGCTATATCCCATCACGTTCATTACGATCGCAAAATTATGCCCTGTTAATAGTTCCTAGAATATCAAAATCCACAAAAGGAGGTAGATCCTTTTCATATTTGGCTCCTAAACTATGGAACAGTCTCTCTAACACTGTTTGAGATGCAGACCCACTCCCTCAGTTTAAGTCTAGACTAAAGACTAATCTATTTAGCCAGGCATACACCTCATTTATCCTCCAACCCACAATTAGGCTGCTTTAGTTTGATCTGCCGGAACCAGAAACATTGATCATGATCTTTGCAATACATTGAATGAAATCTATGCTAATATTATTTTATTTGTTTCCCTGGCTCAACCTCGGGACCGGCTGGATTCAGCTCCATTCCTCCTTTGTGTTGGCTCCACTGCTACATGTCGCTGTGTGATGATGACTAAATGCAGCCAGTGCCAGCCAAACATCACTTCAGTCTATTATGATGGACTTCAGAGGATGAACTGATGCCAACTCCAACCATAAGACATGGGATACTTCATATGCTATTGTCTGAACCTTGGATTTAGGATGGACCACACCAAATTACCGGCCAGTTTGAACTGCGATGCACCTCTCTGATCTCTGCCTGCATCAACTCAGTCTATTGATGGACTACATACTTGAAATAGAATACATAGACTATCATTTGCCAACAAAAGCTTTCATCAGCATATTAAAAAGGACAATGCATCTATATGAACTTCAAAGAATTCAAAGACATTAGTCATTAATCTTACAGTTCATACACAATCTACTGTATGTTTAAACACGTCTGTTAATGCCTGATCTTCTGTAACGCTGCTTTGAAACAATTTGTGTTGTGAAAGGCGCTACAGAAATAAAAATTACTTGACTCTACTTACTTTTTCCACAGCACTTTGAATATTTAATGTGATGCGTTCAATTAAGACACAAAATATTATAATTTTTTGTGTGTTGATAGCATTGTGTTTGTCTATACTTGTGACTTTGTTGAAGATGAGATCACATCTTATGACCATTTAATACAGAAAACCACCTAATTCCAAAGGGTTCACCTACTTTTTCTTTGCCACTGTAACTCTACACAGAAAAGGTTAGTAACTGATTTTATCACACAAAAATTATTTTTACATGCATATTGTATACATCTTGTGGCTATACCTTTGAAACAGTGAGTATTTTATGAACTGGTCCCATTCACTTCCATTGTAAGTAATTTCTGGAACCAAATTTTTTCTTTTGTTAAAGAAAAGGAGGAACAATTCAAAAGGAATTTTTGTGGCAATCAACATTATGCCACAAATGCTGTCATGGCACCTTTAAGGCACCTCATGATTCAATTCAATATGGATTCAGGGAGTCACAATCAGATTTATTCGATCAGATTCAGCTGTTCATACAACAACAGTTTATACTGACCATGTCTGTCCAGTTCCAAAAAAAATAATTAAAAACTACGTTAAAGCAGTCTCTACGACTTGTGCTTTATTCCATAGTCTTAAAGTGTTCTACTTTGAGTACTATAGCTTTATGTGAGAAACAGACCTAAATTTAAGTCGTTATTAACTGATAATATTCCCCTCCAGTGAGCAGTAAACACAAGAACTGCTGTGACCAGATTATTTATTCAGCGAGTTGAACCTGAAACCAGATGAGTCTGATTCGTGAATGGTTTTGTGAACCGGATCAACTGATTAATTGAAAAGATATGACAATTCAATCAATTAAGTTAAACATTTCTACAATGGATTTCAAGATTTTCAGTGTATAACAACATGAATGTCATAAAGCTTTGAATCATAAAGCTCTCAAATATAATTTGTGTCTGTGATCAAATTAAAGTGGCACATACATTTTCAGCTGTCATATGGGCTGCTCATATGCTACTATGGACACCATAGTAAAGAAACACAGTGCATTTATGGTGTTGTTTTGTCCTTTTTGGAGCTTGTCAGATGTGGTCAAAACAAACTGTCAATGATTGGAAAATATTCTTTAAACATTCTATGTGTTTCACAGACAAATTAACAGCATTTGAGATTAGAATGACCAGCACCAGAATCTGATTCTAAAATGATGCTTGAAGCATCTAAAGTTTTTCAGGAATGGTATAGAGGCGCAAATCCTTTGTGAGTGAACATGGTTCAGTGCAAAGTCTGTGTGAAGATTCTGAATAAAAGCTGTGTTAAAATGTCTACTCTGATCTGACAATAGAAACAGATTTTTTTGTAAATGAAATACCACATCAGTAAATTTTGTTACTGTCAATCAGCACACATTTTTTCTGTGGCTGTTGTTTGCACAGTGTAAGCTCATCTTTCATGGTGTATGCCCCTACAGATGCAGTTTTTGCACTGCTGCACACTGCATCACACTTATTTGCAATGATTTGTTATGCGTATGCCTTTTCAACAGATTTATGAATTATAAATTATTTCAAATTATTTTTAAACATTAGAAAATAGGTTGATGCTTCAGTCACCTGTTCTTTTCCCCAACCCTGAATATCTAGCATATTTACTGATAAATTATTTAATTATTTGGCATTTTTGCAGAAAGTAGAAAAGATCAGGAGAAGAGTTGGGAAAGGGTCCAGGATATGACAAGAGATGACTCGAACCTACATAACCCACATGAGCACAAAGGCTCAATGTGTCAGAGAACCTGGCTCATCTCGAAGTCACGGCACCAAAGAGAAATTCTTTCCTTTATAAGGGTACATGCATGTTAACGTCATTCCCACCTGCTGACTTGACCTTGACTTGGTTCTCTCTGGATGGCGATGGCTGAGGAAGTGCTTAGTGTGTGTTGAATTCCTTAATAAAACAAGCACGCAACCATACATAAGTGAAAAATGGCCACATATCTAAAATAATTCCATTTATTTTATTTGGCACGTTTATATGGCAGAACAGAGGACATGTCTAAACCCTCTCTAGTACTAAAAGATCTGACAGAACAGAATTAATCAGACAGCGAATGTGTGGGAAGGCTCACCTGTGAAGGAATAGTTCATCCTAGAGTAGGACAGTTCTGACAGACAGTCCACTGAGCCATGAATCCAGCTAGTTAAAACAGAATAGTTCAATATTACTTCTTTCGCTGGACTTTTACAAGAGACGTTCTACCAGAAAACTGTCAAGGCACATTATTTTATCCTTGCGTATACTGCGTTAGCAGTCAAACTGCAAATGTATCAATTTCTATGTAGTGACAGCCACAGGGCTTTATTTGACAGCCACTTGTCAAAACTGTCACAAACAATCTGACAAGAACATACTGTATGCAGAAAGAATTAAATTGGATACATTTTCATGATAGGATAGAGAAAACTGAATAATTCTCAAATGGACAGGTAAAGAAATCTATCAAGTCTACATGAAATGAAATTTTCTACCCATTCTACTTCTATATTGTGTTGTATTTCTAAATGATACAGACAACAACAAAAAAAAAAAAAAAAGAAAGAAAAAAGGAAATAGGGAATGGAGTAATTTCCTCCATAGACTAATTGATTTTTAACGATAACTATAAATACAGACTGTGAGCTGCTGAAGTCATCAGTCTGCATTATTGAAACGTAATAATAATAATAAAAAATGTGTTTAATAGCACATTTCCTGGTAAAGAACTACACTACCCATGTTGCTGAAAAGAAAAGATCCATCAATCAGAGTGGTCAAGCCAAAAAATGCTCTGCAGTGATCGGCTACTTCCATGACGCATTGCAAATGACACAATGGAGTCTCCTTACACTCTCAACTTATATATTTGACTTATATATTTGTATACATTTGTATTCAACATACATTTTTGCAATAAAATTTAAACTATATTTTTTATAAACAAATTTAAATCAATAGCTTCAGATTTTTAATTTGATTGCATCATTTGCAAAGCTTCATAGTATTGTAGTTTATGCCCTTTTTAAAACTTAAAGTCTTATAATTTTGTCTTTTTGTGTTATTTTCAAATACTTTTTACCTCAAATCAATGTTTGCAATGTTGTGTTCCACTTTGGAACTGGTTGGTTTGGTTCATTGCTTAGAACTATTTTATGAAGGATTTTTTGAAATCCCTATAGAAAAAAAAAAATATTTGAATAATACTTCTGAAACTAAGATGACTGGAATACTGGACAGGCAATGTTGTGCTTTATTGACTGGTTTGTGAAAAGTGGGAATGAATGGAGCCAGACCTGAATAGGAGTTTACGGTCATTTCAACACTGCTGGCACCCACTTTCGAGAAGGTTTTTTGTCCCGAAAGTTTAAAGCTGAAGTGTGTAACTTTTTGAATTTTAAAATAGTTTCTTCTATTCCAGCTTAAAGGAATAGTTCACCCAAAAGCCATCCCAGATGTGTTTGACTTTCAGCAGAACCGAAGTGAAGATTTTTTCTAAGCACATTTCAGCTCTTTTTGTCCATACAATGCACGGTAATGGGTGGCATTGGACTGCTGGCTAATTGACAGTCCAAAAGGTATATTTAGGCAGCATAAAAGTAATCCACATGACTCCAGTTGATCAATGTATGTCTTTTGAAGCAAACCGCTAGGTTGGTGTAAGAAACAAATTGATAATCAAAAGTTTTTACCATTAAATCGTTGCTTCCGCCTAGCGCTGTATTGCTGTTTGAAATTCTTCTTGCGTGATATTTGTTCCTCTGTTGTATACAAAGCATGTGCTTCTTACTTCTTGCGTGAACATGCTATTGTGCCTACATCACTGATGCGTCAACTGCTGGCAGGAAGAGATTTTTTAAAGTTAATACAATTTTAATTATCAATTAACTTTTTACACAAACCTTTTGATTTGCTTCAGAAGACAATTGATTGACTGGAGTCATGTGGATTCATTTTATGCTGCCTAAATATGCCTTTTGGACCATCAAATAGCCAGCAGTCTAATGGCACCCATTGTCTTGCATTGTATGGACAAAAAGAGCTGAAACGTGCTTATAAATATCTTTACTTCGGTTCTGCAGAAGAAGGAAAGTGAAAAACATCTGAGATGGTTTAAGGTGAGTCAATCATGAGAAAATTTACATTTTTGGGTGAACCAACCCTTTAATATGCAGAAACAATTATAATCAAGCCATTCATAAGTAAAATTTCACGAAAACTGTAAACACTGTGACTCTGTGGCACTATGAAAATTCCTGTGTTTGTTTTGAGTGACCCGTCTCAAGAGATACAATAACATTTAGTGAGTTGGGGGCAGGGCTATCTGCTTGTTTTATAAATGGCAGAAAGCTGTTTTCAAAAGAATGTTTATTTGTGCAATTCTGCTTCAGTTCAATTCTGTGAAATGACATACTTCAGTTTTAATATTTAGAGTAAGGTGTTAGCTAATGCTTTTTTTTTTTTTTGCGTTATTTTCCATTATTGTTGTACATTTATTGCATTAACAGTAAGCCACGTTAAACTAACGTGTTAAACATTGGTAAGATTTTAAAAAGGCTGTTGCCTACAGCAGTAGCCTAAAACCATACCTAAATAGCTATTTGGCTTTTGGTAAACATTATTTTCCCCACCCATATAGCCTAGGTGAGGTCAGCAGAAAAGGAAAGATGTTTCAGAGGCCCCAAAAGTGTATTAAAAACATAAATATGTTCTATATTGATTTCATGTTGAAAAAAATGATATACAAAAAGGACTGATACACATAATCTGCCTCATTTCTATTACCAAAGGGCATTTAAGATGGGGCTGGCAGCCAATTTTATTTATAAGTACTAATCAGTCTCTGACGGATAAGTGTGTAAAAAGTGTTTAGAGAGTGTCATGCAGTGGCTTGAGAGAGAGAGGCATATGGGATAGGTGAATGGTTCTGAATTAAGAATATATGGTCTATGACAAATGGAAAAGATAACAACATTGATCATTTGTAGAATAACCAGCAAGGAAATAAAAGCAGTTAAAGTACAGCAGGACAAATGGAGGACCACTGGCAATGGGAAAGATTAAAAGTTTAATGGAAGAGTTAATAAAAAGTGATTTAAATGTAAATCAATAAATCATCAAATTAAATGAGGTTTGATGTTTATGAAAAGTAGAAAAGATGTACAATTTGAATGAATTATTATATTCCATGTAGTTTCACAATTAATGTAAAGTCATGAAGCTGCATACGTAAACATATAGTTTGATTGGTGCTTAAAGCAGTTTTAGGTTAAGTATAGCATGTCACACCTCAGGAAATGTTAACAAGAAAAATAAAGTAGCTGACATATCATTTTCCAAAATGATTCCATGTTTACTACCCATAAACTGAAAAAAATATGAGTGGTACTTGCCCAAACTCACCATCACAATGTTAGGGTCATTGCAATGCGTTTGCTGGGGTGTTCTGTGTGGTTGCTAGGTGACTGTTTACTGGCCCAAATGAAAAGAGCCCACCCTTAATCTATACAATATTGCCTCAGCAACAACCACTCAAAAGTTAAATTATACTGTTTAAAAAAGTGTTTCATACATCAAATAAAAAAATACAGTGTATAGCAGAATCTTATTTGAGACCCCATCATGATTGTTAAATGATCGATCATTTTAAATGACTTTTGAGGCCAAAAGGCAGGCCGATTACCTTCTATGGCAGCCATTACTTGCCTCATGCAGAAAAAGACATGCAAATGCCAATGCACAATCTTATTAATGCTTTTGTGTAGAAAGGTCGGAAAGTCTGTCCACCAAACAAAGACACAGTCGGCTAGAAATAATTGTGCTAAAAGTCAGCAAGATACCAGAAATAAGACTAGGTCAAGATGCTGTTAAGAATGCAAATCCTGCATGACACACTTGCCTCTGAACTCGTGAGGGAAGGGCGATGCACTCCTCCAACAGATCCGTCATTCTTTCTGCTTGGCTTGTCCAACTCAATCCCCAACCAAAAGCCTGTGGGGCACACACAGTGTACAGACAGACACATTTCGAAAAATGTAGCGATCAGATTGCCGACCTAAGCTTGGGTAAACAATGTCCAATCTGTCATCTCTCTGTACACTCACACCCTAAAAAAGGAATACCAAATCCTGTGATTTGAGTAATCCAGTTATTCCTTCCAAAAGCTTTGTAATGCTTTGTAATGCAAGGACAAACAAGCACACAGTTCCCCGTCTGTCGCTCACTTCGACGTTGTGTCGAAGAAGCGACACTAGGGGTCTCTCTTGAAAGCCTTTTGCATCTCTGAACTTTGAGAAAAGTCCAATGAGAAATTGGCAGACAAAATTTGCATGCCCCCCTCCTCCCCCCCGGACATACGGGTATAAAGGGAGGGAAATGCGTCTGTTTCATTCAGAAATCTTCTTTTGAATTTTCGGTTGTGTGAGCAGCGAGCTGCTGGTTTTCCTCTCATCATACACGGTTCATTGCATGGCGTGATTTAAATTGGACCCTTAGTCTCGCTTTTTCGACACAACGTCAAAGTGAGCGACAGACGTGAATGTCTAGGTTACTGTTGTAACCTCCGTTCCCTGATGGAGGGAACGAGACGTTGTGTCCTCCCGGCCATGTCGCTGAACCGAACCACTGTTGTGGCCAAACCTCATCGTCGGCTCCTCAGACAAATCCTGAATGAAACAGACGCATTTCCCTCCCTTTATACCCGTATGTCCGGGGGCGGGACATGCAAATTCTGTCTGCCAATTTCTCATTGGCCTTTTCTCAAAGTTCAGAGATGCAAAAGGCTCTCAAGAGTGACCCCTAGTGTCGCTTCTTCAACACAGTCTCGTTCTCTCCATCAGGGAATGGAGGTTACAACAGTAACCTAGACGTTTCTTTTCGGTAAACAATGTGCACAGCACAGGTTGAACGTTGTCCAGTGAATTAACAAAATAGCAGATGAAGAGGTAAATTGAAAAGGAAAATATATTTCACCTCAAGGTTTTCAGTGCCTCATCAACAAAATAGAGGAGGAGATCCAAGATCTCTCTTAAAAATGGATGGCAAGTAATCACTTGTTTTTGTTGAATCTTTACTTCCTGCAGAACTAAGGGCACTGGAGTTCAGTTCTTGCCCAGGAATACATTTTAAAACCGCAACATGCATATAGCAAATTACCAGACCGAATGTTCAAGAGGCTTTGAACGTTTGCAGTTGACTTGGAATATTGTGCAAGAATCATATGGCCTTTTTTTTATGATACATTTATACTGTTTTGTCATTGTTTCTGGAGCTTGACAGGGACAGAAAACATTATCTTTTATTCTATGGGAAAAAAAGCTCTTACATTTATGCCTTTTTGTTATGCAGATGCTTTTATCTAAAGTAACTTTCAGTGTATTTAAAGTGTACCTTTATGGGTATATGTGTTCCTTGGGAATCTAACCCATGTCATTGCTAGCACCAATGAATACAACCAGACCTGTGGCGTACTTCCAGGGTCATGCACATTCTGCTAAACATTTGCTTTTGTCTTCTGCATAAAAAGAAAGGCATCTAGGTTTTGAACTACATGAGAGTAGATCAATGATAACAAAATTGTCAGTTTTGGGTGAACTGTTCTATTAAACAACAGTAAACACAGGGGTCAATGTAGTAAAAGTTCCATCAAGCGTATTATCTTTACACAGCATACATCTGAAAAGTGCAGCAGATTGGTGGACGTAAAATCCAAGCAGAATGACAGAACAGTTATGTATTAAGTAAATTTAAATGGCTGGCCTTTTACTCACTTAGAAAATGTTTCTATCCATTGTTATAAAAGGCATCTCAGAACATTTATGCTGCTACTGAAACATGGCTTTAATTCATTCAGAGTTTACAGAAACAAAAGAGATCTGAGAACATTAACAACGGAACAGCCATTGAATTTCTATAAATGTGCAATTAACCTTGACCAGTGCCATAATTTTTTGTCATCGTAAACTGCGGGAGGGTGTTAGCAAGGCAGGCGGTTTTACAAGTGTCATACCTGGTGCGAAATATTTTGCCATAAAATTGGACAACTCCTGCCCTCTGTTCTACCACCAGTACACGCTATCCCAAACGCACCTTTAGGCCTTAATGTGCAATGCTGCTTGCTGAAGGGGTCCTGCTGTGAATGATCCCTGAAAATAGATGTATACTTCAAAATGGATGTCAAAAATAAACTATTAGTATAAGAATTTACTATAAGAATGAAAATGTATTCCTCTCTGTTATTAATGCATGTCTATAAAACACACTCAATGAGATCATTACTATCATCGCAAAGCAAATAGTACATTCAAAATATATACATACTTTAAACAACAGTGAGTTCCAAGAGTGCTTTGCCCAGTTACAAGGAATCCCTTAGTTAAGAAAACTCTTAGTTTTAATTGAAAGTATTTTCTTAACATTAGGGGTTTCTTGCATCGGCTGCTGATAATTTGCCAATATAATTAATTATTTGGCAAAAATTCACATAATAAGCAGGATAGCGTACAGTCAGTAAATAATATTGCAAAATAAGGGTAGTACAAGAGTAATACAAGACCTACAAGTCCTGCTACACTGACAGGTTTTATTTTGAGATTGGTTGACTGTACATTACCCCTTTTATATACAATGCAGAAAATGACTGAAAAACTATATCTAATTTGCTCATAATTGGAGGTAAAATGTAGAATTTGGGGGTGTACACAGGGTGTACCATAATGTGGGGTGGCGGTGAGGGAGCGGGAGGGATGAGGGGTGGATCTGGTCCCGGTAGGGAATCCAGAGAGGAGAAGGAAGTGGAGCAACTGAAACTGTGTGAAAGAAGACCTGTGAAGAGAAGAGAAACTAGCTGACAATCAGAAAGTGTCCAAATACTTTTGTCTTTATTTTGTTGTTTCATCATTTAAAAACAAATCTTTGAAAACTTGAATATAAATAAACTTGAAATGTTTTGCTTAAAGTTTACCTGTGCTTTTTTTCTTTCAAATAAAGGCCACTTGGTTTGATATTTTATAATACAAATACGTTCATACTTTAAGTGTGGCTTAAGTGTCCAAAACATTTTGGGGGCAACCATATACATTTACAATTTACAGTTTATAAATATACATACACCTAAAGGATTATTAGGAACACCATACTAATACTGTGTTTGACCCCCTTTCGCCTTCAGAACTGCCTTAATTCTACGTGGCATCGATTCAACAAGGTGCTGAAAGCATTCTTTAGAAATGTTGGCCCATATTGATAGGATAGCATCTTGCAGTTGATGGAGATTTGTGGGATGCACATCCAGGGCACGAAGCTCCCGTTCCACCACATCCCAAAGATGCTCTATTGGGTTGAGATCTGGTGACTGTGGGGGCCATTTTAGTACAGTGAACTCATTGTCATGTTCAAGAAACCAATTTGAAATGATTCAAGCTTTGTGACATGGTGCATTATCCTGCTGGAAGTAGCCATCAGAGGATGGGTACATGGTGGCCATAAAGGGATGGACATGGTCAGAAACAATGCTCAGGTAGGCCGTGGCATTTAAACGATGCCCAATTGGCACTAAGGGGCCTAAAGTGTGCCAAGAAAACATCCCCCACACCATTACACCACCACCACCAGCCTGCACAGTGGTAACAAGGCATGATGGATCCATGTTCTCATTCTGTTTACGCCAAATTCTGACTCTACCATCTGAATGTCTCAACAGAAATCGAGACTCATCAGACCAGGCAACATTTTTCCAGTCTTCAACTGTCCAATTTTGGTGAGCTCTTGCAAATTGTAGCCTCTTTTTCCTATTTGTAGTGGAGATGAGTGGTACCCGGTGGGGTCTTCTGCTGTTGTAGCCCATCTGCCTCAAGGTTGTGCGTGTTGTGGCTTCACAAATGCTTTGCTGCATACCTCGGTTGTAACGAGTGGTTATTTCAGTCAAAGTTGCTCTTCTATCAGCTTGAATCAGTTGGCCCATTCTCCTCTGACCTCTAGCATCAACAAGGCATTTTCGCCCACAGGACTGCCGCATACTGGATGTTTTTCCCTTTTCACACCATTCTTTGTAAACCCTAGAAATGGTTGTGCGTGAAAATCCCAGTAACTGAGCAGATTGTGAAATACTCAGACCGGCCCGTCTGGCACCAACAACCATGCCACGCTCAAAATTGCTTAAATCACCTTTCTTTCCCATTCTGACATTCAGTTTGGAGTTCAGGAGATTGTCTTGACCAGGACCACACCCCTAAATGCATTGAAGCAACTGCCATGTGATTGGTTGATTAGATAATTGCATTAATGGGAAATTGAACAGGTGTTCCTAATAATCCTTTAGGTGAGTGTATATAAATACAATATACTGTGCATTTAAATAAATAGTGGGGCTGCATATATGGAGGAGAAATGTGGTATGTGACAAATGATTGGATTTTGCGATAAGCGATGTGATACTTCTATAATGATATCATCGTAGCAGGTGGGGACATTAGAACCCCACCAAACAAATATACTGAAATTTATTGGAAACTGTAGTGGACTGTCTATCCCAGAGATCACAAACTTAGTTGTCTTATGATCCAAATTGTATATGGAGAGCATATAATACATATGGTTTTACCATAAGTTACACAGCAACAAATGTGAAACCTCCACCATTTGAGTAGGAAGTAGTTTTTTAAGGAGATTTTAGTCTCATCTATCAAATTATGTAAATTTAATAAATTAAAAAAATAAATGTTGTTTTGATGCTCTTTAATGCGATGTGTGACAGATCACGATAGCTGCCCATTCAAACAATGCACAAACCTGGCAAAGCACTCGCAACTTATAGCGCAAAAACAAAACAAAACATGAATATCAGAGATTATGTTGAAAGATACAGTACAATTTAATGAAATGTGTAACCTCTCATGTCATCGCCCAGTCTCTTAATGTTCAAATGACAATGTAAAAAAAGGATGGGGAATATCTTGCGCCTTTGCACATTGCTCTCACATGTACGCACGCACGCACACGAATGCATACATACATGCACACACACCAAGATCTCTGCTATTGGTGTCACCATAAACAAAAATTAAAAAAGTCTAAAAATAATTTTATAAATTATGCAATATGTTAATCATGATATATACATTTGTAATATTTTGAGAAATGCTAAAACTAGCTTCATACCACATGACCCACCTTTGCTTTTCAAGAGTTACAATTTTATTTATGGATGGAGTCACATTGAGAGCCCCGTACCTCTGGGATTTAACCATAATAAGGCCAGAATCAAAATAGATATTAAGATATCTTTAATACTTTTGGAGTTCCCCGTCTGTCGCTCACTTTGACGTCCTGTCGAAGAAGTGACACTAGGGGTCTCTCTTGAGCACCTCTGATGCATGAAAAAATGCCAATGATAAGTTGGCAGACAGTATTTGCATACCCCGCCCCCAGACATACGGGTATAAAGGCGATGAAATACTATGAGTTCATTCAGAAATTTTCTTCGGAGTCTTGGTCGTGTCAGCAGTTAGCTGCGAGTTACACACCTGTTCCTGTTCCTCTGACGCTTTGCTTGCTGTTGGATCTGGACGTTGCAGTCGCGACTCGCTTTCAACAGAAAGCACGCCACTCCATCCGCCCCCCGCATTGCTCCTTCTTCCCACGGGATAAGGGACGATGTCGCTGGCGCTGGAGGCGATCTGGGGACGGCAGCGGGTGCAGCTCCGCCGGGTACGCCCCCTCGGACCACCCGCCCCACGGCACAATCGTTGACTCCCATCCGTGCTCGAGGCAACAGCGGCTAGCCTCACGGCCAGCCTGCCTATCCTTTAGAGCTAGAAGTGGATGAGCTCGCCACTGCATCGGAGAGCGCGGCATCTAATGCAGACGACTCCCTGGGGCTGCTCCCTTCGGACCAGCACGCCCAGGCTGAGGCGGACGTGCAGATGTCCGATATGCTTGTCTGGGCCACCGCTAGCATGGGGCCGGACTGGAACCCTCCGTACTCCCCACAGCCATCACGGCTGGATGATTGGTTCCTGGGAACACCGCACCGCTCACAGCAACAGCGGCTTGCCTCACAGCCAGCCTGCCTATCCTTTAGAGCTAGAAGTGGATGAGCTCGCCACTGCATCGGAGAGCGCGGCATCTAATGCAGACGACTCCCTGGGGCTGCTCCCTTCGGACCAGCACGCCCAGGCTGAGGCGGACGTGCAGATGTCCGATATGCTTGTCTGGGCCACCGCTAGCATGGGGCCGGACTGGAACCCTCCGTACTCCCCACAGCCATCACGGCTGGATGATTGGTTCCTGGGAACACCGCACCGCTCACAGCAACAGCGGCTTGCCTCACAGCCAGCCTGCCTATCCTCTAGAGCTAGAAGTGGATGAGCTCGCCGCTGCATCGGAGAGCGCAGTGTCTGACACAGGTGACTCCCCTGGGCTGCTGCCTTCGGGCCAGCACGCCCAGGCTGAGGTGGACGCGCAGATGTCCGATATGCTTGTCTGGGCCACTGCTAGCGTGGGGGTGGACTGGAACCCTCCGTCCTCCCCACAGCCATCGCGGCTGGATGATTGGTTCCTGGGAACACTGCGCCGCTCACAGCTGCACACACCCCCGGTCCCATTTTTCTCAGAAGTGCATGATAATCTGACATCTACATGGAAGGCGCCGCTCTCCACTCATCATGCCACCTCACTCGTCATGCCACCTCGCATGCCTCTCGCTACCCTTGATGGCAGAGCGGCCCACAGGTACACGGCAATTCCCCAGGTGGATAGGGCTGTTGCGCTCCACCTGTGCCCCGGAAACCTGACCACCTGGCAGCGTCGCCCTGTGCTCCCCTCCATAAAGGCCATAAAAAAAAGGCCATAAAGGGATGGACATGGTCAGAAACAATGCTCAGGTAGGCCGTGGCATTTAAACGATGCCCCATTGGCACTAAGGGGCCTAAAGTGTGCCAAGAAAACATCCCCCACACCATTACACCACCACCACCAGCCTGCACAGTGGTAACAAGGCATGATGGATCCATGTTCTCATTCTGTTTACGCCAAATTCTGACTCTACCATCTGAATGTCTCAACAGAAATCGAGACTCATCAGACCAGGCAACATTTTTCCAGTCTTCAACTGTCCAATTTTGGTGAGCTCTTGCAAATTGTAGCCTCTTTTTCCTATTTGTAGTGGAGATGAGTGGTACCCGGTGGGGTCTTCTGCTGTTGTAGCCCATCTGCCTCAAGGTTGTGCGTGTTGTGGCTTCACAAATGCTTTGCTGCATACCTCGGTTGTAACGAGTGGTTATTTCAGTCAAAGTTGCTCTTCTATCAGCTTGAATCAGTCGGCCCATTCTCCTCTGACCTCTAGCATCAACAAGGCATTTTTGCCCACAGGACTGCCGCATACTGGATGTTTTTCCCTTTTCACACCATTCTTTGTAAACCCTAGAAATGGTTGTGCGTGAAAATCCCAGTAACTGAGCAGATTGTGAAATACTCAGACCGGCCTCAAGGCCTGCAGGACGACGTCTACACTGACTGCTAAAGCCTACAGCGCCGTCGGACACGCCGATCCACCCTGCACGCCATGGCCCTCCTGCAAGTCCACCAGGCCAAGGCGCTTAAAGATCTGCACATGGGTAGATGCAAGTGCTGCAGAAACTGTGCTCAGCGACCGACCTCGCCCTCAGGGCCACGGATGTCACAGCGCAGTCTCTCGGGCAGGCGATGGCCACGCTCGTGGTCCAGGAACGTCATCAGTGGCTGAACTTGGTCAAGATGCGTGAAACTGACAAGACTCGCTTTCTCAACGCCCCTGTCTCCCAGTTCGGCCTTTTCGGCAACACCGTCGAGGACTTTACCCAGCAGTCATGCGGGTAAAGTTCTGGGGAAGGGTATGTGCAGTCTGACACATCTGGTCATCCTGGCACGTGAAATACCTGCCCGCTCCTGTGTCAGCAGTACATGTACATGGCTCAGCGCATGGCTTGATTTGAAGTGGACCCGTATTGTCGCTTCTTCGACACAATGTCGAAGTGAGCAACAGACGGGGAACATCTAGGTTACGTATGTAACCTCCGTTCCCTTATGGAGGGAACGAGACGTCATGTCCTTCCGGCCACGTCGCTGAGCCGAGCCACTGAGGTGGCCGGACACTCCCGGCTCCTCAGAAAAATCCTGAATGAACTCATAGTATTTCCTCGCCTTTATACCCGTATGTCCGGGGGCGGGGTATGCAAATACTGTCTGCCAACTTCTCATTGGCCTTTTTTCATGCATCAGAGGCATATTTGGAACTCAAGAGAGACCCCTAGTGTTGCTTCTTCGACACGATGTCTCGTTCCCTCCATCAGGGAACGGAGGTTACATATGTAACCTAGACATTCTAGGCACTCAAACTTTGGAAAAACAATTAAAAAAATAATTACACTGGCATATAATGCAACAAGGGGTGCAACGGTCAACTGTTTTAGTAACAGACCTACCCATCTCAGAGTAAGAATAAAATAATGTTGCTGCCACCTTCCCAGGGATTTCTTTTTTTATTTGTAGTTTTGCTCTAAAATAATATGCAAACATTTATATTTTGACCCCCCTCTAAAATAAAATGGATGATTCTGTAGATATTGATCATGGAATTTAATATTTTGTATTTCATGAACATTTATGTTTATCTTCAGAAAAATTATTAACGAAATCAAAAATTCCTGATACTAGGTTGATTTGACTATGAATACTCCAGGGGCAATGCTAATACTTTGTCTGTCAACAGTGAAAATAAGATAGCGTGACATCACACAATTACAGCTGTTTCTGTTCCATTCAACTAGGGAAGTCAGAATTAACAGCTTTTGACCAAACATTCGCCAGGATGCTTTCACACAAACATTTTGAAGCATGTGTACAAACATTCAGTTTTGAGCAAAATAATAACAAAAAAATACTGTATGTTGAATGATAAAATCTCATTAGCAAACGTATACAGACAAGTAGGAATATGCCACATTTTTGAACAGGATTTGGGAACAATTAAGTTTCACTGTGGGTGGGGCTGCCAAGCACAACAACACAGAAATAAAAACCAAATGACCAATGGAACCACTTTATATTAAGTGCCCTTGACTACTATGTACTTGTATGAAAAAATAAAAAAATTTAATTTAAATATGCATTTAATACAATGTCCTTATGTTATTCATACGTGTTGCTTCATTGTACTTACAATTTAAGAAACTGCATGTGATTACATCTGTAATTACACTGCTGACCCTACCCTTAATCCAACCCACAAACCTACCCAAGTTATTCTTTCTTGATAAATCAACCTCTGACCTCAGTAGCAAATGCTAATCTGGAAATAGAAAAACGTGTATGTACACAATAAGTACATTGCATTAAATGTTTTTTTTAAAATAAATTACTGTATATAGTAGACACCTAATATAAAGTAGGATCTGACCAACAAAACGATATGTTGCTTATTGTGGTACCAACTGGATAGGACAAAGATGAACAGAAACATTCCATAACTGGAAAGATTAACATGGAAGAGATTGCATTTATCAAATGATGTTTATCGTATCATGCCTGAATTAGATACAGAGTTAGGATTTTAAACCTTCTACACCTTAAAACACACTGAAACTAAAAGTCTATATTTGAAAGAAAAAAAGGAGACACACAAAAAGAGCAGGAAGCAGAAGTGATGCATGGTAATGGAGAGGTAAAATCAAAGTGTGACATTAGAAAATTTAATCCGATTGAGTTACCCGTATGTCACTCACTTCGACGTTGTGTCGAAGAAGCGACACTAGGGGTCTCTCTTTAGCGCCGAATATGTCTCTGATCTATGAAAAAAAAGCCAATGAGAAGTTGGCAGAAATTTTCCTCGGAGCCGATGGTTGTACTGCAGCGAGCTGTGAGTCATACACCCGTTCCTGTTCCTCTGACGCAGTGCAAGAGCATATTAAAAGAGTGATATTTCTTTTAAAATAGCAATACACAGCGATGTTGAACGTCCTTTTCAGGACGCGTCTTTATAAAGATGCCATTCCGCCCCTGTCTAGTTTCTGGATGCGGTTGATTTCTCCCCACCTCTGAAGGTCATAAAAGCTGCCTCGCGTGCCTGGGCTGCGATCACACGCAGGCAGTGTTTTATGAATGGTTCATGTTCTCAGTGCGAGAACATAGCCATGGCAACATTGCGGTCGCGGCTTTCTTTTGTCATGAGAGAGAGGCACATCAGCCGCCCCCCGTGCCTCGCCTCCTTTCTACGGGATTGGGGCAGGGGCCAAGGGTGATTAAGGTGATTTGGGGATAATGATGGGTTCCATTTCGCCGGGTAAAACCCCTCGAACCACCCGCCTCCCCGGCACGCTTGCTTGCTTCCCCTGAGCTCAGGATAAGTGCGGCCCGCTTCATGGCCGGCTGGCCGGTCCCTTGAGCTCCCAGAATTGGATGACATCGCCGCTGCATCGGAGAGCGTTACAGCACCGTCTGATGCTGATGACTCACCTGGGCCGCCACCTTCGGGTCTGCTCGCCCAGTCTGAGCCTGACGCGCAGAGATCCGCTATGCTTTCCTGGGCTACCGCGAGTGCGAGGCTGGACCGGTAAACCCCGTCCCCCCCTCGCGGCTATTTGATTGGTCCCGTGGGCATGTGTGCTGCTCACAGCCGCGCCCCCCCTGGATCCTTTCTTCCCAAACGTGCATGACAAGTTGAGTAAGCCGCGGCTTCCTCACTCCTCCGCTCTCACTACCCTCGACGGTGGAGCGGTCCCAGACCGCTTCCGCCCTGCACGCCATGGCCCCTCCTGCAACCGACGCCAGGCCAAGGCGCTTCAAAACTTGCACTTGGGTAGTCCTGTACTTGATGTGCTGCAGGAACTGCGCTCAATGACCGATCGCACCCCCTGGGCCACGTAGGTCAGTGTAGGTCACTTAAACGGGCGATGGCCACCCTTATGGCTCAGAAACGCAATCTATGGACTGGACCTGGTACAAATGCGGGAGGTAGATAAGGCACACCTTCTCGAACGCCCCCGTCTCCCAGCTCCGTCCATTCGGTGGCAGCATTGACGACTCCGCCCAGCAGTGTTCAGCGGTGAAGCAGACGGAGGCCATTTCACACATTCTGCCCCGCCGCAAACCTGCCGCCATGGGGCAGGCCCATCTGCTCGCCAAGGGTGTCCTCCTGCGGCTAAGAAACAACTGCTCCGCCTCAACCCGGGCCCAGCTCTCAGCCCCCGCGTCGAGCAACCCGCAGGAAGCAGGCGCCCCCTGTCTCACGGAGCCCCTCGAGGACCCGGAAGGCTCCCAGGCGCTCCTGAGATGGACGACCAAGAGACCAAGACATTAGATCCGGAGCTAATGGAGGAGAATCTTTTGTTGAATTTATTTCATTTGCCTCCACCCTAGACGGGGCTGCAGTACCCACATTCTCAATAACAGAGTTATTTCCTTTGTCTCTGGGTCACCTGGCCCGCAAATGCCGTTCTCACGGCACTCTGCCGCAAGATTTTTACTGTCCCGGCATGCTGGATGCGGACCCCCCACCTTCAGCCCCACGACTGTCCCCCGGCCGGCTGGTTCTGACGAGTCTAGAGGACGCCTCCACCAGACCTCCTCCTCGGTCACTAACTCGCCCCCTGCCGGGTGTGCGGAGCAAGGCAAGTTCTTTGAATCTTTTCTCAGCACTAGAACCTTGGGACGCGTCTTCGCCTCCCGACGCCGTACTACCTGCTCCGCCCCGCCGCGAAGCCCTGCCGGGTATGTCAAAACCCTCTTGGTGCCCCTAGCATGGAGCTTGGATGCATGGCATTCACTTCTCAACCTGTCACGCTGGCTGGCCCAGACCATTCGACTTGGTTATGCAATTCAGTTTGCAAGGCCCCCACCCCCCTTCATGGGCGTCTGCTGTACCGCAGTATACGGCGAACATGCCAAATCCCTGCGTGCGGAAATCGCTACTCTCGCATTCTCCATTACCTCGACGACTGGCTTATTCTGAACCATTCACGAGAGTCACTATGTGCTCACAGAGACCAGGTGCTCAGGCACCCCAGCCGCCTGGGGCTTCAGGTCAACTGGGAAAAGAGCAAGCTCGCCCCGGTTCAGCACTGGCCCCAGACTCGTGTCACGAGACGAGCATGGTGCTGCGGCACGCACTGTGACCATCACCTCTGCCTGCCGCTAATCATCAAAACCCTGGAGAGACCTCTGCCTTTTGCGGACATGTGTCCCCTTGCAGCAGGTGTCCCGGCGCATCCTGGCCACGACGATGCCTCCAAGTTGGTTTCAGGCGGCGTGTTCACCGGGCACGCAGCCGCGGGCCTTTGGAAAGGGGCCCCGATGCGCTGGCACATCAGTGGCCTAGAGTTGCTGACAGTTTTTTCTGCCCTGTGGAAGTTTCTCCCATTAGTTCGAGACAAACATGTCCTAGTCAGGTCAGGCAGCACCACCACAGTAGCATACTGTCTGCCAACTTCTCATTGGCCTTTTTTCATAGATCAGAGGCATATTCGGCACTCAAGAGAGACCCCTAGTGTCACTTCTTCAACACAACGTCTTGTTCCCTCCATCAGGGAATGGGGGTTACATCCGTAACCTAGACGTTTTGTTTGGGTGCATGAATCACAAAGACAGACAGATCACATCCACCACACTTCACCAACACTTCTGGTTTCCCAAGTCTCGGCTCTCAGCAAAATTAAATTATGTATTGATTCTTAGAATTTTATTGATCTGCAAAGAACAAAATATGCCAATAAAAAATGACTTTGACTTTGAGAATCCTAATTAATTTTGATGTACTGAAGCTTTTCATGCATCATTAAAACATAAGAGTTTGCATAAATTGCACATTGTGGTGTTCTAATTGAAACTGATACTACAAAAAATAAATAAAAAAAATGGCAGTAAAATGGCAATGGAATATAAAAGAGTCCATGAAATCCAGTTCAGTTGATTTAAACATGGTGCATGTTGAGTTTGAAAGATGTTCAAAAAGCGAATACATCCTTCACAGCACAATATAATAAAGTATTTTTTTATGCAGACCGTCATAAACATTTATAGCCTTATCTAAAGCAAAATCATTGAACCCACACAAGACTCATCATTTGTCTTTTTTGATCACATTGCTCAAATAAAAATATGATTTTTAAAAGTACATTTTTCTCAACTCTTAATGGAGAATTTGTGTCTATTTTACATTTTCTTAATCTGTACAGTGTGATTTTACATTGGAAGTATAAAAATGATACATGCATATGCTCTTGCAAAAAACATAAATCTATAGATTTTTAACTAGGTATTAGTAGGGTTGGGATATATGTTTGCTTATATTGACTACAACTAGAGGGATTTTATGCCAAAATGTCAAAACTTAATTTCAAAGGAAACAAATAACATTCAAATATGAACCACATAAAATATAAAGGTATACTACAAAGAATTGTAGTGGTGAAAAACACATTGCTTCTATTCTCTAATTCTTTTTCATTACAAAATTTCTGCCAATCAGTTTATACCAGTGTGAGTACTGCTCAGTAAGCTTGGCTTCATTGGACAATCAATCAACAGGGAACACCACAGTCCACAATTCAAATCCACTTGGGAATGAAAGAAAAAGAAAAACGTTGAAACTGCACTGATTAAAGACCACCAGAGATCCATCATTTCTTCAGCATGGGCCGAGAGAACAGTAACATCTTTATAGTGACATTAGAAAGACAATGTGTTTCTTGGATAAAGTTATTGTGAGCAGGCTGGATGTGCACACGGAGGCATTTTGGTAATTTGGTGTTTGAATGTGCATCACATTTTAAATCAGGCCACTAAAGTGAGTCACAAGTACCCTACGGAGTACGGTTTCGGTTGCCATCTCTGGATATGCATATAAGTCTTAATGTGCACAGTGTGACTCAACTGTGAGTCCTTCAAACCAAAAGAAAAAGGAAGGAAGGAAGGAAGGAATGATGGAAATTGAAAAGTGTAAAGGTCCAAAGTTAGAGAAGAGCAGGATGAGATTTTAAGTGGACAAAGAGGTTTGGAAATGAAAGTACAGAAATAAAAATGGAAGGAAACGGGTAATTCTGTTTAATTCTGGGACTGTTTATAACATTTAATTATAATGTATCATAAAATTTTGAAAGATATGATAAATTACTCCCTCTGGTTTATGACTCGAAGGCAGAATTTCTTAAAGACTTCATAAAGTTCTTCATTCAATTAACAAAAATGGTTTAAATATTAATAAAGATGAATAGTTGTGACCAAACCATCAGAACCAATGAACAGCTTGTTTGTAAGGAAGGAAGGCAGAAAATGAAGAAAGGAAGAAAGAAACAAATGAACAAAAAAATGGGAAAAACAAGAAAGGATGAAAAAAGTAGAAAAGCCTTTGTTGTATTGCAATACCTTGAGGGCTCTTCATATGGCGTTATTGCAACACAAAGCTATTTTAATCACGCACATCTGCAGCTGATTATCACCTCGTTTAGACTTGCACTTAAACCTCACTCTCACACTCTGTCAGTGTCTACCATAGTTGGAGGTACCTTGGACTTACTGTTTGCTCTGCCACAGTGGTCAACTGCATTTCTGTTTAATAATTATCTGATCGTCAATTATCTGTTCTGGACATACAAGATAAATTACTTATGTGAAACCTGAGTTTACTGCATATCTACTTACCTGTGTGAAACTTGCCTACAACAAACCGCTCTGAATGGGCTGGAAATGTGACTGAGAACTCTGAATGTACTTGATGTCTTGATATACAAACTTACATCTCAGTTTATGGAAGTGACTCACCACAGACCCTGTATGAAGTTTAGGTTACGTGTTTTGGAGAAAAGTTGGAAAAGTTTGTCTTTTGAGAGATTAAAGCGAGATCAACAATCTAACACCAGTCTGGAGTAAAGACCTCCTACCACTCACAAAGAACAACAGCCCATGTAGACAGAGTGAAGGGACATCTTAAGTGTAACAGGGGTGCTGAGAACTGCTGTTCATCAGCATTCCCAGCAAACACAGAACGTTCCCCTAACGTTCCCGTATGGTTCCCATTTGGTTATTTTTTTTGGGAACCAAACAGGAACGTTCTGGGAATGTTCCCTGTAGGTTATTTTAGGTTCTATTTTTCTTAAATTAAAAGGTTGCAAATGTTTGCTTTAACAGCAGTGATCAAATGCTTAATTACATGACCATTATCAGGCAGTAGAGAGCGCTCATTGATTGGCAAAGTCTTTTTTTACATTCCCATAAAGTTTCCAGAACGTTCCCCTAACCTTAAGGGAACGTTCTATTTACGTTAAGAAAACTTTCCTGGATCACCAATAGGGAACGTTCCCAGAACGTAAAATTGTTAGCTGGGTTAGTGCACTAATGGAAGCCTGGGTGGGATACACTATATCTCCCTGTAGACACACCCTATGAGAAATGACATACTCCGCAGTGTACAGCATATTCAGGCATTTGTTAGGTAAACTGTATTTAAAGTCTATGAAAAAAATTGGTCGCTCTTTTACATATAAGTGAACGATGACTGGTGTGTCAAGCTCCAAAATTACATAAAGAACCCATAGTTGTACGGACCACTTTTATGGTGCTATTTTAAAACGTTACATCTTAAGTGGTATGTGATACATCATGTGCCCAAAGTCAGTGGCATAGCCAAAAGAGGTTTGGTATTGTCATGCGAGCATGCACTATGTGGAAATGGGTTGGTGAAATCATAAATGAAGACAGTCAGTTCATAAGATGTTGGTAGCTAGTGTATATGTGCTGTATGCATAGGCACTGATTTATATCCTTGCCGCTAGGTGCTCTGAACATTCGAGAGGAACCAGGATCAGATACTGACATACTAGTGAAGCTTAATATTTGATGTTGTGCATTAATGAAGTTAAAATTTCCCTTTCAATTTGGAGAATTAGATGTCTCCAAAATCATGGACATATAAACCGTATAAAATGTTTTTCTCTTCGGGGTTGTGATAACATCTCTTGTGCTCTAGATGCCACAACATGTGCTTTGCCTTTGAATATGCATGCCATAACTGTGAGTGGATATATTTTCTATCACCCTGCCAGTGCTCAGACAAAATTCATTTCTGCCTTTTGAAACACTATTGTATTGTGATTGTTGTTGAGTTTAGCACATACTGTAAGAGTCGTTTGCCTAACAACGGCTTTTCCAAGGTGGCATTTTGCAAATGTCATCCACCTTGAGTAATATATATCTCTCTGTCTGACATGCATGAGTGCTGTTTTATTTAAGCTGCACTCATTGTGACTGATTATGTTCACTGTGAACACATGAAACGCAAGACCCTTTGACCTATGCTTGCCTTCATTCTGAAAGTAGGAGCCGCTCTCCTCTCCTCTCCTCCCGCTATACTCCTTCTGTGGCAACAGAGGGGCCACACATGGGAAGTGCACAAGGATGGGAAATAGAGAGCAGAGATGTGAGGTGGATTTGTTGCCGACCAAGCACTGCATGCATTTTCTCCTCCATATCAAAAAACTTAGCCTGTTTAGTACAAGCACTTTCATTGCTTGGACTGAGCCCATGCTGATTCAGCGCTCACCGAGATTAATTGTGTTCAATGTGAGCAAAAACTTGAAATGCTTTTGTGGCAGCGGGGGCGTGGTCAAGCGCCCGTCCGGAGAGGGAAAGCGGTAAGGGCGCTTGCACCTGAGCTAAATTATGTCTAACACCTGTCTCTAATTTCAGTGAGCACGGGGAGAGCGGCATAAAAGAGAGCTTCAGTACCTCCAGCAGAGAGAGAGATACGCCAGTCTAGTTTTGGCAAGCAGAGAGAAAGTTGTTTGTCTGTTCTATAAGAAAGAGTTTTTGTTCACCAAGTGCACGTTATTATTTAGAATTAAAAGCCTTACCTTTGAGTTTATCCCCGCTTCCGTGTCCTCCTTCCTCTTACACTGGTGCCGAAACCCGGGAAAAAAAGGAAAATTGGAGCCTGTACTTCCAACTATGGAGAAAAGTCATCCCCTAGAGTCCTCCCAGCTGGCCGGAGTCCTACTGTCCCTTGCTATGTTACATCAGGGCCACCAACAGTCCCTGCTTGAGCTCAGGCAAGACCAAGATCGGCGGTTCTGCGAGATCGTGCAAGTCCAAGCAGAGGATCGACAGGCCATCCGGAGCCTCCTCAGCCAGGAGGCCGCTCCAGCCACAGCCGCGAACCCGGACATCCGTGCCACGTTACCCCTGCCCACGTTACAGAAGATGGGGGTGGCGGATGATGCAGAAGCATTTTTACATTTGTTCCAACGAACCGCTGAAATTTGGGGCTGGCCGCAGGATCAGTGGGCAGCCTGCCTTGTTCCTCTACTGTCCAGGGAAGCCCAACTTATGGCTTTCCTTAAATCAGCGTAGGCCAGGAGGTTAGTTGCCGGCAATTGTTGAGCCACGAATTCTGCAGCGGGTTGGTCGGAGCCCCGAGGAAAACCGTCAGCTCTTCCGGGGCATGAAGCTGGAGAAATCTGACCGCCCGTTCGCCTTTGCCCAGCGGCTCCGTGATGCATGTTGGAGGTGGCTGCTAGTGGGGGACCGCGACGTCAAGGGACTCATCGATCAGGTGGTGCTGGAGCAGTTTGTCCAACGCTTGCCCAGGAGAATGGCAAAGTGGGCCCAGTGCCACCGCCCGGCGTCGCTGGAGGCAGCCGTCCAGCTAGCGGAGGACCACATGGCAGTAATCCCAATGGCAGATGAGCCCTCTCTCTCTCTCTCCCATCCCCCTCAACCCTCTCACTCTGTCTTCTCTCCAGGGCCCGTTCCTGCCCCTTGCAGGCGAGGAGCCTGGCTGAGATCAACACCCCAGACATCAGTCTCATCTCGTCCCTCCCCCACAACCTACAGCCGCTCTCCCCCTCAGGTGGGGGCGTCCGTCGAAGCAGGTACGGGTGTGGTGCCTGGGCCGGCCTGTCGGAGGTCCGGGGACCCGAGCCACTTCCGCGATCGGTGTCCGTTGATGAAGGTGGGGATGGTGGTTCGGGTCTCCGATCACCCACATGCTGCCCCTGATCGGGCTGGAGCGTACCGGGTTCTGGTAAGAATCCAGGGGGGTACACACCAAGCTTTGCTGGATACCGTTTGTAATCAGACCACCATCCATCAACGCTTGGTTCAACCTGGGGCTTTGGGCACGACTAAGTGGGTAAGGGTGAGGTGTGTGCATGGGGATGTTCACAACTATCCGATGGTGACCTTGCTAGTTAAATTCCGAGGGAAAAAACATAAAGTGGAGGCAGCGGTAAGTTCCCGCCGGGGCCATCCTCGACTGTTCCAAATCGGGATAACGAGGGAAGGGGCAGGCCTTACGCCCCTCCCCTTCGCAGGGAATTCCCTGACGTGGATTTCCCATTGGAGCAGTCGCGGGATGAGACCCTTAAACACGCCTTCGACCAGGTGAAGACGATTGATGGTCAGCGTCTTCAGCCAGACATCGCTCCCGCATACCCCTATTTTGCGATTATAAATGACCGGTTGTACAGAGTGACGCAGGACACTCAAACAAAAGAAAATGTTGCACAGTAGTTGATTCCACGGAAATGTTATTCCAGGCGGCTTGTTATAATCCCATGGCGGGTCATCTAGGAGAAATATAAAAAACACTTCTCTGTCTAATAGCCCGTTTTTATTGGCCGGGCATTACCGGAGACGTCCGCAGGTGGTGTGCGACGTGCCGTGAATGTCAGCTGGTAAAGCCACCGGCCACCCCAAAAGTGCCATTGCGCCCTCTTCTATTGATCAAGGTTCCCTTCGAAAGAATTGGAATGGACCTCGTCAGGCCATTAGATCGGACAGCATGGGGACATCGTTTTGTGTTAGTCCTAGTGGATTACGCAACTCGATATCCGGAAGCAGTGCCTCTAAGTAACATCTCAGCATGTAGTGTTGCTGGGGCACTCTTCAAAATAATCTCCCGGGTGGGGATTCCAAAAGAAATCCTCACCGACCAAGGCACAACATTTGTCACGCACACTTCGTGAACTTTACGATCTGTTGGGCGTTAAATCGATTCACACTAGCGTGTACCATCCGCAGACAGATGGCCTAGTGGAACGTTTTAACAAAACCCTCAAGAACATGATTCGTAAGTTAGTTCACGAGGATGCTAAAAACTGGGACAGATGGCTTGATCCCCTGTTGTTTGCAGTACCTGAGGTCCTGCAAGCCTCAACCGGCTTCTCTCCGTTTGAGCTATTGTATGGGCGACACCCACGCGGTATCTTGGATGTTATACAAGAAGGCTGGGAGGAGGGATCTTCGAATAGTAAAAACAAAATTCAATACGTCCTTCACCTCAGAGCAAAACTCCACACTTTGGGGAAACTAACACAGGAGAATTTGCTCCGGGCCCAAGAATGCCAACGCCGACTGTACAACAGGGGAATACAGCTAAGGGAGTTTGCACCGGGAGATAAAGTTCTTGTATTGCTTCCAACATCAAGCTCCAAATTACTCGCCAAGTGGCAAGGGCCCTTTGAGGTCACACGACGAGTGGGGGATCTCGATTATGAGGTTAAGCGAACCGATAGGGGGGACGCGCGTCAAATATACCACCTCAATCTCCTTAAATTACGTTGGCCACGGTGGTTCCAGAGAGGGCGGAGCTCGGACTGGAGGTAAATCCAAAGCCTGATCACAATGCCCCGGTCATTTGTGGAGACCACCTCACCCCGTGCCAACGATCAGAGGTTGCCAGGTTGCAAAAAGAGTTTGCAGATGTGTTTTCTCCTGTACCGGGTCATACGAACGTCATCGAACACCACATCGAGACCAAGCCGGGGGTGGTGGTTCGTAGCCGCCCTTATCGCCTCCCCGAGCATAAGAAGAAAATTGTTCAGGACGAATTGGATGCGATGCTTGATATGGGAGTAATAGAGAGGTCCCACAGCGGCTGGTCCAGCCCGGTCGTTCTTGTTCCCGAGTGACGGGTCTGTGCGTTTCTGTGTCGACTATAGAAAAGTCAACACGGTGTCTAAATTTGACGCGTACCCAATGCCTCGGGTTGATGAACTGCTCGATCGGTTAGGTACTGCTCGCTTTTATTCGACCCTGGACTTAACGAAGGGTTATTGGCAGATCCCCTTGACACCAATTTCCCAAGAGAAAACAGCCTTCACCACGCCGTTTGGATTACACCAATTTGTGACACTTCCGTTCAGTTTGTTCGGGGCCCCAGCCATGTTCCAGCGTCCGATGGACCATATCCTCCACCCGCACTCCGCTTACGCCGCAGCGGCATATACAACATTTGAGGGCGGTCCTGAAGTCGCTGCGGCGGGCGGGCGGGGCTCACAGCAAACCCTAAGAAGTGCGCGATTGGGCATGTGGAGGTACGGTATCTGGGGTTCCACTTGGGTCATGGCCAGGTGCGTCCCCAAATTGATAAGGCCGCGGCGATTGCGACTTGCCCTAGACCTAAGACCAAAAAGGGGGTGAGGCAGTTCCTGGGGCTGGCGGGCTATTATAGAAGGTTTGTACCTAATTATTCGGACGTCACCAGCCCGCTGACTGACCTCACTAAAAAGGGGGCTCCAGATCCGGTCCAGTGGTCGTGGCAGTGCCAACAGGCGTTTACACAGGTTAAAGCCGCACTCTGTGGAGGGCCGGCTTCTCTCTTTCCTATTACAGATGGACGCTTCAGACAGAGGCCTGGGGGCCGTACTCTCGCAGGTGGTGGAGGGGGAGGAGCGCCCGGTGCTGTACATCAGTAGTAAGCTCTCCTTAAGAGAAACAAAGTACAGCACCGTAGAGAAGGAGTGTCTGGCCATCAAGTGGGCGGTCCTCACGCTCCGCTACTACCTGCTGGGGCGGGCCTTCACTCTCTGCTCGGATCATGCCCCACTGCAGTGGCTCCACCGCATGAAGGATACTAACGCCCGGATCACCCATTAGTATCTGGCTCTCCAGCCTTTTAAGTTTGAGGTGGTCCACAGACCGGGGGTGCAGATGGCTGTTGCCGACTTCCTCTCCAGAAATGGGGGGTGGGGGGGCAGGCAGGCCGGATGACGCCCCGGCCTGAGTCGGGTGGTGGGGGTATGTGGCAGCGGGGGCGTGTTCAAGCGCCCGTCCGGAGAGGGAAAGCAGTAAGGGCGCTTGCACCTGAGCTAAATTATGTCAAACACCTGTCTCTAATTTCAGTGAGAGCGGCATAAAAGAGAGCTTCAGTACCTCCAGCAGAGAGAGAGAGTTACGCCAGTCTAGTGTTGGAAAGCAGAGAGAAAGTTGTTTGTCTGTTCTATAAGAAAGAGTTTGTGTTCACCAAGTGCACGTTATTATTTAGAATTAAAAGCCTTACCTTTGAGTTTATCCCCGCTTCCGTGTCCTCCTTCCTCTTACAGCTTTGCACTCAGCTTGCTTTCATTCTGAAAGCTGAAACCACTCACGACTCCTACCCACTATACACCTTCAGCTCCCGAGGGACTGCATGAGGGAGGCTTGCAAGGACAAGACATAGAGCATAAAGAGTTTGTCGCAGTCTTGAGCCTTGTACCTTTCCTCTTCTCCATCTAAAGTGGCTTCGTCTGTTTAGTGTGCACATGGTGATTTGCGGCATGCTTTGTCGCAGTGATTATTTCAGATATATTTTGTCACTGGGTTTTCATTAGTGAGACATGTTGGCATGCCACCAAATTTCGCCGCCTGTGCTGTTCTTTCCGTGAATTGCCACTCCAGCCAGACAGGTCTCTACCCAATGTGGGCAACAAGAGTGGGACATCTCATTTGTGGTACAGGATGCTTTCATCCTGTTTTTACTAATGTTTACACCATGCCGGAAGGCACTTAATGAGCCTCTGTGTCACCTAGCAGCCCTCTTGCTATTTCTGCTTTGCGAGTTGGGAAAGAGTTTGTGGCGTGTCGCTAGACACTTCAGGCCACAATGGGCCGGGAATGAGAAAATGGCCACAGTGTTCATTGTTTGCGTTGCTGTTTGCTTCCATGACTGTCACGTTCCAACAAAGTTTCCGAAAACTCTTGCACAAGGCACAAAACTACTCATGACTATGTGCTTCAGTTTGCGAGGTGTCCGCCTTGCTGCTATTTTCTACTAGTGCCCATCTACTAATAGATTGGCGTGATTTTATAAGGCTTTATGGATCGTCACTTTTTTTACTGTTTTGTGTAGAGGATTCTTACAAACTTCCCGCTCATAATAGTGCATGTTTAAACATGAAATGTTATATCTTGGATACAACTGAATACATCAAAATTAATTAAACATTCCGAAATGCAGAAAGAATAACAACTATAGTAAACATGGTGTTTTATCCTGAATAGTTACCATTCCTAGTAAAAATGCCATAACTGACAAATTGATGATTATAATCATTAATCTTGTGTTATTCATAAAAGATTTCAAATCACAACACATATTTTAAAAGGTACATCAGGATATAATCAGTAATTTGTCAGTTATAAATGTAATTACAGGACAATTTTCAGAATTATCTAGCAAGGCTAGATATTGTGTACATTTTGAGTCAAAAAGCATTCTGTAAATTTTAGAGGGTTAACTCAGCGAAATACAGTGACATTGTGTGAAATGTTCATGGATTCCTTTTTAACTGCTGTTTGCAGAATAATGATCACAATGTTCAGTGATCTGATGTGTCTAGTGTAACAAAAGTGTAAGTGTAGCAAATAGGATTATATCGAAGGACAAAACAGAGTGTGTTTTAAGCCTTTCCCGGGATTTTCAGGGAGTGTGTTCTCTGTCTTTTATTGCCTGTAACCTTTGCCCTTAGGGTCTTTTTGCAGAGATGAAGTTCTCAAATCACGTGCCATCATTGAATACTAGGTCTCATAGCGTTGGTGTCCGCAGTGATCCCTTCAGACCTTCTGCACATGAGACCACTTCAGCTGTGGCTAGAAGCCAGGGGGTTTTATCCGAGGGCCGGTCCCCTAAGCTCGGGGGTATGATGCCGCCGGTAGAAGAGACACCTGCGGGTTTTCTCTCACCTGGCTCGGCATCATCGATAAAGAGACCTACTCTCCCCACAAAACTGTGCAGGACCACCTCCACGCTTGTGGGGAAAGCTCATCAGGCAGCAGGTCAGGCTGGTGTTGCTCTGCACACTATGGCAGTGTTACAAGCGCACTAGGCTAAATCTGTTGAAGGACCTGAGTGTGGGCACCTGTGTTGCACTGCTCGTCAGTATCATTGAATACTAGGTCTCATAGCGTTGGTGTCCGCGGTGATCCCTTCAGACCTTCTGCACATGAGACCGCTTCAGCTGTGGCTAGAAGCCAGCGGGTTTTATCCGAGGGCCGGTCCCCTAAGGCAAATAAGGGTTACGCGCTACGTGCTTCGTTCCCTTTCTATGTGGTTCAGACCCCGGTTCTTGCCTTGGGTCCCACTCTAGGTGCGTCTTGTCGTCTCAGTCTGCTAACGACAGACGCCTCCCTGACGGGCTGGGTAGCAGCCTTAAGTGGTCGTCCGGCTTAAAGGGATAGGAGGGTCGTCAGTTCGGTTGTCACAGTAACTGTCTCGAGCTGATGGCCGTATTTCTGGCCCTGAAATACTTCCTCCTGAGGCTGTCATGCCTTGATGCAGGTGGGCAATACAGCGGTAGCCTCTTACGTAAATCATCTGGGGGATCCACGTTCACGTCAGCTGAATTTCTGGCACCTTGGATCCTCCTTGGGGCCCAGGTCAGCTCCTGTCACTCAGGACAGTTTTCATCCCTGGATGCCCATGTGTGTGGGAGTAGATTTACTCTGAGGTAGTGAACAAATCTGGGTGAGATTTCACAGGGCAGAAGAGGACCTCTTCACCTCTATGATAGCGCAATGTCTCCTCTACTTATCCCTAAGTCACCCTGCCCCCTTTGGTCTGTACTTAAAGGCACATACATGACCCTGAATGCGTCTGTATGCGTTTTTTCTGCTCCCGGGAGTCTTGGCAAGGTTCACCAGCAAGGGTCTTGCCCCCTTCTAATGGCGCTGCGCTGGCCGAACAGGATATGTTTCTCGAATACCTCTGATCCTCTCCGCACACATTCATCTGGTTTTATGGTCATGTTACTAGATGTTCATGCTACCCCTGGCTCTTCTGCCCTTGGGTTGACATCTACGCTCATGTCTAAGCAAGTTTGTGATGCGGTATGCTGGTCCTCTCCGCATACATTCTCAGATCTTATGGCTTAAATCTTTCATGCCAGAACAAGTTTGTGACGTGGCAGGCTGGTCCTCTCCGCACACATTCTTCAGGCTCTATGGTTTGGATGTTCATGCTACTCCGGGCTCTTACGCCCCTGAGTCGACATCTACGCTCATGTCTAAGCAAGTTTGTGATGCGGCAGGCTGGTCCTCTCCGCACACATTCATCTGGTTTTATGGTCATGTTACTGGATGTTCCTGCTACCCCGGGCTCTTGTGCCCTTGGGTCGACATCTACGATTATGTCTAAGCAAGTTTGTGATGCGGCAGGCTGGTCCTCTCCGCACACATTCATTAGACTTTTATAGTTTGGATGTTCTTGCCACTCCGGGCCCTTATGCCCACGAGTTGACATCTCGAGCTCATGTCTGGTCAAGTTTGTGATGTGGCGGGCTGGTCCTCTCCGCACACATTCATAAAATTTTATGGGTTAGATGTTTTGCTACTCCGGACTCTTACGTCCTTGAGTCGACATCTCAAGCTCATGTCTGAGGCCTCTCACGTTCTTGTGAGCACACTTCACAACCGTAGGGGTCCAGACAGCCCCAGTGCCGCGGCGTGGGTATTGCGTTCCCAAAGCGCTTAGCAAAGCGCAGCATCATAGTGAAGCTTTTTGTAAAGGGAACGTTTCGGGTTACATGTGTAACCCTTGTTCCCTGAAAAAAGCAGAACGAGATGCTGCACTTCTTTGCCGCACTGGGACATCCCAGGACTGCTCTTCAAAAAGAAGTATCTGACGACACATGGTGACGCATCCATTTATAGCGTGGCCAGAGGTGCGTCTAATGACTACATCAGCCGAGGCTGTAAATTCCGGTCAATGTTCATTGAGGTGTTACACACATATTCATAGCTCGTTCACAACTAGGATTGTTCCCAAAGCGCTTAGCAAAGTGCAGCATCTCGTTCTGCTTTTTTCAGGGAAGAAGGGTTAAACGTGTAACCCGAGACGTTTTCAGCAAACATGAAAACAAGAAAGAAGAGAGAAAATAGTAAATCAAGATGCAGCAATTCAGCTCCACTGGATATGAACAGGGACATTTTTGCCAGTATTTATACATTATTTTCATGCTGTGAAGACACATTACCAGACACATTGGCCAAAATATCAGAACCTTTGGACCGGTGGCTCCTGTAATGAAACACGTAAATTCTACTTTATAATGAGCAATCTAAGTGCTGGTTTGGGAAACAGATGTTCGCTTTATCGGTCATTCTTTTCTTTTTTTTTTTTTTAAACAAAGCAAGCGGTGTGTGTTCCCATTTTTATGCTCTATGGCTGAAACAGACACAAAGCAATTTTGTTTTGTGTGTTTGGGGGAAGAGCATGCTGCTCTTGCATTGGGGTGGGGCGGGTGAGGAGCGAGAGACGGGTCCGTCCCTATCGCTCGCTCTCTCCCCAGATCCAGATGATCCTTCTCTTAAGCCTGAAGCACGCTTCGGAGCCTCTTCGGTTCACGACGGGGACGCTAAACCTCTGAACGTTCCACACACAATAATAAAGCGGCTGAGAAATTACTCAAGGTGGTTACTCAGGCTGTGGCCAGACTACAGTTAGACTATTCACGTGAACAAGAGACCCCCAAATGCTCCAAACTAGAGGACAGATTTCTGTCTGGTGGCCAAAAAAAAAAAAAAGGAACACTATATCAGCCCCTTAATTTCTCTGATGACCCCCATGATGAGCTCTCTCGATCATAGAGGAAACCTTATACTTCCTGTGTCTTTGTGCCCTCGGCATCGACATATTCGACTATCGCCGGTGCCGAGGCATTGGGGTATTCAATGATGCCGCTGGTAGAAGAGACAATTGCGGGTTTTCTCTCACCTGGCTCGGCATCATCACTAAAGAGACCCACTCTCCCCATAAAGCCGTGCAGTACCACCTCCACGCTTGTGGGGAAGGCTTATCAGGCAGCAGGTCAGGCTGGTGCTGCCCTGCACATTATGGCAGTGTTACAGGCGTACCAGGCTGATCTGTTGAAGGACCTGAGTGCGGGCACCACAGTCGATGAAGAGGCTTTCTCTGAGCTTCATTGAGCCATGGGTCTCTCCGCGTGACCAAGCAGATGGCTCGCACCATTGGCCAGTCTATGTCTGCTTTAGTCAACACAGAGAGACACTTATGGCTCAACCTGTCGGGCATCAGAGACAAGGACAAAGTTTTCCTTCTTGATGCCCCAGTTTTGCCTGGCTTATTTGGTGACACTATGAATTTAGTTATCACCAGGTTCCAGCAGGCAAAGAGTAACGAGGAAGCCTTCGGACAATTCCTTCCTCGCTGCACTCAGGGGGAGGGGCCGTCAGCCACCCAGCCCCAACCCGGTCCTTCTAGAAGGGAGGCTCAAAAACAAAGCGTGGCGAGTCGTGCTCGAACCTTTTGGGGGTAGCCCGCCTCGGGTCGGGGCGCATGAAGCATTCACCTGTACCTTCCCGATACCCCCACGAAACCTCTACATTCCCGCTGCCTCTGGTGTTTTGGGAGTTAGAGGTATCCAGCAAAATGTTGGGTGTTCCGTTGCTTCCTGCCTTAGTCCAGGATGCAGAATACTCGACACCCCCCTCAACAGGAAGTGTCAAAATTGATACCCATCTCAGAGAACCTGGCAACATGGAAGCTACTGCCAGGTGTTTCTATGTGGGTTCTAAGAACAGTAGAAAATGGCTACAGAATTAAATTAAATCGCCGTCCTCCACGTTTCAACGGCGTGGTCTCCACTACCGTGAAAACGGAACAAGCATGTCTACTGTGGAAAGAACTGCAAAATCTCTTGGTAAAAAGGGCCATAGAACATGTTCCCCTTCCAGAGAAAGTGTCAGGTTACTTCCTGGTTCCCAAGAAGGGTGGGGGAGGTTGCGTCCGATTTTAGACCTTCAAGGCTTGAATCGCTCAATCAGGGCATTCAAGTTCAAGATGCTAACTGTCAAGACGGTTGTGTCTCAAATCCAACAACACGAGTGGTTGGTCACGATCGAGGCATCCACATTCTGAATTACATAGACGACTGGCTGATACTAGCACAATCACAAGAACTGCCAGTTCAGCACAGGGATATCGTCTTAGCTCATCTGGTTTCTCTGGGTCTGAGACTCATCGTCAAAAAGAGCGTTGTATCTCCCACTCAGGAAATTACCTATCTGGGCGTTGTATGGAATTCGATCATGATGTGGGCACAATTGTCTCCCACTCGAAAAGTGTCTATTCAGAACACCCTGAGCAATGTCAGGCTAGGCAAAGGTTGCACTGTTCGTCAGCATCAACGAATACTAGGTCTCATGGCATCTGCGTCTTCTGTGATCCCTTTGGGCCTTCTACACATGAGACATTTCAGTTGTGGCTCAAAGCCAGGGGTATTTCATCCAAGGGCCAGTCCCCTAAGGCAGATCCTCACTTCGTGTTCCACACTAGGTGCGTCTTGCTTTCGCAAATTGCTATTGACAGACGCCTCCCTGACAGGCTGGGGTGAGGTCTTAAGTGGTCGTCCAGCTCAAGGGGAATGGGAGGGCCATCAGCTCGATTGGCACATCAACTGCCTCGAGTAGATGGCGGTATTTCTGGCCCTGAAATACTTCCTCCAGTATTTGAGAGGCTGCCATGTCCTGGTGTGGGTGGAAAACACAGCAGCAGTCTCTTACATAAATCATCAAGGAGGTCTACGTTCATGCCAGCTGAACAGACTGGCATGTCAGATTCTCCTTTGGGCCCAGGGCAAGCGGGGAAACACTTGTTTATATCCCTGGATGCCTGAATGTGGGAGCAGATTGAAACCTCCTTCTAGGACCAGGATCCCTTCATGGGACTTAGCAATAGTCCTTGAGGGTCTGGTTGAGACCCCCTCGAACCTCTAGAGTCAGCGTCTGATAAACTTCTGTTTTTCTTATGGCAATTACTTCTCTAAAAAGAAATGGGGATCTACAGGCTCTGTCTGTCTTGCCAGCCTGCTTAAATTTTGCCCCATGAATGGCTAAAGCAATTTTGCACCCTCATCCTGACTACCTGCCTAAGGTTCCTTTCTCGACTGTACATCTGATCACTCTTGAAGCCTTCTACTTCCCGCCGTTTACAACACCGGAGCAGGAAAGACTTCACTGACTTTGTCCAGTCCGTGCCCTTCAGACTTCTGGCGTAAGTCAGGGCAACTATTTGTTTGCCATGGGGGCCACATCAGGAGGGGCGGCCAGACAATGTCGCATTGGATGAAGGACGCTATTGCCCTGGCAATTGTCGTGCAGTCAAGCTTCGCCAGTAGGTATCAGCTCAAAAGTACCAGAGGGGTCGCCTCCTCTAAAGCCTTGGCTAGAGGTGTCCCTCTGCAGCATGTTTGTGATGTGGCAGGCTGGTCCTCTCCGCACACATTCATAAGATTTTATAGATTGGATGTTCATGCCACTCCGGGCTCTTATGTCCTTGAGTCAACATCACAAGCTCATGTCTGAGACCTCTCACGCTCTTGTGAGCACAACTACACAACCATAAGCGGTCCAGACATCCACAGTGCGGAGGCGTGGGAATTCTCATCCCAAAGTGCTAAATCAGAGCAGCATCAAAGTGTAGCTTTTTGATAGGGAACTTCTCGGGTTACTTAACTGTAACCCCTGTTCCCTGATAAAAGCGGAACGAGATGCTGCGCTTCATTGCAGCACTGGGATGCCACAGGACTGCTCTTCAGACAAAATACCTGACGATGCACCTGTGACGCATCTATTTATAGCCCTGCTACAGGTGCATCCAATGATGTCATCAACAAAGGCTATAAATTCTAGTCAATTTCATTGATGTGTTGCACACATATTCACAACTGGTCACACCTAAAGTTGTTGCCAAAGCACTAAATCAGTGCAGCATCTCGTTCCGCTTTTATCAGGGAACGGGTTACAGTTAAGTAACCCGAGACTTTACTCCATCATAGAAAAATTAGAGTATTTAAAGTTATTGTAAAAGCTGATTCTATACAATACCAATTGGGAAAAAAAAAAGATTCTTATTATTTTGTAGTATTATCTTCTAGTTTTATTTTTTTAGTGGTCTTTCCAGTACTATTTATTTTCTGCTACAAAGGTTCCTGAATGCTTGAAGCATTTTGTAAACCTTTACAAATAAACATATTATTATTAGCCTATTTAACACATATTGTTGCTGCACTTCAGCAAATAGATGCATGAACAAACATCATAATGTTGTAATGTTCTTGTAATCTTCTTCAGCAACAGTTTATTTTAAAGTAATTTGTTTTCTGTATACACCCACCATAAAGAATTGGAAACAGGATAATTTATTGTAGCAGGCAATTTTAAGTCCAATAATAATTAAAATTGAAATGTATTGTTGAATGTGGTGAATTTGTACACATGCAATGCTTTAAATAATGATTTAAGCAAAAGTTCTCAAAGTTTACAATGCTGATAGTAACTACAAACAAATGCACTATGCACTGACATGCACTCTTAAATGTAAAAAAAAGTGTATCTCCAAATCAGAGACTGTGAGAAGAGCAGAGTGGGAGCAGAGTGGGAGTGGAGCGGCCTGATTATGCTTGGAGCGAGGAACAGATTTTTTGAAAGTCTGTACGTCATGGTATTCTCTCGCTCCAAGAGTGCTCCACTATCGCTCCATCACGAGGACAACTCATGTTAACGGGCCATAATGGAATGTAATTGCATTACAGCTCAAACTAATTAATGTGTTAAGCACAGTTAAACACCACTGACAGAAAGATGGATTTTCTGAAATACTACCTTAAAGAAGATGAACAAAAATACAAAATACCTTAAAAGGTAATGACGACAAAGGAGAATGCGATGGCGGGGAGGTGATTACAATGACAAAAGGTTAATTGTGGAATCTTAAAAGGCATGTGGCAAGGAAACATGATAAAGTGTTCCACTCACACTTGGAAATAAAATCTAAAGGTCTGTAAAACATTTCTTTGTCTCTCTAAATATTATAGGTAGAAATTGCAAGATTCTAATCTAATCGCCAACTCAATTGTATAATGTCCCAAATTAAATTGAATTAAACTTTAATGGCCTAAACCACCAACACCAATTGAATGAATCAATATTTTAACAATTTGTGGCTTTTACTGATTACTATTTAAAATAAATTTTAGCACCATAATATGTGCAATTTCAATTAATTTGTAGAGGAAGAAGCACAGCAAACATGTTAAGAGGCAGAGAGCAGTAGATTCAAAAGCTTCTTACAAAAAAAAAGACAAAAATAAATATGTCACAGGAGAGGAAAAGTGAACTTTACCGGGCCTTCTTTAAAATGGTCTACATGGACTATGATCCACTCACCAAAGGAGAAAGAGAAGGGATGCATTATTTTGCGAACATTGCACAACCTGGCAAAATCCCACCTTGCAACAGCACAGTCTGTGACACACTCATGCCACATGCTTTTTTAGAGATGGAGAATAATCTGCGCGTTCTGCTACAGCACTGCAATGGACTCTCATTGGCCATTGATATTTGGACAAGCCGACGGGGTCACAGATTTCTGGGTATTGCGGGTAGTTTTATTGATGAAAACTACTAAACTGCGATCACGAAGGATAGTGCAGTCAATTCAATTATCAACAAGGTCGGAAAACGTCTCGGTTACTGTTGTAACCTCTGTTCCCCGAGGGAGGGAACGAGACGTAGTGTCGAAGGAAGTGACACAAGGGGTCTTCTCGGACGCCGAAACGTACCTCTGAACCTGAGAAAAGGCCAATGTCAAGTTGGCAGACAGAATTTGCATGCCCTGCCCCGGACATACGGGTATAAGGGGAAGCGGGGCAGCGAATGCCAGTCAGGATTTTGCACTGAGGAGCCGAAGGATGAAGCACAGCCATTTACAGTGCTAGGTCTAGTGCCGTGGCAGGAGGGACACTACGTCTCGTTCCCTCCCTCGGGGAACGGAGGTTACAACAGTAACCGAGACGTTCCCCTTCTGTCACTCTCTCGACGTAGTGTCGAAGGAAGTGACACAAGGGGTCCATATAAAAACGCCACGCACTGACCGTGTGACATGACTGTCGGAGCAGCGGCAAAGCAGGCTATTGCATGTTAGAGGCACCTGAACCGAATGCACGTCACCCTCCCCAACGCCCCCTCAAAGAGTTTTAGCATATCCACCTTAGGTTTTCCCGCACCCCTGGGGGAAAAAGGTATTACATGCTAGCATGGGAGCAAGCCCAACAGCCGCGGCCTTCTCTCTCACTATGTCTCTCACATAGGATGTAGAGCGGCTGGGGCCCAACCTATGTCGGGGAAGGCGGTCATTCCCCGGGGGGGAGCAGGAGAGCCTGGGCGGTGCTGAGAGAAGACTCGATCATTAACCCTGCTCCACTCACCCGGCAGGGGGCGGCTTAGAGACTGAGGAAGAGGCCTAAGGAGGTGTCTTCAAAATTCGTCGGTGCCGGTGTGCCGGGCGCTGAGGCAGGACCGGAGGCAAGGTAGCTGTCCGGCCTGCAGATTTCCTATTCTTTCAGGAGGGGAAGACCCTGCAGAGGCCATACCCTGCCCAGACCAGGGGGAGGTAATGTATGGCAAATACACCACGAGGGTTGTGAAGCCGGACGTGGGAAACGGCGCGGTGGTAGGTCCAGCCTAATGAAGGGGTGACTCTACAGACACGAGGCCCGGGGCAGCGGGGCTGCCTGAGGGAAACGCGGGTCCGCCGAGAGGGGGACCATACCGCGGAGAATACATCACGGGGAGTTAGCCTGAAGAGGGAACTATGCCCGTGGAGCCCGACCCCAGTACAGAGCCCTAAGACTAGTACTGGGTCTGGCTGCGAGTTGCTCTGCTGAATTTGCGGGCCAGAAGGCTAGGGAGGAAAAAGCATCCAGGCAGCGACACTCAGTGGCTGACCTGGGATAGAAGGCGCACTGGATCACATTGGTGAAGGGCGCAAGATGCAAGCGGAACACCCGGTCGGTTGTGCCGCGTTACTGAGTTCTACCGGCTCGGACCTGACAAAACACGGGACGAGACCGACTCAACCCTTAGATTGTAAAATCTGGCAAAGATATTGGGTGTTGCCCAGCCCGCTGCTCTGCAGATGTCTGCTAGGGAGGTGCCGTGGCTTAGTGCCCACGTGGACGCCACACTTCTAGTGGAGTGTGCTCGGACCTGCAGGGGGGCGGGCATGCCCTGGGCGTGATAGGCAATAGCATCAACAACCCAGTGGGCTAGCCTCTGTTTGGAGACGGCATTCCCTTTCCGCCGTCCACCAAAGCAGACAAAGAGCTGCTCAGAGTATCTAAAGCTCTGCGTGCGGTTCCACATAGGTACTCAAAGCACGCACCAGACACAGCAACGAAAGGGCTCCTCCCGAGGCAGTGCTTGCAGGTTCACGACCTGGTCCCTGAAAGGGGTCGTGGGAACCTTGGGCACGTAGCCCGGTCGGGGTCTCAGGATAACATGAGAAAGTGCCGGACCGAACTCCAGGCAAGAGTTGCTGACAGAGAACGCTTGCAGGTCTCCTACCCTCTTGAGGCTAACGCGATCAGGAGGGCCGTCTTCAAGGAGAGGGCCTTGAGCTCGACTGAATCAAGCGGCTCAAATGGGGGTCTCTGAAGGCCCGAGAGGACCACTGAGAGATCCCAAGAGGGAAACAGGTTAGGCCGGGGAGGATGTAGTCTACGGGCACCTTTCAGGAACCTGATAATCAAGTCGTGCTTACCAAGGGACTTGCCATCTACTGCGTCGTGATGGGCTGCGATAGCAGCTACATACACCTTCAAGGTGGAGGGGGACAGCCTCCCCTCCAGTCTCCCCTGCACGAATAGAAGCACTGACCGAACTGCGCATCTCTGTGGGTCTTCAGCTTGGGAAGAACACCAATTCCTGAACAAACGCCACTTTAGGGCGTAGAGTTGCCTGGTTGAGGGAGCTCTGGCCTGATTGATCGTATCTACGACAGCAGGTGGTAGATTTACTAGATCTTCCACGTCCCGTCCAGGGGCCAGACATGGAGATTCCAGAGGTCTGGGCGTGGATGCCAGAGGGTCCCCGTCCCTAAGAAAGAAGGTCCTTCCTCAGGGGGATTTTCCAGGGAGGGGCTGTCATAAGGAGCGTGAGTTCCGAAAACCAGGTGCGGGTGGGCAAGTAAGGGGCCACCAAGGTGACCTGTTCTTTGTCCTTCCTGATCTTGCACAGCACCGATGCAAGAAGGCTCACTGGGGGAAATGCATACTTGCGCAGCCCCCGGGGCCAGCTGTGTGCCAGCTGTGTGTCAGGGAATACCAGAGTGGGCAATGGGAGTTGTCCTGGGAGGCAAAGAGGTCTACTTGTGCCTTGCCGAATCGGTCCCAAATGAGCTGGATCACCTGGGGGTGGAGCCTCCACTCTCCGCTGGGCGTCCGCCGTCGTGTTGCGGTTGCCAGGGATATGAGTGGCGAGCAGCGACCTGAGTCACGGCTGACTCCAGAGGAGGAGATGGTGGGCGAGTTGTGACATATGACGAGAGCGCACGCTGCCCTGGCGATTTATGTACGCTACCGTCGCGGTGCTGTCTGAGCAAATCAGAACGTGCTTGCCTCGGATTAGTGGAATAAACCTCCGTAGAGCAAGAATAACAGCCATCAACTCTAGGCAATTGATGTGCCAACGCTGCCGGGGACCTTTCCAGGTGCCAGCGGCAGCGTGCCCGTTGCACACGGTGCCCCAACCCAGTCGAGAGGCGTCTGTGGTTACCACGACACGTCTGGACACCTGCTGCAAGGGAACGCCGGCCCGCAGGAAGCAGAGTTCTGTACACAGTTTGAAATTCTGATGGCAGGCGGGGGTGATTGCCACATGATGCGTGCCGTGGCGCCATGCCCATCTCGGGACTCGAGTCTGTAGCCAGTGCTGTAGTGGTCTCATATGATGCCATATGCTCATATGCGGCTGAGGATGCCATATGCCCCAGAACCCTCTGGAATTGTTTTAGAGGACCACTGTGCCAGGCTTGAAGCGAGCGGCCCCGCTTCCCCTTATACCCGTATGTCCGGGGCGGGGCATGCAAATTCTGTCTGCCAACTTGACATTGGCCTTTTCTCAGGTTCAGAGGTACGATTCGGCATCCGAGAAGACCCCTTGTGTCACTTCCTTCGACACTAGGTCGAGAGAGTGACAGAAGGGGAACTAGTCAAAATAGTCAGACAAAGCACACTGAACACAGAGGAAATCAACAAATTAGGTGTTCGTCCCACAACTGCATGCGCAACCAGATGGAACAGTCAGCTGTGGATGATTGAATCGGTGCTGACAATGTTTGAGAAGGACGCGCTGTGGGAAAACAGGCTGAAATTGATCACAGATTATGGGAAAATCACATGCAATGATGTTCTCAAGCTTCAAGGCTTACTACTCACCATTTGCCAAACTGACAGATAGTTTACAAAAGGAACTGGGAAACCTGGGGATGATCTTGCCGGCAGTTGCAGAAATACACAGAATGAAGGTTGGTGTCTCCAATCCCACTGGAAATAGCTGCATTTGCAGAAACTTCAGCTGAGAACTTTTCGACTCATTATAAAAGGTTTTATGACGACACATGTTTGGTGTCTCCAATCCACTGGAAATAGCTGCATTTGCAGAAACACTAGCTGAGAACTTTTCGACTTGTTATAAAAGGTTTTATGACCACATTATTCTAGCTGCACTGTTAGACCCACGCTTTAAGAACGAGTGGACTGCAAGAGATGAAAATGCAAGTAATTCAGTCAACACAAATAAACATTCATAAATCAACGAAAATATTACAATACATTGGTTATGGTGAAAAGTGTCTATAAATTGAAAATAATAATAAAAGGGTACAATAATTGTAATTGTACAATAACGGAATTGTATTGTTCTTGAAGGTTCAAGGCAAACAGATTGAGATCAGGGAGTTGTTAGTTCATCAGACACAACTTCTCTGCAATGTGAATAAAACAGTAACATCCCCTTCCCTTGTCGCTGACCCTGAGCCATCAAGTGCAAAGAAAGGCAAGTCAATGTTCCAGTCCTACACAACTGAGACACAGTCATCTGCAGCACTTGAAGTAAAGGGAGAAGTCAAACAATACCTCGCACTGCCAAGAATAAACCCCAACACTGACGTCCTTCGCTTCTGGAAGGATAAATCTATTATACTGCCCCAACTTTCACAAATTGCAAGATGCATAATTAGCATCCCCAGCGCCTCTGCCAGTATGTTTTCAATTGCTGGCCTGACGCCCAGCAGTCCTCGCATGTGCTTAAAACCTGCCACTCTGCAAAAGCTTGTTTTTATGAAAGTGAACACAGCATTGGAGATATAGTTTTGATGATTAAAAGTGTATTCAACCAACCAAACAACGTTTTTGCCCATTCAGAGAATGATAGTTCTCAAGGTTAATATAAATTTTATTTAAAGAAAAGGCAATAATAGCCTATTTATTTTTTTTATTTGTCAATTCATTTAACTTTTATTTTTTTTAGTTTGGTAATTTATATTTTTTATTTAATATAATGTTTTTTGTGAGGTAATTTATTTAATTTAGCCTCATTTTTTTTTTCAAATTTGAGCTAAACGATAATTTATTGGCTTGGGCTAATATTACTGTTCCAATAAAGCACGTTGAAGTTTTTCTCCTAGTATTGTGTATTTGTTTTACACTGAATGCATTTTCTGCACAGAGGTTTGTGATATTTAAAAATAATTATGAAAATTTACAGTGGAGCGGTAATTAGGCACAAATTTTGCCATGGAGTGAACAAGGAGCGAGGAGTGAGTGAGGAGGGAGCGAGGAGCGGGAAATGGTCAACCCAGAGTGGAGTGATTATGAAATGCTTTGATCGCGAAGCGGAAGGTCTTGCCGCTTCACTCCACTCACATACTCCTCACAAGTCATCCCTTTAAAAGCACCACAGCTAAAAATTCAAAACTCTCTAGTTTTAACGTAGGACTAGTGGAACATCCTGTCCCATTTGTAGAATGTGTACCTTTTATATGACTTCTGTCTGCACCTTTTGTTTGTATCTCTCCACTTGTGTTGGCGGCATTACAAACTTGTAAGAGCAGTGCAGATGTGTGAATTTTCATTCATCCTTGTAACATTAAAGATCTGAGCCAGCAGGTGGCGATCGTCTTGTGTGTGTGTGTGTGTGTATGTGTGTACAATGAGCAAGTTGAGCTGACATTGACAAACTGTGTCAGTCAGTGTCCGAGTTTCTTTAAAGTCATCCAGAATTGTCTCATACATCATAGCTGAGAAATAGAGATTAACTAATAGCTTCAGCATTACTGCCGATCACAAGTTGAGAGTCGTGAAAGATGGTGTTATTAAACATGCTCCAGGTCACAAGTTTCTGAGTTGGGAGAAGACGTAAACTTTCAACATGGCGAAGGAGAGAACACATCCTGTTCCAGTGTCAAAATAAGAGTTCCTCAAGAAATATACTGTATAAGGAATAAACTGGTGTTCCTCTCAGAAATTGAACATGAGTGAAATAGTCATAGAATATTTCAGATTGCACATATGGAAGCATCACTCAACAATAAGATGCAGGTAATCACCTGCTCAGTCACTCAATTTAGTGTGGTTTTTAAATTAGTAACAGGCTTGGGTGCATCTTTCAAATTAGCAATGGCAGATCCTGAATCTTTGGCTTAAAAAATTAGTTCCACGAGCATTATTTTATTTGTAATTTTATGGGGGACAATTTTCCCTACTTATTTACTTGTTTAAATGTTGAATAAAAACATTATCATAAATCGCAATCGTGTTGTATTGTCCATCTATCTAATTTTCCAATTACGCAAATGTTAATTTAAAGTGAAACCGGACCATTTTGCGTTCACAATAAAAATCCTGGCTCATATTTTATGTGACTTTGGTGCATACCTCCTATAAAGCCTTTGTGCATCAGAGCACTTCAGGGGCGATTCATCTTCAGGAGCTGCTCTGAATGTGGTCCGTGCTGCGGGTCAGTGAGACGGGTGGAGTTCATTTTGAGTGCTCACATAAAGCAGTAACATTGGAAATTAGACACAAAAATGTGTTTGTGTCACTTATAAAATAGCTTAAAACTTCAGATGTGCACAATACACAATAATTGTGGTTATCTCAACAACAACAACAAAATCACATTTAGATCAAATAACTGCGATCAGACGATTTAATAAATCGCGGAAAAGAGGCCAGGATATTCTTAAAAAAAAAAAAAAAAAAAAAACTCACCTTTCGTATTCCATGGATGAAAGTGATATGGGTTTGGACAAACATGACCTCATTTTCATTTCAACAATTCCTTTTAAGTTTTGCCCTTAGTGTTTCTTTCTGAAGTTTGTGAGAATATAGCAACATTTAAACAAGTCATTTGTACCCCTTTTTAATTGTATGCAAAAAACAAAAACAAAAAAACAGCATTTATGAATACTGGCGTGTTTCACTACACGCATCGGTGGGTGTCAAAACTGTACTATGAAAAGGCCTTGGGGTGAGCACTGTAATGGCTCACAAGTTACATTAGCTCCCCCAAATGAGTACAATGAGCTCCGTTTCTTTAGTGCTCACATAGCTTTTTATTGTTTTCACAACCCCAAAGGGGACAGAATAAAGTGTTAAAGCCAACTGCTTTATAACCACCATCGCTCTTCAGACTAGTGTAAGTTTATTTATCAAGCAGGACCTCTGGGATGTTAATTAGCTGGTGGCCGCTGGCTTGCTGCTGATGTTTGTGGGCTATAAAGGGGATCATTAAGCATCCGGGTCAGTGAGAGTATTACCTGTGTCGACCTTGGCCATGACCCGTGCCAAGTTGATGCATCTTGGGTGGGGGATGGGAACAGAGGGATGGATGGGGATGTTTTTGCGGTGCTCAGAGAGCTTGCTGATTTTAGAGAGATTTCTGGGGGGGGCATATGGAAATTTTATTAGCCATTAAGAACATATTAGTTATTATATCATTCAAGAAACAAAAAAATGACCAACTAATACAGAAGGAATAATAGGGTTGGATATCATTAACTACCTCCAAACCTACAGAACATCTGAGCTATATAACATTTTACACATCATTCTAACACGTCATGACTATTAAGCCTCCAGTGCCAGGTAATGTTTCTGTTCTCACTTAAAGCGAAATGCTAAGTGAAGTAACACTGAGCAATATTTTGGGCAAATGGCATTTCAGTATGGGCGAAGCAACCTAGCACAACACAATGTAAATAGAAACCATACGACTGACAAAATGTTTTCAAACTTGTTACAGACACAGCTAGTTTGGAATAAAACTTGAAAAGTCATGAATTATTGCTTGACACACACATAGGTTTGCCAACCATCCCACATAATGTGGAATCGTCCCGTATTTGAGGAAACATAATTGCGTTCCGTATGAAATACATACGGGATGCTGTTTGACCATTATTTTAGTGTCTCTCACCCAAACTTCTGACAATGTTTCACAAAATGAGAATGGACCTAAAACAAACACCTTTCATGTGAGTTGTGTGAGATATCGGCTGTTAAACATTACACGGAGGCCACGTTTGACAGAAGTGGCCAATGGAAATTAATATCAATGACAATCAGCACACATTTTCTGTTGTGATTTTTGTCAAACATCATTCTGGAAGAGAGACTCTGCTAAATGACTGTGAGCAAAACAGCAGCACTTGAAGTACAAAAGTACAGTACAGTAGGGTTTAGATAAAACACTAAATAGTTTCTTACATTTTCCTTGTAATAAACACTATTTAATGACAAAACAACGAGACATCAAAGGAGAAATACACCATTTCATCTTTATAAATCCATTATAATGCATGGTTGCTTGTAAAAGTAATAAGACTGGAACTGAGACACATTATTATTATTATTTGAGTGATATATACTATACTGTCTACAAACTGATGAGCACAATTTTAAACAGAAAGCTGGTTCATTGAGCTTGAATTATGCTGAAGAAAACACTTCTTTTGTTTGTAGCTTTGTTCTTTTGGAAAAATTTGTTTTTATAAAAAGTGAAGATTGACAGAAATTTGGTTCTTTCTGTTCGCTGTATTGAAGTGGTTTTCATTTTAAGCGTATGTGGCATGGGGGTGTGGTCATGTGTCAGTCTGCGGGAGAGGGAGAGCAGTAAGGATCATCACACCTGGGTTATGATTACTCTAACACCTGTATCTAATTATAGTGATGGTGGAGGGAGACCTAAAATGGCCCTCCAGAGCATCAGAGTAGAGAGAGAGCACCAGGGACGAGCTGAGAGAAAGTCCGGCAACATAAAGATCACTGTTTTGAGTTGGCTGTAAGCCATGCCATTCATATTAAAAGAAAGACTGACCTTACCTGTATGCTGTCTCCTGACTCCTCCATTCCCATGAGCCTAGAACATCTACAGTGGTGCCGAAACCCGAAACGCAAGATAATATCATGCAAGGAAGCCAAGATACCATGTCCATCTACACTCATACCATGTTTAGCAGGACAAGTGAATTACTGGACGCCAACTACTGAGCCGTCATTCTTGCCAACTGGTTGGTGAAGTACCACCAAATGCCACCAGCAAATTCGGTATTGCTACAGAACTGCAGAGTACCAACCTAACAAACAAAGCAGAGCAGTAAACTAAGGTTTACTCAAAGAAAGAAAGTAAAGAAGACAGCATACAAGAAAAAAGAGCCTCAAAGAAACACTTTAGCATACGGAGAGGAAGCTCTGTGGGGAAATAGTTTTTGGCCATGTGGGCCGTAGAGGCAATAATACACATTCAATAGACTTGTTTCTTGCTCTCTTTATCTCTTGCTGTGTCCTCCGGAGGGCAATGAAAGTGATTACTTCTTTATTCCAGAAACAAACAAGCACATTTGCACACAACAGCACATATTTAGTGCTGCGCCACCGGTCGCCGGAGAGCCGACCTTGTTTTCTTGTGTGCCGACATTCATAATCAGACAAAATAACGTCAAAAGTAAAATGAAGATCAAAAGAGAGCCAGTGGCGCCAAGGATCCCTGAAGAGGATTTTGAATAGCCATTCTACAGATTCAAGACACTCTGCCCACTTTAGTCCGAATGTGGTGGAGGATTTCATTAATGGCTAATTTTGCATGTGGGTATGTGAGGGCGCAAAGGCCAGCCACACAACTTAAAATTATTTATGTAAGGACAATACAGATGCGCGAGTACTACACTGCAATCTCTTTTTTGCTTTTCCTGGCCTGCTATTCTCCACACTTGTGCTGTTTCCATCATAAACAAATCAGTGTTTTTGAACAAATGTTTTGATTTACTGGAGTTTCTCCCTTGGGACCCAAACAATTAACATTAGAGCGTGTGCTGTGATTGAGCTACTGAATAAATATGCCTGACCAAGTTTGTGAACAAAATAAACAAACTGGTAGATCTCATTCGTGTAAAAAAAAGTGACTGAATGAAAGGGGACATGCAGTTTACTTTTGCTATGTGAGTCAATCTTGTTCAACAAGAAAAATAAATGGGTTTTTTAATGATCTCAATGTGTGAATGTTTAAGAATTACTGATTACCATACACATTTAAAATTATGCAAGGATGCTATTGAAACTTATAATCAATTTATTTATGCTATTTTTGTATTTTCTATATCTTATAACGGTATAGTTCATCCAAAAATGATAAATCTCATCATCACACACAAGTTTAGAACTCCTCTGACTTGCACTCTATGGTTATAAACACATCATGCCTCCAAAATAATATTGTTGTTCGTGTTCCGCAGAAGAAAGAAAGTCATATGAGTTTGAGATGGCATAAGCATGAGTAAATGATGAAAGAATTATTCTTTTTGGGTGAACTATTTCTTTAATAAAAAGAAGGATGCCCAGTTAACAAAATGGATAAGATAAAAAAAAAAAAAATATCACAGATGTGTTGTCATTTGTTGAGAAAATTCTTATAGAAGTGATGTCCAGTTTGTGAATGAATCGTTCTTTTGAGCTAGTTCTTTTCAGTTAACAAGTTAAACCAGTTCACTAAATCAGACTAAATTGTTTGAAATAGTTTGAGCCTCAAGTAAACACTTAAGGTCTTTGCACACCAAACTAAATGTTCTGCAACAAAGAGAATCTTTTTTTTCACGGTGAGTGTGTCGAATTGTTTTTTTGCCCTGATCAATAATAAGCTTTAGATCAAGTGTCAGAAGCCGTTGCAGTTACCACAACTAGAGCAACAGGTGGCAGTAAAACACAGAACGCTGTTTTGACCACCGACATTAAACGCTGAAGTATAACTTGAGGAAGAAATCCTGAACCAGCAGTGAGGACATTTATTTCATTTGCATCAAATGTCTTAAAAATTGAAACATTTTGTTCTCATATGGGTTCTCTTAACATGCAAATTATATTACTGCATCACTGCCTTGCATCCCCTTTCAAAAATGTCTAATCTTATGTGGATTGTCTTCATAATTTATTCCATATTGCAGAATTGTTGGCCATTGCATTTAATTTTACATGAGTTCTCATATTTTTAATATAATATATATCTCGGCATCTTTGCCTTTGTTTTAATTTTATAAATAAACATCTTTAATGATCTTAAGCGTTTTTCTTCACCACAGATTAAGGATATAATTACTATTGCTGTGACTTGCAGAAAACTCTATGTGCCTGAATATCAAAAAACATTTATTATTAAATATTCAATTATTATTGCTGTGCTATTTTTAAGTCGTTAACTCGTCTGTCCGTAGCTGTATTAAAGTATCTAACAATGTGTGGCAGCGGGGGCGTGGTCAAGCGCCCGTCCGAAGGGAGAAAGCGGTAAGGGCGCTTGCACCTGAGCTAAATTATGTCTAACACCTTTCTCTAATTTCAGTGAGTATGGGGAGAGCGGCATAAAAGAGCACCAGTGCCTCCAGTCGAGAGAGAGAGCTGCCAGTCCAGTGTTGGCAATAGAGAGACAAACGGAAGCTGTTAGATTAGTTTAAAAAGTTTATGTATAGCACGTTTTTGCACTACCCCTGTCTGTCTACTACCCGTAATTAAAAAGCCTTACCTTTGTGTTGAACCCTGTTCCCGTGTCCTCCTTCCTGTGAAGTCGTTACACAATGGTTCACACTGATGATGGGTTTTGTTGGGTGAGATCGCCAGCTTGCTCACTGCGTGTCAAAATACATTTACTTATTATAAATAAGTAAATATAATAATAATAATAATAATAAGGCACAATTTACAACTACAATACATTTTTTATTTTTAGCAAACAGCACAATTATGACTCTCGGACGTTACAGACAGTACAGCTTCTTTTTCGGTTAAAGCATATTTATCTGTAGGCTAAAGCTGCTTTTAAAGTATTTTTATAGTTTTTGAAGTGTCATTAAGCACATCAACAACACACTCGTCATCGCTGCTGCAGCTTGTAGAGATGCATTTTATTATTAAAATCTGCTCATTAGAGGATCATTTGATTTTCTTGTTTGTTTTGCAAACTTGACAAGTGATTAGTTCTTCTCACCCGGTGGTGATGGGGGGAGGGCAGACCATCTCAAAAATTGCATTGAGCCGGTGGCGCCTGCAGCTGTACAGCCGTACGCACCGTGTGCACCATGAGTGCTCCGACTGACCTGAGAAATATTTACTCTCAGAAAATTTCGTCAATCATGAAGGGTGTCCCGTATTTCTGTTGGCTGTTTAAAAGAACAAGCAATGCCCAATTTGCAAATTAATAATTATTTTGATTTGGTTCTTTTCAGTGAATTGGCCAAACAGGCTTGCAAAATGGTCCGAATCGATTTGTGATTCAGTACAATTCGTTTGGAATGATCTGTCACTGAATCATTTGGAGCGGTTTCTCACACAGTAAAACAGTATTGGAATATTTAAGAATACAGCGCTGGATACAGTGTAAATTTACCTACAGTCAACTGAAACAAAAGGTTGTCATTTTTTTTAAATGCGGCATTTATGATGCTGAATACCAGTGAGATGTTCCAAACGTGTCCCTCTGAGGTACCACATGTAAACAGGGCAATGATTAAAAATAGTTAGATGGAATGCAAGAATGCACCCTGTGAGAACTGGACATAATAAACTCAATGCAAAACAGATTGCTGTCAACTGCAGGCTTGTTCAATGACATTAGAATAAAACAAACAATATATTGAGTTCTTAAGCCACTTTTTGTATTGTCTAATCAATGCCTTATTCATCTGCTACAATAATGCTATTTATTTTAAACTGAATTTCAATCTGTAGGCCTATTATGTTCTTATTATAGGCCCAAAATAATATATTGATAAATATTTGCATTATGTATATGAATTATCTATATTTGGTGTAGTAAAGTATTTCATGACCCTTTTAAAATGCCTTTAGAAAAAAAAAAAAAAAAAAAAAAAAGCTTCCCGGTGTCAATGTGGCAATCATGCCATTTAGATGTAGTAAATACCATTCACTTATACAGCATGAAGGATAAGTTTTATTGTACACTAGGTTTAGGATACCGCTCAGTGGCATTTTATTTGACTGGGAAGCAGTGTATGAAGTATATTTTCCAGACAAATCGCATTTAGAGGAACACTGTGTTAAAGTGCACCAGTTTCTGATAAATGTTATTTCTCAATGGCTTTTTTATCAATACCAATCACGACAAACCTTTTACGTTATAAAACATCTGTAACACCTGTATCAATACTTGAAAAGAACTCATTTGAAAAGAAACAAGCACACATTTTCTTTTTTTTTTATGTTTTGAGCTGATGTACTCCAGGATTTTTTTCTCCATAAATTACCAATACTAATAGATCAGCAGTAACAGAAATACTCAAACCAGCCCACCTGGCACCAACAATCATGCCACGCTCCAAATCACTGAGATTAAAAAAAATTCCCCATTCTGATGTGACGTGAACATTATCTGAAGCTCCTGACCTGTATCTGCATGATTTTATTCACTGCAGCCACATGCTTGTCTTATTTTATATATATATATATATATATATATATATATATATATATACACACACACACACACACACACACACACACATACACATATTGGTGGCCAAAAGTTTGGAATAATGTACAGATTTTGCTGTTTTGGAAGGAAATTGGTACTTTAATTCACCAAAGTGGCATTCAAATGATCACAAAGTATTGTCAGGTCAATACTGATGTAAAAACATCATCGATATTTGAAAAATTTCACTCCAACACCTTATCCTTGAGTAAGCATGCTAAGTTGCTAATTTGGCACTAGAAAATCACTTGCCATTATATCAAACAGCTGAAAGCTATTTGGTTTGTTAAATGAAGCTTAACATAGTCTTTGTGCTTGTTTTTGAGTTGCCACAGTATGCAATAGACTGGCATGTCCAAGGTCAATTTTAGGTCAAACATAGCAAAAAAGAAACAGCTTTCTCTAGAAACTCACCAGTCAATCATTGTTTTGAGGAATGAAGGCTATACAATAGATTTCATACAAATGTGTACACTACAGTCTTCAAAGACAAAGAACAACTGGCTCTAACAAGGACAGAAAGAAAAATGGAAGGCCAGATGTACAAATAAACAATAGGATAAGTACATCAGAGTCTATTGTTTGATATGTTCAATATGTTCTCAGCTGACAGCTTCATTGAATTCTACCTGCTCAACACCAGTTTCATGTACAACAGTAAAGAGAAGACTCAGGGGTGGAAGCCTTATGGGAAGAATTGCAAAGAAAAAGACACTTTTGAAACAGAAAAACAAAAACAAAAGGTTAGAGTGGGCAAAGAAACACAGACATTGGACAACAGATAATTGGAAAATAGTGTTATGGATCTTAAACACATTGAGCTTTTGTGGGATCAGCTAGATTGTAAGGTGTGTGAGAAGTGCCCAACAAAACGTGGGGTGAAATGTCACCTGAGTATCTGGGCAAACTGACAACTAGAATACCAAGGATCTGCAAAGCTGTCATTGCTTTGTTTTTTGGTGCAGTTTCAGCAGTGACACAGAAAACACTGCAGAACTCATTATGGTAATAGAAGAAATTAAGGACTTATGTGTTAACATTTGACCAGCAATGACTACTTTGTCTCTGAATTGAAGGCCCATACTTGAGAGCTTAGTGTGGGCCTTGTCTGAGAGGAGGCCTGGAGGTTGGGCAGGCAGGTGAGGGAGGGAAGAGTCTTGCCTTGGGAGGATTTCCTGCAGCAATGCATGGAGCTCTTTAGCCTGGATTGCAGCATCAGCTATCCCTAGAGGCATGTCCAGATGCTCTGGAACAACATCAGCTGGACACTGACCCCCTTCATTCTGCAGATGTAAGAACAGCAAGAAGCAACACAATTATTACAGAAAGAACAAAGTAAGGCACAAGCAAGTTCGTAAACCTACAACATCATAAACAAACTTGTGAGCATCAACAGTTTTAAAAGCATATAAACCAAGACAGTTAGGTTGAAACTACTCTAAACTGCATCTAAAAGCTTTTCACAATTTAAGGTTGCACTGCTTTCCTTTCAAGGAGTTAGCTACATTTCCAGTTAATAACATACCTTATTCAAGCTATTTAAGAGACATTTTCTTCATTATGTAATTAAATAATTGTCATATTCAATCAGGACCTAAATTAGCATTTAAATTAGGCTGGCTGCCCTAAACAAAATTTACACTAAAACTGATCATATTAAAAAAGTTCCTTAATTTACTTTAGTGATACACTAAAATGAAAATTTTGGGCCAAAACAGAAACCGAAAAAAGTTCTCAATGCATATTTAAAGCAAACCTAACTATCAAGAATCTGCATCTGAGATGGAGTTCATGTGAAGTGCTCACATACTGCAAGCCGCAGCACTGAAAACAGCAGCTCATCACCAGCCCCGTATGTGCATGTCAACATCAGAGCAGTGCTCATTCACTGAAGCACACTGCGCATGCAGACTATATTTTAACATATTAAACGCATCCTGTGCAATTCACAAACCTATTGTATGGCTTCAAAAGTCTTTAAATATAATGCAAGAGTCACATGGACTACTTTAAAGGTGCTTTTATGCTGCTTTAATATCATCATGAGCTTGACAGTAATGACCATGACCCACAATATCTCACAATACCAGAGCACGGGTTAACGCTCTTTATTAATGCACTAATGACCAAGAGAGATATCACATTACATCAGGGGATATGGAAGTTAATTTTCAGCAAAAACAATTAATTTTCTATATGTGAGTTTTTCGGCAACTAGATTTTAAAGTAACAGTTTCAGCAATTGTCAGCCAGATTTCTGCCTTTTTTTTCTCTTTAGGATGATAAAACGAAAATAGCATTTTTTCCATTTTCATACGGACATTTTTAGTGGACAAAATTTCTGTGCATCCCTAATTTACATAACTAAATTGAAATAGATACTTTTCATACAAAAAAAGAAGATATCATGGGCTACTGTGCTAAGGGCTTTCTGGAAACACTATTGGATGATGATTCAGCATGAAACATTTTTTTGTTAACCTGTTCATTGAAATGAATCATCTGTACAAACCTATTTACTAAATTAATTTGACTTCCCAATGCTGCTTGAGAGGACAATCTAAGAGAGCATGTTTGATTATTACCTCAGCTCGCTCATGCGCAACACAATGAGACATTAAAACTGGCTACATAGCTACTTGTTGGAGAAATTGGAAAAGCTACGCTATTTTGAAAATAACTGAGCTACAATCACACTACTAAAAATCTAGTTTAATTTAGCCAGAATGACTTGTTAATTTAGTTAGTTAGGCTATCCCCAATACAGGCACAAGCTTTAACTTTGCAACATCACTGAATGGCAAGACATGGCATGCCAAGTTACATGCAAGATGAAAATGTTGACTCAACAGCCCCTCCAGCTCACTGCAGCATGGCTCAGCACCATTTTTAAAATATGTACACAGCCAAATGCCTGAGTATTGGACTTGTTGTGTCTTATCCAACAATGTGTTGCGGCAGGCTCAGAGCTGGAAGCAGACACCAAAGATGTCCAAAACAAATGTGTTGTCATTGACATGGCTTGGAAACCAAGCTGTAACTCTTATTTTCAACTTTTTATCAGCCCAATGGCTTTCACTGGGCTTTAGGCTTAATGTGTTTGCTCATTACACCAGCCTCATACATACGTACTTTGGGACATTCATTTGGAGAGCTCTCTTCACAGTCAAGAAATGCTAAAGGGGTTTGATGCACCACTCATTTCTTAGGGGGCAGCATGGGTTAGGATTTTGCATCATTAGATATATATGAATGTACAGATTCAGACAACTTAGACTAAGCACACTCTATTCATAACAACCATAGGAAAAAAAAAAAACTTCAGATAATGTCTTCCTCTGTGTAGCTCTATATATCAACTGAGTTTTTCTGAAACTACAAGAGAGTGTGACTATAGCTTTGTTCCAAAACCTGGTTAGATCTCTACCCTGATGGAAAATAAGCTTGAACCAAGGTACCTGGTTCCCAGCTGGTCTTCAGTGGTCATGAGACATCCAAGCTGGTCATTAGCCAATGACCACAATGCTTGAAAGAGCAGCTTAACAACCATAAACTGGTTTGACAAGTCAGTAGTTGGTTTGTTGCTGGTCCAAGATAATCTACCAGCATGGGCTAGCTACCGTGTTTCAAAAAATTGGCCCAGCTACCATGGTGGCTGGGGCATTCATGGTGCAAGTTCTGACAACTGGAAAGTTGTGAGCACTTACACATTATGGGTCAATTTACCTGATAATCGTACAGAGGCAGTGGTAAACAACTGGAAATGTCAGAGTCAACACAACTGTAATGTGTAATGTGCCATGTCCACACTAACATGTTTTCATTTGAAAATGCATTGATTTTGCTGCACTTATGCCTCTCATCTACACTAGAATGCCATTTTAAGTTTGAAAATGCTCCCCACTAATACATAATTGTAAAACCAATAGTGTTAGGAAACTGAAAATTTCGTTTTCGAAAACGGATTAGTGTGGATGTACTGTAGCTATAGTTGTAAATCCCATTTTTTCAAATGTGTAAAAGCTTAAAGAACAGTCAACATAGTTTTCAGTGATTGTGCATGCTTGCCATGGTTTACATTTTCTCCGCTTCCTGATTGGTAAACTTAAGTTGAATCGCTAAATCGGCTCTTTCAACTGCATTCATTTCATGTTTTTTTCAGAACCCGAATTTTTTCTGTCATGTTTAAAAATTATCGGAAACTCTGTAATGCAAGCTGCTCAGCTCTGCTCATAATACCTCTTTCACAATGTGGTTGTGAGACCATAAAATAAATTATGTTTTGTCCCGATGAGGCAAAAAAAAAATATATATATAATATTTGTGTTAGAGTATTGTGTCACTAGCTTAGCAACATTCTAGTGTATAATTCTATTGGAATAAATTTTTTGTCAAAATTTTTAGGTATCAGATTTGTCCAAATATATGGATTAGGGTACTGCGGGTTAGGGAATATGGGTACTGATTTCAATTTCTCACCCTCTGACAATGATTCCATTTGATCAGAAGATATCAAACATGCTCGATATGTTTGAAGTCACTATCCATGACTACAGAGGGAAGTGTATGATGGTCCACATCTTCAATGGAAATAGAGTGTGTATTGCAACAAAGCTCAAGAAACGGAGATGGCAAGCAAGCATTTAAAGTGGACCTTACCGCTCAAACAACTCATGTTGCACACTATAGAGACTTCGAACACAGAGTTGCAGCAATAATAACAGCAACACTACCAAACATGTTTGTTTTATACATCTTTCATGCGGCTCCTAGAACATGAGGGCTTATGTTTCCATGAGTTTTTGTGATCACATCTGATAAAATTTGTGTGTGTCCTTGAGACATTTGGTGTGTAATGGCCAGATTTGATCTGTAGTTAATATAAAAAGAAATTGATAAGTTCATGTTCCCTAATATGTTTAGAATCTGTTCAGATTTTAAAAGTTGTGTAGTGTAATCCAGCCTTTAGGGCTAATTCACACATGATGAATTCTACCATCAATAGCTAGACAGAGCACAAGGGAATTGAAAAGAAGGTACGTATATGTGCATTGACTCCCATACTCTGGTGCTAACATCAGCCCTTATTATGCTTGTCCTTGAGAACATTTTCTTATCTCACTCTTAGATTCATATAATTAATCTTTTGCTTTAATACTGACCTTTATCCTTTGCACTGCAAGTCAAAAGTTTAAATATTTTAACTACTTGACACATCATCATAAAAACATGGTGCTCATGCTACAAGATGCTAAAAAAACAGTATTCCTGGCTTATCGATCAAAGATCAGCAGCAGCAGTCCAGTCCATTTTGTCTTTAGCCCAGGTGAGACGCTTCTGACGCTGTGTCTTGTTCAAGAGTGGCTTGACACAAGGAATGCAACAGCTGAAACCCATGTCTTGCATACATCTGTGCGTGGTGGTTCTTGAAGCACTGACTCCAGCTGCAGTCCACTCTTTGTGAATCTCCCCCACATTTTTGAATGGGTTTTGTTTCACAATCCTCTCCAGGGTGCGGTTATCCCTATTGCTTGTACACTTTTTTCTACCACATCTTTTTCTTCCCTTCGCCTCTCTATTAATGTGCTTGGACACAGAGCTCTGTGAACAGCCAGCCTCTTTAGCAATGACCTTTTGTGTCTTGCCCTCCTTGTGCAAGATGTCATTGGTTGTCTTTTGGACAGCTGTCAAGTCAGCAGTCTTCCCCATGATTGTTTGAGAGACCATTTAAAGGCCTTTGCAGGTGTTTTGAGTTAATTAGCTGATTAGAGTGTGGCACCAGGTGTCCTCAATATTGAACCTTTGCACAATATTCTAATTTTTTGAGGTACTGATTTTGGGGTTTTCATTAGTTGTCAGTTATAATCATCAAAATTAAAAGGAATGAACATTTGAAATATATCAGTCTGTGTGGAATGAATGTATACATTATACAAGTTTCACTTTTTGAATGGAATTACTGAAATAAATAAACTTTTTGATGATATTCTAATTATATGACCAGCACCTGTATATATATATATATATATATATATATATATATATAGCTGAATCAGAGGAGGTTGGGAGGGTTGTGACTTGGTTCGTCAGTCCAAAAAAACATCCAAGAGGTGGATGGTGTATTCGAACAGTGATGTGAGATATGCTGACTGTAGGTGCTAACGTCCTGACAAGCAGTACCCTTCAAACCTGTGCTCTTCTAATATCCCTGTCAGTGAAAGGTAATGTTGAACTACCTCCAAAATTGTGCTGAAAAATTGTTTATCACCATCACTGTGATAGGGGTTTGTTAGCACAGGGGCAGAATTTAAAAATTATGATATACGCAATGATAAGAAGAAGACATACATTATTCTTTATCTAATCCATATGCATGTGTAGTAAATCAAGCAAAAGCCATATTGCAATGTATGTAATGCATTGGGCCCTATATTACTGGGGGTGCTGGCATAATTGATTTCTCACTGATAACTTAGTTGGTGGAAAAAGCAGATAACCGATTAATCGGCCGATAGTTAAAAAAAAAAAAAAACTTTGTCTTTCCTTAATATGACGGGTACAGAAATAGAGGCTACAAGAATCCACAATTAGCAAAATACCAGATGCAGTTTATTTATTGTTGTGGAAAAATTTACATTTTACTTTTTTTCTTATTTACTTTCTTAGACATTGTGTGGGTTATCTTTCGATTCAATCATGTGTTTCTCTCAAGGAATGTATATGGCAGGAACAAAGACACACAGTAAAACAAATGGTCAGAAAGAGCCTTTTAACTCTTTAGGTAATTTGCATTCAGGAAAGACAGAGGGGTTATTTAGCCATAAATAAAGACCTTTTGACCTCACAGGTGGGAAAACAGTAAAACCCAGGGGGTTATCAAGCTTTTGACCTCACAGGTGTGAAGGTTGGGGGGGGCAGATCTGGTTTACGGGGGTGAGTGGAAAATTACAGAAGAAGAGACTTTGAAGTCAGGGGCATAAAAAAGCTGTCTGTTTTAGTGTGATTTAGGTCTTGTTCCTATCACGAGGTAGCTGTCCTGGTACTTTTTTGTGAACAAGCCTCTTTTAAAAGAATAAAATATCTTTTAAAATACAATTTGAATCTTGATGTCTCTTATGCTGTGATGCTATTGTTTAATTATTGTTTTTGCCACAACAATATCATCCAAAATCCCAATAATAACCAGAAAAAAACATTATGATTATAACATTCTACATTCTACCAAACCATTCTAATTGCAAAATCCTCCAGCTTCGGCTACAAAGGAACACAGGATCACAGATATCAACATAGACATTTGCAGATAAGTGGTAGATCCAAAAAGCAACTATTGGCACCGATTAATCGGTAAAACCGATAAATCATTCTACCTCTAATGTATATCTATCTATGATGAATTTAATTTTATTGATCTTGTTAATTATGTTTCCGTAATGTGTTAAAATAGCATGTTTAGCATACTCGCCTCATTACTATAAAAAATACTTAAAATCGTTTTAATAAAATAAAAAAAATTGTGTGGCCTTCAAGCTAATGCTGCCTTTATGTGCTATCGGAATTATCCAACTTTGTACTTCTGAAGTGGTTATTACGAGTCTGTCACGTTTAAGTGCTTTGCTGTTGTAAAGAACAGGGCACATGGACGATGCAAGCATCATTCATACATATTTCTAGAGGAACTTTAATTTTGACACCATAATACATATTGCTCAGTTAGCTTGCTGATGATAATGGAATTTTAGTCAAATACAAGCTGTTTTCAAAGTGTAAAAATGTACAACTGGTAAACTCGGGTATCAAAATTAGTTTCCCAGTCGTAATTACGACTTGAGGGGTTGTTCACGTGTGTCATGTATTTACAATAATTTCAACCACATGTGAAGGCGGCATTAAGGGATCCTTCTTTACGGCCCTCAGGCTTTCCAAAGTTCAGTACCCTGGTCTAATCAATGCTTTACTCATCTGCCACATTGATGAAATGTATATTTGTTAAACAAATAATTATTTATTATTTTGAAATAATTACTAGGGCTGTCGATTTAACGCGTTAATTCAGTGCGATTAATTTGACAAAAAATAACGCAATTAATCACATGCCCACGGACCATAATAAGGAAGATTCCTGAGAAATGCAAGCTTGTAGTACCACCTGTTTACTCCAGAGGGCAGTAAGTGAAATTTCAGCTTTTTGAGCAACGTGGAGTTTATACAGTGAAGATAACCCACACACAGACATGCGTTACGTTCTTGCGTTCAAAACACTTGAAGGAGCACAAATGCGATCTTAGTGATCTCAAGATTTGTTTAAAGATTGAGTATTAAACTATATTTAACTTAACACAGTGACCTAAACATTTTATGTTTATGACGCAACACATGAGACGTCTGACTTAGGTGTAAATTGACGGGCCCTTAAACAAGCACTCATTATAAATCTCCACAAATTCACTTGTGAAATTGATTGCTGTGAACTGTATGCCAATGATTGACTTATGATCAATAATATGGTAGTAAACAATACATTGTATACTAATGCATCTTTTTGTATGGCATTATCAATGATTAACTCTTCTGCTACAGGAATGTAAAGCATTTTAATTATCTGAATATATATATATATATATATATATATATATATATATATATATAATCCTCTTCGTCTGTGTGAAGAAATTAAATAGATGTAACAGAGAAACAGTGAAACCCCTCCTTACCTTGTCACAAAGAAAATAGAACTGAATTAAACAACAGCTCCGCCCATGTGAAGAAGGGCTCACTCACACAGTGAAACACTCATGGAACACAACTCCCCCCTAAGGCTGGGAGAAACATTTTACATCTTTCCTACATCCACCCCCTACTTAAATGATGCCGTCCCAGTCATCACTTAAAAAACAAAATCAAGTCAGTTTAATTCTTAAAATTATCTTTGAAGTGTCTGTGTGGGGTGTGTATGTGTGTATGTATTGCTAAAGTAGAGCTGCTTCTTCTCTTTAGCCTTTTCCCACACTTTCCTTCCTCTCTCTACCTTCTCCTTGTCAATCTCGCTTTGGAGGACATGTATCTCCAAGGAGAGTCTGGAGGTGGGCGCCTTTTCCGCTCAGGATATCTCCTCTCTGGCCACTCAGGATTGGAGACTTCCAACGGCTTCTGCTCCCCATGCTTCTCCTTTTCATTCCCAGTCTCTTTCAATTGACTTCCATCCTTTTCATGCTCTTCGTCCACAACATCTGGCCATTCCACACTTGTACACTGTGTAATAGTGCCACTGTCTCCACTTTCAATTGTCTCCACTACTTCCTCTGAAACCACTTGAGTCCATTCCAGACACTTCCTCCATGTCAGACTCTTCTCGGGCAAGGTACTTGGAGCTCACCGGGAAAAACATGCACTGGGACAGAAGATTTCGGTGGATGACTCTTTCCCTGACACCATCTTCTGGACGAACCACATACACTGGAATTCCTGGCTGTTTTTTCACCACAACATATGGACGTGGTTCCCACCTATCAGCCAGCTTCTGTTTCCCCTCGACATAACATACTTTCACCATCACTCTGTCACCAGGTTGGAACATGTGGCTTTTGGCTTTCTTGTCATAATGCTTTTTCCGAAGATCCTTAGCATGCCTCGACATTCGGTCTGCCTCATCATAAGCATAGGTCAAGCACTCATGCAGAGTCTGGACTTATTCACTGTACTCACATGGTTCTTTTGCTGTTGACAGGCCAAAAAGGAGATCAACAGGCAGTCGTGGATGTCTGCCATATATCAAGAAGTATGAGGAGAAACCAGTCGAATCATGTTGAGAGCAATTGTAAGCATGTGTCAGTGCGTCAATGTATTCATGTCACTTGGGTTTTTTATCAGAATCAAGAGTGCCCAACATATTCATCAGAGTTCTGTTAAATCTCTCTGTGGTCCCATTTCCCTGCGGATGGTAGGGGCTAGTATGAGTCCTTGTAATCCCCGTCAGCTTACACAACTCCTTCACTACTGTACTCTCAAAATTTCTGCCTTGATCTGCATGGAGTCTTGCTGGGAAACCAAATCGACAGAAGAAATTCTTCCACAGTACCCTTGCCACAGTGACAGCCTTCTGGTCTTTTGTGGGATAAGCCTGGGAGAATCTTGAGAAATGATCGGTGACCACCAGGACATTCTCTATTCCTCCCTTAGACTTCTCCAGGACAAGGAAATACATGCAGATGAGTTCCATAGGGTCATTAGTGTGAATGCTCACCAGCGGAGCCCTATTTCCAGTGGGAGTTTTCCTCAGACAACATCTTTCACACTGCTCACACCATGACTTTATTTCACACTGCATTCTCGGCCAAAAGAATCGTTCCCGGAACACTCCCCCCATATGTCTCTGCGATGGTTGAATGAGGAGGACACAAATATCGTGGTCGTCACAGTAATGAAGCTTTATTATGGGCTCTTTATCTTGTCACAAGTAAAATAGAACTGTTAGTTACCAATATCAAAAATAAAATGCATACAAAATTATAAAACGAAACAATATTGTTTTAGCTGCAGTTATATTAAACCTTAAATCACAGGGGTTCTCAAAGACTGGAAAAATAACTTTCTGCATATGACAATTAATGTTAAATGTCACATGCATCCAAAATACAATGAATAAACCCCAAAATACTCAGATAAACGTTAAAACACTACAATATAAAGAAAAATATATCCCACCACATGGAATTTACAACCCATGAAATAATATCAGAAATACAAAACCATCCATCACAAATAACTGCACATATATGTTAGTTAACATCTTTAACAGCAATATATTTCTTCAAATAACATGGATGGCTAGATGTAGCCAAATAACATGAATAGATGTAACAGAGAAACAGTGAAACCCCTCCTCACCTTGTCACAAGGAAAATAGAACTAAATTAAACAACAGCTCCACCCATGTGAAGAAGGGCTCACTCACACAGTGAAACACTCATGGAACACAGCTCCCCCCTAAGGCTGGGAGAAACATTTTACATCTTTCCTACACACACACACACACACACACACACATATTATATATATATATATATATATATATATATATATATATATATATATATATATATATATATATATATATAATTTTTAAATATTTAAAGATAACTATGTATAATTATATATTGATATATGTATAATCATAATATATTGAGTTATTGTTAAATGAGGGGCTTTCTCAGTAAATATTTGTGTATGTGATTAATCACGATTAATTAATCGGGACACATGTAAATCATTTGATAAAAAAAAAAAATATTGATTGAGAGCCCTGATAATTATATATTGACATTTTTTTTTATTCAGGGTCCTTTCTCAGAAAATACTGATAAAGTGATTAAATGCAATTCATTCAAATAATTTTTATCGATTGACAGTCATCATTTTTAACCTTCTGTCTGATGCTCTACTGTTTGTCTGAATGTACAGTACAATTCAAGTTTAGGGTCACTTACTCATTCTTTTTTTCACATTTTAGAATAATAGTAAAGTCATCACAGCTATGGAACAACATAAATGGAAATATGGGAATTATGTTGTGACTAAAAAACTAAATCCAAAATAAATCAAAACTATGTTATATTTTAACATTTTCAAAGTGGCTACCCTTTGCCTAGATTTTTCAGAAATGTACTCTTGATATTTTCTCAACCAACTTCATGAGGTATCACCCTGGGATGCTTTTTAAACAGTATTGAAGGAGTTCCCATCTATAAGCTGGGCACTTAGTCGCTTCTTTTCTTAATCATTCGGTCCAAATCATCCATTTCAGTCAACTTTTTAAAATACAATTTCAATATGTTGGCACAATTATATTTTTGTCTACAAAACTATTTTCAAACATTTAAGCATACGCCTTCAGATCAAAAGGTTTTTAAGATTATGAGAAACTTTTCAGGCAAGTGACCCCAAACTGTTGAATGGTAATATAATAGGTACTTCTCAATCAGAAGGATGCAGCCTAGTTAAGCTGGATATCTCAGCTGCCATGTTATCAAGCACCATCGAAGGCCATCTCAATTGTGAGGACTCTTGAAATGCAGCCTTGTTTCTCAGCCTTCGTTTGCCATGTTTTGGAGGATGCATCAAGTGCATCCTTCACATCCTTTAAATCACCCACAATCCCAAAAACGTTCCAATTTATTAATAAAAACTGCAGAAAACGGGTCCTTCTGTGTGCTATTGCATGACTGTGCACTGCCCTCGTTTGTTTATCCATATCTGCAAATAAAGGATCAGCACAATTTCCACATCTGTCATATTCAATGTCACTAGTTTTCTTTTCAAAGTTTTTGTGCTGTGACCGCATAAAGGAGAAAACCTTTATGACCTAGCCATGTGCACTTACAAGACTGTCTCATTCTCGTGCTGAATGCTGAGGAGGAGCATAGCCTTGAACAGCCTTCCAATTAAGAAGCAATATTCAATTCCATTCATGGAGGGACACATCCTGCAAAGTTTATTTCCAAACCTGCTCTTACACACATGTCTGTAATTTTCAAGAGATCCTAAAGGACTTGATTAGCTGCATCAGGTGTATTTGATTAGAGTTAGAGCTGAACTCAGGATGTGGCCCTCTAAGCATGGAATTGGGCAGTGCTGAATAGACCAACAGAGAAAAAAAGGATAGAGTGAATTCAAGAACGTACAGCCCTTCAATAGGGTATCTGACAGATATTCAACAAATAGTTTGAATATTTTTATTAAAAAAAATTTTGCACAAAACTATCAGTCCTCACAAAAAATAAAGACCTTTGTATTATGTATTATAGAAGGAACATTCATCACAGCAGATGATTTTGAGACTGACAATACTGTATTGAAATGTATTGTTATTTACACTGAAATTGTTGCAAAAGATTTGTTTTGATAGCTGCAACTGAGGTGCTTTAGAAGAGGTGATTTTAGCGACACCATTTTTCTGCAAGTTTATTACTGTGCTGAAAGTAATGCATGCTAACATACAGCACACTAAAATACAGTATAAGAGAAATTGTGTCACAACATTCATCCCCTTTAAAGCATCACCTCTAAAAAAAAATGTCACAAAGTAGTCAAACTCAGTGACCAACTGGTCATTTGAATGACTACTTTATTTGACTTTTCTGCACATCCCTAGAAACTGTGATACTGTTACTGCATTTTTGGGCTTTCTCATACATATTTGGAGCCAAACATCACATTTCCACAATCACTGCTTACATAACTCTGCATATTGAAAATAAAGGAATTTCTACAATTACTAAAAGGTGATTTTTGATTATGCTTCATTGGTATGAAAGACCAAAAAAATTAAATTACATTTCCTGAAGCTAAGCTGACACTGCACCTTAAGGTTCAGCCCATCACAGCACGCATCAAGACCCAGACTTAATGCTCCCCTAGCAGGACACTTAATTTACACTGCATAAGACTGCCTCCAAGTGGAAGCCATCTGCAGTAAAATTAACTACTCTGCTTCAGCAAAACCAACAAACAGTTCCATGTCTGTCAAATAAAAGACTGATTTAGATATAGTAATATAACTGTATTTGCAGAAGTATGACATAATATTACACATAAGAGGCTATAAATGATGAACAAATCTTAACAGTCAAATAATATGTCACATTCAACGTGATAATTATGGACCAAGTATAATCAAGGTTTTTCAGAATTTCTAGCATGGGAACAGCCAGTTTTTTGGCTATAATAATGTATCATCATGGTATTCTTAATGATGCATATCATTGTATTCTTTGAAGTGCCTTAGAGTACCATAAAGCCCATTGAAACAGAATATAAAAAACATTCAGTACAATATCAAAGAACTACGGTAATACCATCTGATACCATCACTATCCCATTGTACACTATTAACAAAACATATAAAAAAGTATGGTATTAAGATTATCTTTGGACATGATATGGAAATACTATGTTTTTTTTATATTTACCATGGTAATATCATGGTACACTTTGAAGGTACATGAATATGATGATCATTCAGTAGTCTTATCATCTGATGCCATTTCTGTACCATGGTATCACCACAGTTATTTTATATAAGGGCAGAGTATTAATATGTCCCTAGCTGTAATGTCAATAATGATGATATATGTGGACATTAATAAAGACAAAAGAAATATGGAAACTTTTAGGGCGATGTTGCCAAGTGAACAGGTGTGAGAAAGAATGACAATGGTTTGCTTTCTACTAAACTCTTTGCCCATGTTTTCTACCTTTTGTGTTCTACCTTTCTTCAGTGTTGTTGCTTGGCAACACAACACAAAAGGCCTATTTTATGGCTAAATATCAGCTACTCCAGAGTGCTCTGCGTCCCACCAACACAAAAATCTGCCAAGTCTGTTGTTACAGCATTATCAAATGATTTGATATTTGTTCCACACAGTGAAGATATCTCTATTAAAGTGTTGGTTCAGGAACATTTCTGAAGAAATGGACAGTTGGGCAGGAAAAACACTGGAAACAAACAAACACCACTACTGGCACGTAAAAAAAAAAAAAAATCAAACCCAAGTCAAGCCTCCTGCCAGTGCCTATTTTACGTTCTGGCAGGAATGCTGATAAAACCTTTACACGCAAATAAACCACTCTGACTAAAGGAGTGCTAAAAAGGCAGGGTTTCTCACCTCACTCCCCAAAGGCCTGGTTGAGCTGAAATGCGTGTATTTTTACTAACAATTAAATAAAATCAATAATTCAGTGACATCTGCGCTTTGTGAGGAGACTGACCCCTGGCAGCGATGCTCCGTGAGTGTAAAATGAGTTTGGGAAGAGAAACGAGCTAATTTACCGCTGTGCTAGTGGGAGCACACTAAGAGGAAAATAATAAAGATGGTTGGGTATGTTTGTGTGTTAATGTTTAAAAAGTCTGACCTTTTTTCCCCAATTACCTTATCTAACCCTAGTCTCAACCTTAGACGGCACACCAATGAAACCATCTGATACATCCTGCACACAAAAATGTCAAGAGCTGAATAAAATCAGTTAAAATCTGACTGCTGGCTTCTAAGCAAGTTCTGAGACTATGAGCACAAACGTGTTTATTGTTCCACAGGGAAGGCTTTTAAATTAATTAATAATTAATTATTGTATTAACCCAAATATCCATCCATCTGTCCGTCCATTTGTCTGTGAATCAATCCATCCATCCATTCATTTATTAATTTATCATTTCATATTAAGAAAACCATCACAAAATTCTCAAGTTTCACTACAAAATCTTAATAAAAAATGAGAAATGATATTTTACAGTCTAAATGATATAAATGCCTATTATTAGAAAATGAAGACCCCTCTAACAGTATACGTTGCTTCCTGCCTTAGTCCAGGACATGGAATACTCGACATCCCCTCACCTGGACGTGTCAAAACTGATTCCCATCTCAGAGAACCTGGCAGCGTGGAAGCTACTGCCAGGTGTTTCTATCTGGGTTCTAAGAACAGTAGAATAAGGCTACAGAATTCAATTCGATCGCAGTCCTACGCGTTTCTATGGCATGGTCTCCACTACTGTGAAACCGGAACAAAATATATATGGTTCTTCAAAATATATATGGCTATATATATAAAAATATATATGGCTCTTCAAGACATTAGCAGAAGATCCTTAAACTCCTGTAAGTTGCGAGGTGGAGACACAGTGAATCAGACTTGTTTGTCCAGTACATCCCACAGATGCTCAAAAGGATTGGAGGCCATGGCAACAACTTGAACACTTCATCATGTTCCTCGAATGATTGCCGACCAGTGTGTGCAGTGTGGGAGGGTGCATTATCCTGCTGAAAGAGGCCTCTGACATCAGGGAATACCATTGCCATGAAGGGTGTACCTGGTCTGCAAGATGTTTAGGTAGCTGGCATGTGTCAAGTTGACTTCCACATGAATGGCCAGAACCAAGGTTTCCCAGCAAAACATTGCCCAGAGCATCACACTGCCTCCACCGACTTGTCATCAATCCACAGTGCATCCTGGTGCCATCACTACCCCAGGTAAACGGTGCGCACGTACACAGCCATCCACGTGCTGTAAAAGAAAATGGGACTTATCGGACCAGGTGTCCTTTTTCCACTGCTTCAAGGTCCATTTCCAACGCTCACATGCCCATTGTAGGTACTGTCGATAGTGGACAGGGGTCATCATGGGGAATATATATATATATATATATATATATATATATATATATATATATATATATGTGTGTACTACTGGTCAAAAGTTTTGAAACACACTCATTCTTTATTATAAGTGTTTTTTTCACATTTTAGAATAATAGTAAAATCATCAAAACTATGGAATAACAAAAATGGAACTATGGGAGATGTGATAAAAACAAAATCCAAAATAAAATCAAAACTGTGTTATATTTTAGCATCTTCAAAGTAGTCACCCTTTGCCTAGAATTTGCAGAAATGTACTTCTTGAGGCATCACCCTGGGATGCTTTTTAAACAGTATTGAAGCAGTTCTCATCTATGTTGGGCATTTATTGGCTGCTTTTCTTTATTATTTTGTCCATGTCATCTATTTAAAAAACCTTTATTTTTTATTACATTTTTGTTTTATAATTAAATAAATTAATATGGTGGCTCAAATATATTTTTGTCTACAAAATTAATTTCAAACATTTAAGCATATGCCTTCAGATCAAAAGATTTTATTAAGTGTTTCAAAACATTAGACTGGCAGTGTATATAAATTATAAAGTACTATTTAAATTGAAAAACATTTATACATCATGGTAATATTTGTTCCCTATCAAAAAGCTACACTTTGATGCTGCGCTGATTTAGCACTTTGGGAACGTCTTTAGGGGTGACCAGCTGTGAATATGTGTGCAACACGTCAATGAAATTGACAAAATGTATAGCCTCCACCAGTGACATCATCAGGATGCACCGTTAATGGGGCTATAAATAGATGCCCCACAGGTGCAACGTCAGATCTTTTGTCTTCAGATCATTCTGTGTGTGTTGTGCTTCTTGACTGTCAGAACATTCTACTTTCCTCTGTTAGGAGTTAAAATTGTTAGGCAGTGCGCAGAAACCTTTCTCTTTCTCTTTTCTCTTTAAAAAGAAAGAAGAAGAAAAAGAATGACTGATAAACAAAGCAAGCGGTGTGTGTTCCCATGTTTACACTCTATGGCTGAGAGGGACACACACCAGTTTTGTTTTGTGTGTTTGGGGGTAGAGCATGCTGCTCTTGCTTTGGGGCGGGGCAGGTGCGAGCATTGCGATCTGTTCTCAGTTAAATTTCTTTGCACTTGTCTTGCTTACTTCCGAGAGACAGCACCCACTCTTACGTTGTGGGGCTCTCGTATGGCTATGGCTGAGGTGCAGAGATGGGTCCCTATCGCTCACTCTCTCCCCAGATCCAGCTGGTCCCTCCCTTGATCCTTCAGTTCATGAGGGGGGCCATGAATCTCTTGAGTCTACGGACTTCGAGCTACCCACCTCTGAGCATTCCGCGAATGATAATAAAGTGATGGAGGAATTACTCAAGGTGGTTACTCGTGCGGTGGCCAGGCTTCAATTAGACTGGCCACATGAACAAGAGACCCCCAAGCGCTCCAAACTGGAGGACAGATTTCTGTCTGGTGGCCAAGGGAAGGGAATGCCTCATCAGTCCCTTCCCTTCTTTGATGATCTCCATGACGAGCTCTCTCGTTCATGGAGGAAACCTTATACTTCCCATGTCTTCGTGCCCTCGACGTCGACATATTCGACTATCGTGGGTGCTGAGGCACGGGGGTATTCAGTGATGCCGCCAGTAGAAGAGACACTTGTGGGTTATCTCTGTGCAAGACCACCTCTACGCTTTTGGGGAAGGCTTATCAGGTAGCAGGTCAGGCTGGTTCTGCCCTGCACACTATGGCAGTGTTACAGGCGTACCAGGCTGACCTGTTGAAGGACCTGAGTGCAGGTATCACGGTCGATGAAGAGGCTTGCTCAGAGCTTTGTCGAGCCAGAGTTCTGTCTCTTCGCACAACCAAGCAGATGGCTCGCGCCACTGGCCAGTCTATGGTTGCCTTGGTCAGCACTGAGAGACACTTATGGCTCAACCTATCGGGCATCAGAGATAAGGACAAAGATTTGGTGATGCCATGTATTCGGTTATCACCAGGTTCCAGGTGGCAAAGAGTCATGAGGAAATTCCTTCCATGCCACACTCAAAGGGAGGTGCATTCAGCTACCCAGCCCCGCCCGGTCCTTCTGGATGGGAGGCTCAAAAACAAAGCATGGCAAATCGTGCTCCCCCTAGTAGAGACTGGGGGCCGGTTCTTCACCCTCAGCAGCCCACAAAGCAAGACCTCAGGGCAGTTATTTCTAAAAAGAGAAATCCATGATGGTTTCGCACCCAGCCTCGTAGGGGTAGTTCCCCTTGTGTCGGCGTGTGTGAAGCAGTCACCATTACCTTCCCGATACCCCCACGAAACCTCTCCATTCTCGCTGCCTCTTGTGTTTCGGGAGTTAGAAGTTTCCAGCAAAATGTTGGGTGTTCCGTTACTTCCTGCCTTAGTCCAGGACACGGAATACTCGACATCCCCTCAACAGGACGTGTCAAAATTGATTCCTATCTCAGAGAACCTGGCAGTGTGGAAGCAACTGCCAGGTGTTTCTATCTGGGTTCTAAGAACAGTAGAATAAGGCTACAGAATTCAATTCGATCGCCGTCCTACGCGTTTCAACGGCATGGTCTCCACTACGTGAAACCGCAAGCATGTCTACTGTGGTAAGAACTGCAAAATCTCTTGGTCAAAGGGGCCATCTGGAACATATTCCCCTTCCAGAGAAAGAGTCAGGTTACTACAGCAGATACTTCCTGGTTCCCAAGAAGGGTGAGGGGTTCCGTCCGAATTTAGACCTTCGAGGCTTGAATCGCTCAGTCAAGGCGTTCAAGTTCAAGATGCTAACTGTCAAGACGGTCGTGTCTCAAATCCAACATCACGTTGGTTGGTTATGATCGATCTCATGGATGCATATTTCCATATAGAAATTCTGCCACAACACAGGAAGTTTCTGAGGTTCGCTTTCAGGTGTGAAGCTTTCCAATATCTGGTTCTTCCATTCGGCCTAGCCCTATCACCCAGTACATTCAAGAAGTGCATGGATGCAGAACTGGCTCCTTTGCGAATCCGGGGCATCCGCATTCTGAATTATATAGACGACTGGCTGATACTAGCACAGACACAAGAACTGACTTTTCAGCACAGAGATATCGTCTTAGCTCATCTGGTTTGTCTGGGTCTGAGACTCAACGTCAAAATGAGCGTTCTCTCTCCTACTAAGGAAATTACCTATCTGGAATCTACATCCTCGGTGATCCCTTTGGGCCTTCTGCACATGAGACGTTTCAGTTGTGGCTCAAAACCAGGGGATTTCCCTTATCTGCCCGCAATGGCACATGTGTTTCCTCCGGTTTCTCTGCTCCCGGGAGTCTTGGCCAGAGTTCGCTAGCAAGGGTCTTGCCTCTTACTGATGGTGGCGCATTGGCCGAACAGCGTAAGGTTCTCGGAAATAATGTCTATCCTCAACGGCTCGCCTTGGGTGATTTCGGAGAGGAGGGACCTTCTGTCCCAGGCGCAGGGGACAATATTTCATCCCCGGCCCGAGCTGTGGAACCTTCATGTTTGGCCCCTGATGGGTACCAACTGAGGGAACTGGGCTTTCACCTGAAGTTATCGAGACCATTCTAAGTGATAGGGCTCCCTCTACTAGAAGAAGTTATGCCAATAAATGGGGTGTCTTTGAAAGATGGTGCAGTACACATAATGCAGATCCAGTTAACTGCCAGATTGCTTCAGTTCTGGACTTTCTCCAGGGAAAATTATCAGCAGGCACTTGCCCCGCCGCTCTATCGGCTAGCCATGCCTTGATTGACGGGATGCCTTTGGGGAGACATCCCCTGCTCGCTTGCTTCATTCGTGGAGCCATGCTTTTGAAACCTCCTGCTAGGACCAGGATTTCTTAATGGGACATAGCAATAGTCCTTGAGGGTCTGGTTCAGACCACATTTGAACCTCTAGAGTCAGCGTCTGATAAACTTCTGACTCTCAAGATGGTTTTTCTTATGGCAATTACTTCTCTAAAAGAATTGGGGATCTACAGGCTCTGGCCATCTTGCCATCCTGCTTAGATTTTCCCCAGGAATGGCTAAAGCAATTTTGCACCCTCACCCCGACTACCTGCCTAAGGTTCCTTTCTCGACCGTACATCCGGTCACTCTCGAAGCCTTCTGCTCCCCGCCGTTTATAATGCCGGAGCAGGAAAGACTTCCTGGACTGTGTCCAGTCCGCGCCCTTCAGACTTATGTCCACAGCACTAGCCAGTGGCGTAAGTCAGGGCAACTATTTGTTTGTCGTGGGGGTCGTAACAAAGGGGTGGCTGCCATCAAGCAAACCATGTCACATTGGGTGAGGGATTCTATTGCCCTTGCCTACGAGGCGTGCAGTCAAGCTTCGCCAGTAGGTATCAGGGCTCACTCTGCCAGAGGGGTCGCCTCCTCTAAAGCTTTGGCCAGAGGTGTCCCTCCGCAACAATGCGGCAGGCTGGTCCTCTCTGCATACATTCATAAGATTCTATAGTTTGGATGTTCATGCTACTCCGGGCTCTTATGTCCTTGAGTCTACATCACAAGCTCATGTCTGAGAACTCTTGCGCTCTTGTGAGCACAACTACACAACCGTAAGGGGTCCGGACATCCACAGTGCGGCGGTGTGGGTATCCTGGGTCCCAAAGCACTAAATCAGCACAGCATCAAAGTGTAGCTTTTTGATAGGGAACGTCTTGGGTTACTTAACTGTAACCCCTGTTCCCTGATAAAAACAGAACGAGATGCTGTACTTCATTGCTGCACTGAAGATGGCCCAGGACTGCTCTTCAGACAAAATACCTGACGATGCACCTGTGGCGCATCTATTTATAGCCCCTTTAACTGGCGCATTTCATTGACGTGTTACACATATTCACAGCTGGTCACTCCTAAAGACGTTCTCGTATTCTCGTTCCCAAAGCGCTAAATCAGCTTAGCGTCCCATTGCGCTATCAGGGAACAGGGGTTACAGATAAGTAACCCAAGATGTTGTACTAAAATTAAGTTATGCTAATAAGAACAAAATATTAAAATGGATATTTTTTCAGGACAGTAATGATACTGCATATGAGACTTTAAATTGAAAATGTGCTTAATTGACATGTAAATAATGTCACAGAGCAAAAATTGTAATAGACTTATTTTTCTTTTTCATTTATGCATTTGGCAGACCCTTTTTATCCAAAGCACTTACAGAGCCCTTATTACAGGGAAAATCCCCCCGGAGCAACCTGGATTTAAGTGCCTTGCTCAAGGGCACAAAGGTGGTGTCCGTGGGGTTCGAACCAGGGACCTTCTGATTAGCAGCACTGTGCTCTAGCCACTACACCACCACCACCTCTTTTAGTTTTTTTCATCTTTTTTTTTTAAAAATGACAGACATTACTTCAGTACTGAACAGTAAGGATGGCTTGCTGGCCAGTAAGAGAGTGTTTCAGTTGATGGAACTGTTTCATGACCGATCAGCAGTGCTGCATTGTTCCTACATCTTACATTTGTTGATCATGTGTTTTTAAACCTTTTCAAACTATATTTGATTTATACTATTCTGTGATGTTTTGATCATTACTGTTGCAAATTCTGCTGATTTAAACTACTCAACAAGGTAACATTATCAAGCTGGCTAACACAGATGAGGCTCTATCAAAATTAACTTCTTAGGAGAAAAAAAAGAATAGTAAGAAGACTAAGAATAGTGACAATTATAAACTAATCATTATTTTATATATATATATATATATATATATATATATATATATATATATACACAAATTTTTGTAGTGGGGCCAGAGGGAAATGGGATAGGGACATTCAAACCTGGCTCCTTGTGACCACATAGCTGTGATGTGTCATAATGTTCACTGTATTCATGTATGCTTAAAGATGGCTCAGCTCCCAGCGATAACAATATTGAAAAAATATATGTACAATTATTATCTTTTATTTGTTTGGAGAGGTTTTTGTATACTTGGAGACATTTTTGGATACTTGGATAATTTATGTTTGTAATGCTATAAATTTTGATTGTTGTATCAGGGCCATTTTCATGACTCATGTCATGTTTAAGAATCATCACACACCATGAGGGGATGTGTTAAAATCCCTAATGTTAGGAATGACCAATACAAATATTGTTGTTTGCCATAGCAAGCACAAGCACTTTTTCCCTCCCTCTTGATCCAATCAAATTCTGATGAAAAAATCAAATAAAATCACTCAAAAATACATCACACAATGCCAGTAAAATGTATTGCAAATTAGGGATACATGACATATCAGCGGCCGATATATTATTGGCTGACAACCTGGAAAATGTAAATATTATTAATCACGCGATAATGGAATTACCGCAGATATTTTTGCTAATAATTTGTTAATTTGCTTGCGACTGAGAATCACTTGACTGCCAGCATCTTCTTTCCTTCAGGCAGAGACTTGGGCAGCCGCATGCGACAGTGTGCCTATACACATACTGTCTGTGTGAAAGTGAACCAATTCAACATCTCTGCACCTTATATCGCTTTTAGGCTTGTTTTAGTTATCTGCTGTAAGCAACCATGTGCCATATTCAGTTTGTTTCCCAAATTCTGTTTGTTTCATGAGACAATGCATGAAAACGTAACAAAAACATTATTACAGAACAGCATTGTGATTAAAACAATTCCAAACACTACATTTATCTTTAAATAATGAGATGGCTCAAGTGACTCGAGATGGCTAAAAACGTCTAGGTTACGAATGTAACCTCTGTTCCCTGATAGTCGAAGAAGCGACACTAGGGGTCTCTCTTGAGTGGCGAATATCCCTCTGGTCTATGAAAAAAGGCCAATGAGAAGTTGGCAGACAGTATTTACATATTCCGCCCCGGACATACGGGTATAAAGCGGGGAAATACGTAGAGTTCATTCAGGATTTTTCTGAGGAGACGGAAATGGTCCAATCACTGCAGTGGCTCGGCTCAGCGACGTGGTCGGGAGGACACAACGTCTCGTTCCCTCCATCAGGGAATGGAGGTTACTCCATCCGTAACCTAGATGTCTGTCGCTCACTTCGATGTTGTGTTGAAGAAGTGACACTAGGGGTCCAATTTAAATCACGTCATGCACTGAGCCGTGTATGTGTACTGCTGACACAGGAGAGGGCAGGTAATTTTACGTCCACAAGCGACCAACTGTGTCAGACTGCACGTAGCCTTCCCCAATGCCCCAAAAAAGTCGGCGGAATCCTTCTGGTTACCCTAGGCAGGGGAACAAGGCAACGCTTGCCAACCTGGGAACGGGCCGAGCCTAGCGGGCCTCTTTTCTCTCTATGTTTCTCGCATAGAGTCAACGGCTGGGGCCCTTACACGCATCGAGGGAAGGCAGTCTTACCCAGTTTCCTATTCTTTCAGGGGAAAAGACCCTGCGGAGGCAACACCTGCCCAAAAGGGGAGGTAAAGGTGGCTAATACATCACATGGGTTTTTAGGCAACATGTGGAATGTGGCACAGTGGTAGATCCAGCCTCAAGGAGGGGGGAGTTGCTACAGCATAGTGACCGGAGGGCAGCTAAAACTGCCTAAGGGAGACATGGGTCCACTTCGTAAGGGGACCGTACTGCGGAAATACACACAGGGGGAGTCCATGTAGGAGTCCCGATCTGTGGAGCACCTATTCCAGTACAGGGTAGATTGAGTACCCGTAGTGCACATGGTCGGCAAGTTCCTCCGCTGAACTGCGGACCCAAAAGGGCTAGGTAGGAACCAACCAGGGACCCGGGTGGGTGGGATCTCCTGGGAGAGAAAGAGCACAGTTTTACCTCGGGCCGAGGGAAAGGGCGCCAAGTGCAAGCGATTCACCCGGCCAGATCATAAGCATGTTACCGAGTTCTACCGGCTCGGACCTGTGAAAACACTGGACGATACTGACTCAACCCTGAGATTGTAAAATCTTGCAAAGGTATTAGGTGTTGCCCAATCCGCTGCTCTACATATGTCTGCTAGGGAGGTGCCTCTGGCCAGTGCCCACAAGGACGCAATACTCCTTGTTGAGTGCGCTCGGACCCGCAAAGGGGGTGGAGGGACAGGCTCTATCGCGTCTTTGAGTAAGAGAGTAGCAATTTCTGCACACAGGGATTTGGCATGTTCGCCGTGTACTGCAGAGAAGCGGATGCCCGTGTAGGGGGATGGAGACCTGGCAAACTGAATTGCGTAACCGAGTCAGATGGTCCGGGCCAGCCAGCAAGACGGGTTGGGAAGTGAAAACCACGCATCCAAACTTCGTGCTAGAGGCACCAAGGGGACGATTATTTTTGACGCACCCGGTGGAGTCTCGCAACAGGGCAGAGCTTGTAAAACGGCATCGGGAGGCGAAGACACGTTCCGAGGCTCTGGTGCTGAGAAAAGACTCAAAGCACTTACCTTGCTCCGCACACCCTGCAGGGGGCAGGTTAGCGACTGAGGAGGAGGTCCAGGGTAGGCGTCCTCTAGACTCGTCGGAACCGGCCGGCTGGGGAACAGTCATGGAGCTGAAGGCGGAAGGTCCACGTCCAGCATACTGGGACTGTTGAAATCTGGTGGCAGAGTGCCGTGAGAACGGCAATTGTGGGCCAGGTGACCCAGAGAAAAAGGAAATAGCTATTTTACCGAGGGGGTGCGGCAAATGAAATAAATCCAACAAAAGATTCTCCTCCCGGTCCTCCACCGGGGGACGGAGTGGTCTTACCATCTTTGGAGCTAACATCTTGGTCCCTGGGTCGGACGTCTCAGGAGCGCCTGGGAGCCTTACGGGTCCTCGAGGGGGTCCGTGAGATGGGGGGCGTCTGCTTCCTGCAGTGTGCTCGACGCTGGGGCTGAGAGCTGGGCCTGGGTTGAGTCGAAGCAGGGTGATTCTTTGCCACGGGAGGACTCCCTCGGCGGGCAGACAGGGCATGGCCCATGGCAGCAGGCTTGTGGCGGGGCAGGATATGTGAGATGGCCTCCGTCTGCTTCTTCACCGCAGAGAACTGCTGTGTGAAGTCCTCGATGGTGTCGCGAAGAGGCCGAACTGGGAGACAGGGGCGTTGAGAAAGCGAGCCTTGTCGGTCTCACGCATCTCGACCAATTTCAGCCACAGATGACGTTCCTGGACCACAAGCGTGGCCATTGCATGCCCGAGTGACTGCGCTGTGACCTTCATGGCCCTGAGGGCTAGGTCAGTCGCTGAGAACAGTTCCTACAACACATTGGGATCAGAGCTACCCTCGTGCAGATCTTTGAGCACCTTGGTCTGGTGGACTTGCAGGATGGCCATGGCGTGCAGGGTGGAAGCGGCCTGTCCAGCGGTGCTGTAGGCTTTGGCAGTAAACGATGATGTCGTCCTGCAGGCCTTAGAAGGGAGCACAGGGCAACCCCGCCAGGTGGTAGGGTTTCCGGGGCATAAATGGAGCGCAACAGCCCTATCCACCTGGGGAATCACTGTATATCCATGGGCCGCTCCACCGTTGAGGGTAGCAAGAGCAGATGAGCAGGCTTTGTGACGAGTGGAGAGGGGTGCTCTCCACGAAGACGTCAGCTCATCGTGCACCTCTGGCGAGGCTGTGAGCGGCATGCATACCCCAGGAACCATTCATCCAACTGCGATGGCTGTGGGGAAGATGGAGGTTTCCAGTCCAACCCCACTCTGATGGCGGCCTGGGCAAGCATGTCGGACATCTGCGCGTCAGCCTCAGCCTGGGCATGCTGGCCCGAAGCGGCAGCCCAGGGGAGGCATCAGCGTCAGATGCCGTGCTCTCCAACGCAGCGGTGAGCTCATCCACTTCGAGCTCTAGAGGGTAGGCAGGCTGGCCGTGAGACGAGCTGCTGTTGCATTGAGCACGGACGGGAGTCAACGAGCGTGCTGGGGGGCGGGTTGTCCGAGGGGGCATACCCAGCAGAGCTGCACCCGCTGCCGTCCCCAGATCGCCTCCAGCACCAGCCGCATAGTCCTCAATCCACTCAATGAGTGCTGTAACAAGTGTCTGTGAATGAGACAAGCATAAGCACAATGCCACACATATATAACACACACATATCACCACTGTACTCGCTGTCTGGCTGTTTTCATAAATGTTACACCGTGTATACCGAGATTAGGGTTAATATTGAATGTTGTATTGTTTAATGTTCAGTAAATGCATTTTATAGCCTCATTTTGGTTTAATGCATTACTACAGCTGTTTGATGTTTTTTGGTCTCTCTCTGTTAGCGAGTCATCAGGATTACTGTAAACACTCATATAAATGGGAACCATAAAATTTATGCAAGTGTATTGTCATTTATTTGTAATTCAAATCAGCATACATCTTTAATATAGGCACACTTCTGGCTCATGTTATATCTGCCAAACTTTAATAGCAGTCCAAATTCCTAGCTTTTAAGTGAGAATTTTTTTTTTAATGAGACGCTTTTACTACGAATTAGCTAGTAGTTCCAGGTTAAAGGATTCAAATTCACAACTTTTTTTATATCAGTTATCAGTGTCAGCCACAATGAGCTTTGCCTTGAAGGAGAAAAGCTATTGAGATTCAGCACAACACTGACCTCATTGCCTATAACACCAATATTCCGCTGAACTTGGGGAAACCACTGCCTGAGAACAGAAAAGAGCTCGGACACAGTGGTCCAAGGGTGCAACAAAACCTCTTGACAACGAGGATCACACGGGTCAAAGGAGGCAAACTCTGCAAAAAAAGAGAACAGCCTGAATCAATGTAATCTTTAAATTACCCTAAGAAACATTTGCATAAGTCAGTATAAATTATTATCTGAAAAGCTATTAAATCATTCTTTTAGATTTAGCCATGCTGAGCATGGGCCTGATCACTCATATCAAGTTAAACAGCTCAGTTTGAAGTGAATTAAAGTGAAGTGTGGGAGTGAATGAGAACGGCGTTGAGAGGGCGAATAATGTATCAGTGCAGACAGGCAGAAAATTGGAAAAGAATTTCTGTGACCTTGTCAATACTTCACTTTTACAGCAGTTTAAGCAGTCTCCACAGTTTAGGGTTTAAAATGTACTCTATAAATAAAGCTACACTTCAAAAAACAGCTAAATAAGTTGTTTGTTTATTGGCTGTGAAGCCTTATGACAGGAAAAACAAATCCATTGGTGTACAGCTCCAAGCAGAAATTGAAGAGATAAATACACTACCAGTCAAAAGTTGACACAGTTGACTGAATTTATGTATCTCGTGATCTTAAAAAACCTTTTAATCTAAAAGCTTAGATTAAATGCATTCAAATATTTTTGTAGACAGAGACAACAGTAAATTGTCTCAAGTAAAATGGAGGCATATAAAAACAATTTCACAATTACCCACCAAATTAAATTCTACAAAAACACATCAAATAACCCAAAACACTAAAAGAAAACAAAAATAAATTACTTTTAACTACAACATATAATCTACACAAAATACAATCACTTTTATGTAAATCACCTTACACATCCACTCACTTTACAAATTACACAAAACAAATTTACTTACAAGAGGATAATTCCACATGCACACACCAGCTCTCAGCCCCGACATCGAGCTCTCCACAGGAAGCACACGCCCCCCCCGTCTCACGGACCCCCTCCAGGACCCGGAAGTTCTCCGACGATTGACCCAGAGGCAAAGACGTTCGCTCCGGAGCTGGTAAGGAGACCACTCCATCCCCCGGTGGAGGGCTGGGAGGAGAATCCTTGTTTGAGTTTATTTCATTTGCCACATTCTCAATGAAAGAGCTATTTCCTTTGTACCTGGGTAACTTGCTCCGCAAATGCCATTCTCACAGCACTCTGCCACCACACCTCAGCAGTCCCGGCATGCTGGATGCGGACCCTCCGGCCTGTTCTGACGAGTCTAGAGGACACCTCCATCGGACCTCCTCCTCAGTCACTAACCCACCCCCTGCCGGGTGCGCGGAGGGAGGTAAGTGCTTCGAGTCTTCTCTTAGCACCAGAGCCTCGGGACGCACTTTTGCTTCCCGACGGCGTACTACCTGCTCCGCCCCGCTGCGAAGCCCTGCCGGGTACGTCAAAAATAATCGTCCCAATAGTTCCCCTAGCACGGAGCTTGGATGCATGGCTTACACTTCCCAACCCATCACGCTGGCTGGCCAGGACCATCCGACTTGGTTACGCAATTCAGTTTGCTAGCCCCCCCATTCGGTCCAGCTGATTTGGGAACGGTTCGGCAAGGCTCAGGTAGAACTGTTCCCCTCCCAGGAGACCTCCCACTGCCCGCTCTGGTGTGTCCAAACAGAGGCTCCCCTCTGGGCAGTTGGGTCCGGCAGACACACATGTGATCCTAAGACCGCGGCCGGACTACGTGCCTAAGGTTCCTACCATGCCCTTCAGAGACCAGGTATTGATCATGCAAGCGCTGCCCCAAGAGGAGGCAGACCCAGCTCCTTCGTTGCTGTGTCCGGTATGTGCTTTGCGTACCTTCTTGGACCGCAAGCAGAAATTTACACATTCTGAGCAGCTCTTTGTCTGCTTCGGTGGACAGCGGAAAGGGAATGCTGTCTCCAAACAGAGGCTGTCCCACTGGGTGGTGGACGCCATTTCATTGGCCTATCGCACCCAGGCCATGCCCCCCCCACCTTTGCGGGTCCGAGCACACTCAACAAGAAGTGTTGCGTCCTCATGGGCACTGGCCAGAGGCACCTCCCTGGCAGACATATGCAGAGCAGCGGGTTGGGCAACACCTAATACCTTTGTGAGATTCTACAATCGCAGGGTAGAGTCAGTTTCGTCATGTGTTTTCTCAGGTCCGAGCCAGTAGAACTCGCTAACATGCTGACGGACTGGCCGGGTGGATCGCTTGCACCTAGCGACTTTTCCCTCGGTTGAGGTCCCTCGGTTCCCTCACTCGGCTCCCTGGATGACTCCTCCCTAGCCATCTGGGTCTGCAATTCGGCGGAGGAATTTGCCAACCCAATCCACTGCAGGTACTCAAATCTACCCTGTACTGAAATAGGTGCTCCACAGGTCAGGGCTCATACTTGGACTTCCCCCCTGTGTGTATTTTCCGTGGTACGGTCCCCTTACGGGCCCGCATCTCCCTTGGGCAGTTCCCACTGCCCCCCGTTCGCCGTGTCTGTAGCAACTCCTCCCTCCGAAGAGGCGGGATCTACCACTCCGCCACTTCCCACATGTGACCTAAAAGCCCATTTGGTGTATTCACCACTCTTACCTCCCCCTCTCTGGGCAGGTGTGGTCTCCGCAGGGTCTTTTCCCCCTGAAAGAATAGGAAACTTGGTAAGACCCCCTTCCCCGGTGCGTGTAAGGGCCCCAGCCGTTGACTCTATTCGAGAAACTTAGAGAGAAAAGAGGCCCGGCTAGGTTGGCAAGCGTCGCCTTGTTCCCCTGTCTAGGGTAACTATAAGGATTCCGATGAATTTGTGGGACATTGGGGAAGGGTACGTGCAGTCTGATACAGGTGGCCGTTTTGGAACATCAAGTACCTGCCCGCTCCGGTGTCAGCAGTAAACGTACATGGCTCAGCGCATGGCGTGATTTAAATTGGATCCTTAGTATCTCTTCTTCAAAACAACGTCGAAGTGAGTGACAGACGGGGAACATCTAGGTTACGGATGTAACCTCTGTTCCCTGATGGAGGAAACGTAACGTTGTGTACTCCTGGCCACGTCGCTGAGCCGAGCCACTGTTGTGGCTGGACCATTTCCGGCTCCTCAGAAAAATCCTGAATGAAACACGTATTTCCCTGCCTTTAAAATTCTGTCTGCCAATGTCTCATTAGCCTTTTTTCATAGATCAGAGGTATATCCTGTGCTCAAGAGAGACCCCTAGTGTCGCTTCTTCAACACACGTCTCGTTCCCTACATCAAGAACGGAGGTTACATCCGTAACCTAGACGTTTCTTCTATTCATCATAAATGCTGAAAAACACAAGCAGACAAGACTCGTTCAAACAAGAGAGATCAGCAACTTGTAGAGGTAATGATACAAAATCAGAGAAACAGCTTCTGTTGTGTAGTCTACACGTCATATGTCCTCCTATCAGATTTAGGATTTTGCATATGCCGACATGAAATAACTGATGATACGTGTGGCCGCCAGAACAACAAGCATTTGACCCGGAACATTTTTCAATCTAATAACGCAATTCCGCAGTACCGTTGAGTGAATTGTGTTTTATTATTATTATTTTTTTTTATATTTTTTTTTACAGAGATTCTCTCTAAACGTGCACGGAGATGCACTGGGGAGCACTGGCAAGACAGACAGTCAGACTGAGCTGATCCACCAATCAGAACGTTCATTTCAGACATGATTGGATATTAACCAATCATATTTTCCAATTTAGTAAGGGGCGGGACATTTCCAGCATCTGATACACAAGTGTCCCTGGAGAAACTATAATTTGCACCGCATATTTATTTCCCTGCTAAACGTAAATATATGTAGGCCTATATACATTTAAATGTAACTTATGCAATTAAACTTTGTGAAAATACTGCATGTTATTGCACCCCTTTTTTCTCTTTTTGCCCTTTACTTCTGTCTGTGGTGTAGTAAGTAAAGGAAAGTAGGAAAACAATTTCACTCTACACAGAAAAGAAAATAATATTACACAAATAAATAAAAAAACATCAATTTTTAAGTAGGTTATATATGGTAATACAAGTTATTGTGAACATTACTACACTCATAATAAAAGGAACAATAATGACACCTATTAATTTAAATACATATTTAACATGAAGTTACTTTACCATTGAACCCATTGATTTACTACAGTAATATTGCAGTAGTAACCATGGTTAATTGTGTGGTACCTAAATACCATGGTTCAACTATGCTGTATTACTGTAGTGAAATGGTTAATATTTGTAAGGGTAAACAAAACAGAAGTCTAATCATTTTCTGTTTAACCATTTTATCTCAAGTAATCGCAAAAAAATACATTAAACAGAAGTAGCGGTATTGGTATCGACCATATTGGTGAAATTTTAAAGATGAATATATACTTTGACTCCAAGGGTCTAAAGACAAAAAATCAAGTAAGGAATCTTGGTGTCAGACCTTTGTTTCAGTTGTCACATCAAAGCAATAATTAATGCAGCCTACTATCATCTAAAAAATATAGCCAGAATTATATGTTTTTTTATCCAGTCATGACTTAGAGAAACTTCTTCATACATTCATCACCAGTAGGGTGGACTACAGTAATGGACTCTTCACCGGCCTTCCCAAAAAGGCCATTAGACACCAGCAGCTCATTCAGAATGCCGCTGCTAGCATTCTCACCCGAACCAAAGTCCTGAGGTCTTTACAGTGGCTTCCATTTACATTTAGAATTGTTTATACATTTTTATAAATGTATTTAAATTTACGTTTATAAATTGCTCAATAGCCTTGGACCTAAACATTTAAGATATGCTTGTTGAATATAAATCGAACAGACCTCTCAGATCATTAGGATCAAGTCAGTTAGACATACAGAGGATTTACTCAAAACAAGCAAAATCAGCATTTAGCTAATATGCCATCCGCAGCTGGAACCAGCTTCCAGAAGAGGTCAGACGTGCTCCAACAGTAGCCACATTCTAACCCAGACTGAAAACACTGTTTAACTGTGCATTTACTGACTGATCACTGTGCTGATCTTACTGATTGCACTGCATTATTTTATTTCTGTATTCTTTTTCTTTTTTATTAATTTGAATAATTGTAACTTTTTTTAAATGAATTTTATTACTTTATAATCCAAATTCTTGTTCTAAATGGGTTTTTAAAATAATTGTATCTTGTATTTTCTGTATCATTTATATGTAAAGCACATTTAATTGTCACTGTGTATGAAATGTGCTATATAAATAAACATGCTTCGCCTTGCCTTGCCTACTATCTTCATTCAGGAAAGCTAGAATTCCATGCCCAAAATTAAACAATACAATGTTGCACAGTATACTGGTACCATGGTACTACCACAGTACTTAGCCTTCAAAATACCATCAGTACCACAGTGTTTTTCAAACTGTAGTACTACAATTACAGTAATACCATAATTAGTTTTGCATGTACAGTAGGGGTGTAAAAATGCATCAATGCGTCTGACAAAGACATTTTGATGCATAGATTATGGATTGTAAAAATCGATTATCATTTGATATTAATTCCAAATGAAGAAAGTTTATGCTGTGGAGTTCACTTCCAGCAATCCTACATAGGATAAGCCAGTAAATGAATGGATGGATGATTGGATGCTGCCGAGTTCAGCATTCTGTATCATTATTCATAACTTTTTGTGTCTGACCAAAGTAACTTAATTGTCATTGCTTTCTTCTCAAATTATGATATATTAAGTTTATATTGTTTTTTATCCCCATAACATTTGTTATTTCTCCATAGTTTAACCAAGAATAGAACACAGCTTATTTAAATGTAAATGAGTGAAATCACTTACTCGTTCACTGACTTTCTTTATAGTGAATAAACATAGAGCATTATATAGGGAATAGCGAGCAATTACAGACTGTTCTGAAGGGAACTAACCAATATTGAATGTATCAATCAAATTGAAATGACCTGAGACCAAGTTTAAGACAGAGTCCGTTCTAGAGTACTACAACACTGCATGATACTTTAGCTGATATGGTACTGGAAGACATTAAGATATTGTGACAACCCTAGAATCAAGTAATGCTCAAGAACGAGAGGCAGGTAAAGAAGACACTCTGTGGTCAGCAGCATCCTAAATGGAATTAGTACAAAGATGAGCAAGATGTTTTTTCACCAGTTTCGTTCTGTATTAGTTCCTTCTAGCCTGATGTGAGTGAAGCCCACCCAGATTGTTTATTTATATAGAGATTGGGACTTCTTCTTCAACTGTTCGATAATCAAATGGGGTCACGCAGCCTTGCTTTCTGCATACATGTAGGTCTACACTATGATTTTGCAAAAAATGGTTGTCCCTTTGCGAGAGAAATTACTGTGATCGTTTGACTAAAAGTAAGGTCTGTGGTCGGAATATAGGATACGTATTTAAATATTGTGACAACTATGGCCAGAGTTGGATTTTATTTGGTTTCTATACATCACTGGACCACAATGACCACTGTGTTAATAGGCCTGTTCATCTTTTATATTGGTAACAAATATATGAAACTTGAGAATTATTAATCAGTAAAATATAATTCAATAATTCAAATTGGAATTTTGAATTCAAACTCACTAATGTAATAATGAAATCAGTCTCCCTTCTCTTTCAATCAATGTAGCAGTCTAGTTTTGTTTTTTGGGGATTTCCCCACATGGTATGTTTGACCGGTTGTTCTACTCACATATCTCATTAGCACAAAAGTAGCACAACCAATCAATACATACACTTTCTCATACACAAACACGTTGAATGTATTCCTTTCCCGAGTTAATTACTGCTATTTCAAAGTTCAGCTCTCAAAGGAAAGTAATTTGAGTTATTAGGAATGCACAGAACCAGTTCAGGGAGAAAATGTTTCTGATATAATGTCATGTTTAGCTGACAAATAATGATGTCATGTTTAGCGTTGCTCCAGTAACGTTATTTTTGACACCCGATTTGTTTTGTTCCTGATTGAGCCAGCCCCCTTGCAAGGTTTTCTTATTTATAACCAGACTGTCAGATTTATGCATTTTACTCTTCTTGCAGAAGTTAACGGTAATATCTAGAGTAACTATTGTACTGTGTCACATTGACTCATGTTTTTACAGGTATTTTACAGGCCTTTAATAGGCATTCATCTTCTGGCTGGCTCTGTGGATCCCTGTGAATTCTCACCAGGCATATGTGTGACTTGGGCAGATGGGGATATACGGATAGGGGTGCTCAGTTCCTGCCATTCCAGAGTCCAGACACTACAGGTGCGAGAACGACCAAAAAAATACAACTGCACCGAGTGAAAATCTGCAGGTTGTTTTTGTAATATCTGTTCATGGATAGTTGGCATGATATGTTTTGTGGTGTGACATGCTCTACTCTGTCTAAATGTATGCAGCTTTATGATTAATTGAGAGACACCATGTAATATTTGTGCTTTGAAAAATAGTGAAGTCTATGGAGGAGTCTCACTGAAAATTTACTCTAAAGTTTGACTTGAACATTTAGGTCTGTGTTCAGCACTAACAGTATGTTACTTATAAATGTCCAATGAATCACATTAAAGCGGTAAGAAATAGAAATAAAAAATTGTCAAAGTTTTCCTTTTTCTTAATGAAATGTTCCCCCTTTCCTTCTAGCTTCTAGTGTGAGGTCTTTAACTGTTGTGCATACTATTGAAATGATCAATAATTGAAGATTCCTGCCGGGTGTTCGACTGGGCTACTACATCTGTGACACTTGCTCTGATGCCTTCAAGGCCATTCAGAGCACTGAACAGCTGCTTGCTGCAAATGACTGTGGCAGGGCAGAGGGTGGGGCCGGGTCCTGATCCTACACACCTGGTCCCGTATTAGGCTAATTAAGCCACTGAAAGGGATAAGGGCCGACTGCAGAGGATGGTGCGGGAGAGAGAGATCGTTTACGGACATGTCCGTCGTGTGTGTTTTGTCTTTTGATTAAGTTTATTATTAAAATACGATTTATATTGTCAAGATGGTTCTCGCCTCCTCCTTTCCCTTGAACTATGTTACAATGACACATTGCCTCTTCAATGTGTATTCCTTGAGTTTTTTTTTTCATCTCCCTCTCCTCTCTCTCTCTCTCACTGCCGCTCTGCGTTGGCCTTTTCCCTCTCTTTTAAATTTTACAGTGTTTTTTAGGGTGTACTACACTGTTACAGGAAGTACCCGTTTTTTATTATTTTTGTTTCCCTCCCCTTGTCCCCTCCCTCGTCCAGGTAGACGGAGATGACCTACCGGCAGACGGGGCTTAGGGTACGCCCTCCCCCAGAGAAAGGGGGGGGTGGGTGTACTTCATGCCGGGGGCTCCCCAGCCTGAGAGAACAAGGGAGAAATGTGGCAGGGCGGGGCCGGGTCGTGATCCTACACACCCAGTCCCGTATAAGGCTAATCAAGACTCCGAGAGGGGTAAGGGCCGACTGCAGATGATGGTACGGGAGAGAGAGATCATGTTTGTGTTTTGTCTTTTGTTTAAGTTTAGAATTAAAATATGATTTATATTGTCAAGCCGGTTCTCGCCTCCTCCTTTCTCTTGAACTACATTACAATGACACATTGCCTCTTCAATGTGTATTCCTTGAAAGACACTCATTGTATTGCCATTCTCAGAAGACTCTCTGGCAGTGGCTCAGCTTCTATATGTGGTCCCACTGGTACATAGCACTATCACCTCTGTGAATGTTAGGAGTAATCCATTCCCCGTCTGTCGCTCACTTCGACGTCGTGTCGAAGAAGCGTCACTAAGGGTCTCTCTTGAGCGCCTGATCTATGAAAAAAGGCCAATGAGAGTTGGCGAACAGTATTTGCATACCCCGCCCCCGGATACGGATATAAATGCGAGGGAAATACACTAGTTCATTCAGTAATTTTCTTCGGAGCCGATGGTCGTGTGTGCAGCCAACTGCAAATGACACAACTGATCCTGCTTCTATCCTCTGACACTCTGCTTTGCTGTTGGATCTACGGCGCACTTCAGCGGCTGTTCTCTTCTCTGCATGGTGTGCAGTTTGCCCCTGGGCGCTTCGACAGCACAGAGTTAAAAGAGTTTTTCTATAAAGAGTAATTTTCTCTGTGAAAGAGTTTATTTCTCTAAAAGAGCAATACACAGCGGTGTTGAACGTCCTCTTCAGGACGCGTCTTTATAAAGATGCCATTCAACCCCTGTGTAGTTCCTGGATGCGGTAGAGTGCCCTCCGCTTCTGATGACCACAGGCGCTGTCTCGTGTGTCTGGGCGCCGATCACACCGAGGCAGCATTTGTGGATGGTTCATGTTCTCACTACGAGAACATGACCATGGCAACATTGCGGTCACGGCTTGCTTTCAATAGAAAGCACGCCACTCCAGCAGCGCCAAACCCCCCCCCCGTGTCGCTCCTTCCTCCCACGGGATTGAGGTCGATGCGGCTGGCGATGGAGGCGATTTGGGGAGGGCAGCGGATGCAGTTCCGCCGGGTACGCCCCCTCGGACCACCAGCCCCCCCAGACATGCTCGTTGACCTCCGTCCAGCCTCGAGGCAACGGCGTCTCGCCTCCGGGCCGGTCTGCCTATTCTCTGGAGCTTGAGGTGGATGAGCTCGCCGCTCCATCGGAGAGCGCAGCATCTGATGCTGACTCCTCCCCTGGGCTGCCGCCTTCGGGCCAGCACGCCCAGGCTGAGGCTGACGCGCCGATGTCCGACATGCTTGCCCAGGCTGCCGTCAGTGTGGGGCTGACCCACACCTGTCACGGTTGGATGACTGGTTCCTGGGGTCTGGGCACCGCTCACAGCCATGCCCCCCCCGGTCTCGTTTTTCCCGGAGGGGCATGATGAGCTGACATCTTTATGGAGAGCCCCGCTCTCCATTTGTCAAAAGCCCTGCTCGTCCGCTCTTGCTACCCTCGATGGCGGGGCGGCCCACGGGTATACGGTGATTCCCCAGGTGGATAGGGCGGTTGCGCTCCATCTTTGTCCCGGTAACCCTACCACCTGGCGCGGGTGCCCTATACCCCCTTCCAAGGCCTGTAGGATGACATCCTCGTTAAACTCCAAAGCCAGCGTCAAGCACACCGCAGGAAGCAGATGCCCCCCGTCTCTCGGACCCCCTCGAGGACCCGCAAGGCTCCAAGGCGCTCCTGAGACGGATGACCCAGTGACACAGACGTTAGCTCCAGAGGTGGTAAGACCACTCAGTCCCCCAGTGGAGGGCCGGGAGGAGAATCTGTTGTTCTTAAACAATTTTCATTTGCCGCCCCACTTAGATGGGGTTGCGGTACCCACATTCTCAATGACAGAGCTATTTCCTATGTCTCTGGGTCACCTGGCACTCCCGCCCCATGACTGTCCCCCGGCCGGCCGGTTCCGACGAGTCTAGAGGACGCCTACCCTGGACCTCCTCCTCAGTCGCTAACCCGCCTCCTGCCGGGTGTGTGGAGCAAGGTAAGTGCTTTGAGTCTTTTCTCAGCACCCCAGCCGTGGGTCGCCCTGTCGCCACCCAACGCTGCCCTACCTGCCCCGCTGCAAAGCCCCGCCAGGTACGTCAAAATGAATCGTCCCTTTGGTGCCCCTAGAGCAGAGGTTGGACGCATGGCTTTCACTTACCAACCCGTCTCGCTGGCTGGCCCGGACCATCCGACTCGGTTACGCAATTCAGTTTGCCAGGCCCCCGCCCCCCTTCATGGGCGTCCGCTTTTCCACAGTACACGGCGAACATGCCCAGTCCCTGCGTGCGGAAATCGCTACTCTTTTGGCCAAAGACGCGATAGAGCCTGTCCCTCCAACCGAGATGAATTAGGGTTTCTACAGCCCTTACTTCATCGTACCCAAGAGAGGCGGCGGCTTACGACCAATCTTGGACCTGCGAGTTCTCAACCAAGCGTTGCACAAACTCCCGTTCAAAATGCTCACGCAGAGACACATCTTAACCTGCATCTGGAATCTAGGTTGGTTCGCAGCAGTAGACCTGAAGGACACGTACTTCCACGTCTCCATTCTGCCTCGACACCGCCCCTTCCTGCGGTTTGTGTTCGATGGCCAGGCGTATCAGTACAAAGTCCTCCCCTTCGGCCTGTCTCTGTCCCCTCGCTTCTTCACAAAATTCGCAGAGGCAGCCCTTGCCCCGCTCCGAGAAGCTGGCATCCGCATACTCAATTACCTCGATGACTGGCTTATTCTGGCCCACTCATGAGAGTTACTATGCACCCACAGAGACAAGGTGCTCAGGCACCTCAGCCGTTTGGGGCTTCAGGTCAACTGGGAAAAGAGCAAGCTTACTCCAGTCCAGAGCATCTCTTTTCTCGGTATGGAGTTAGACTTGGTCTTAATGTCAGCACGGCTCACCAACTAGCATGCCCAGTCAGTGTTGAAGTGCCTCGCCACCTTCAGGCTGGGCGCAGCAGTCCCCTTAAAACTTTTCCAGAGGCTCCTGGGTCATATGGCTGCGCGCCACTCACAAACCCAGCAACCTCAATGTGATAGCAGACGCGCCTGTTTGCCTCCCGAGAGACCTCCCACTGCCCGCTCTGCTACGCCCGCTCAGAGGCTCCCCTTGGGGCAGATGCACTGGCACACAGCTGGCCGGTGGGGCTGCGCAAGTACGCTTTCCCCCCAGTGAGCCTTCTTGCACAGGTGCTGTGCAAGGTCAGGGAGGATGAGGAGCAAGTCACTTTCATGGCTCCTTACTGGCCCCCCTGGGCCTGGATCTCGGACCTCACACTCCTCGCGACAGCCCCTCCCTGGTGAATTCCCCTGTGGAAGGACCTTCTTTCTCAGGGACAGGGCACGCTCTGGCATCCGCACCCAGACCTTTGGAACCTCCACGTCTGGCCCCTGGATGGGACGTGGAAGATCTATCTGGTCTACCACCCACGGTCGTAGCCACGATCAACCAAGCCAGAGCCCCTTCTACCAGGCAACTCTACGCCCTGAAATCTGTTCGTGAATTGGTGTTCTTCCCGGGCAGAATACCCACAGAGGTGCGCAGTTAGGTCGGTGCTCCTGTTCCTACAGGAGAAGTTGGAGGGGAGGCTGTCCCCTTCCACCTTGAAGGTGTATGTTGCCACTATTGCAGCTCACCACGACCCAGTAGATGGCAAGTCTCTGGGCAAGCACGACTTAATCGTCAGGTTCCTAAGAGGTGCCCGGAGGTTAAATCCCTCCCGGCTAAATTTGTTCCCCTCCTGGGATCTCTCGGTGGTCCTCGCCGGTCTTCAGAGATCCCCTTTTGAGCCGCTAGAATCAGCTGAACTCAGGGCCCTCTCTCTAAAGACGGCCCTGCTGATCGCGCTTACCTCCATCAAGAGGGTCGGGGACCTGCAAGTGTTCTCTACTAATGACACTTGCCTGGAGTTCGGTCCGGCAGACACTCATGTGATCCTAAGACCTCGACCGGGCTATGTGCCCAAGGTTCCTACCACGCCCTTCAGAGATCAGGTAGTGAACCTGCAAGCGCTGCCCCGGGAGGAGGCAGACCCAGCCCCCTCACTGCTGTGTCCGGTACATGCCTTGCGTGGCTACCTGGAACGCACGCACCTAGAGCTTCAGGCGCTCTGAGCAGCTCTTTGTCTGCTTTGGAGGACAGCAGAAAGGGAACGCTGTCTCCAAACAAAGGTTGTCCCACTGGGTGGTGGACGCCATTCTATCACACCCAGGCCGTGCCACCCCCTCTGTGGGTTCGAGCTCACTCTACTAGGAGCGTGGCATTCTCATGGGCACTGGCTAGGGGCATCTCCCTAGCAGACATTTGTAGAGCTGCGGGCTGGGCAGCACCTAACACCTTTGCAAGATTTTACAATCTCAGGGTTGAGTCAGTCTAGTCCCGTGTTCTCTCAGGTCCGAGCCCGTAGAACTCAGTACACGTCGACGGTCTGACCGGGTGAATCGCTTGTTTCCAGAACCTTTTCCCTCTGCCGAGGTAAAACAGTGCGCCTTCTTTCCCAGGAGACCCCACTTAGGTCCCTGGTTGATTCCTCCCTAGCCCTTTTGGGTCCGCAGTTCAGCGGAGGAACTTGCCGGCCCAGTGCACTATGGGTACCCCAGGCTACCCCTACTGGAATAGGTGCTCCACAGGTTAGGCCTCCTACGCGGACTCCTCCTGTGTGTACTTCCGCAGTACAGTCACCTTACGAGCTAACCCGTGTCTCCCTTAGGCAGTCTTTTTCGCTGCCCTCCGGTCGCCGTGTTGTAGCAACTCCCCCCTCCCTGAGGCGGGATCTACCACCGCACCATTTTTTCCACATGGCCCTAAGAGGCCATGTGATGTATTTCGCCACCTTTACCTCCCCTGTCGGGTGGTTGTGGCCTCCGCAGGGTCTTTTCCCCCTGTAAGAATAGGAATTCGGGCAAGACCCCCTTCCCTCGATGCAGTAAGGGCCCCGGCTGCTCTTGCTCTATGCCGAGAAAACATAGAGAGAAAAGAGGCCCCTTGTTCCCCCCAGGGTAACCAAAAGGATTCTGACGACTTTTTGGGGGCATTGGGGAAGAGTACGTGTAGTTTGAACACAGTTGGTCGCTTGTGCACATAGAATACCTGCCCGCTTCTGTGTCAGCAGAGGTGCCCTGAACACTCCCGGCTCCTCAGAAAAATGCAAATACTGTTCGCCAACTCTCATTGGCCTTTTTTCATAGATCAGAGGCATATTCGGCGCTCAAGAGAGACCCCTAGTGTCGCTTCTTCAACACGACGTCTTGTTCCCTCCATCAGGGAACGGAGGTTACATACGTAACCGAGACGTTTAATCTTAGAATTTCTGTTAAAATTCTGTGAAAATCAATGTGAACGTGGACATGATTTTTTTTTTTTTATGTGTCTGGTGTTATCCTGAGCAATTTATTGATGCATAATATTAAAAAAAAATGTTTTTGTAATCTATAATGAAAATGTAATATTCACTTTGCCTCTAAAATGACTTTCCTGTTCAGCTAATGTCACCAAGCCCTTTTATTTTAGACCACTTTTTTTATGATCTAATCATAAAACAGATAAGCGCCATAGCATTTGCTTGGAGGCGGTACCCAGCATTCCTGCAATCCATTCCCAGCTATTTTCACCAAACCAAAGCTCTGGCTAATTTTATAAAGCACTTTCATTGGGATTGGATTGGAGTAGTCTATAGAGATGATGATTATGGCAAATTGCCTTCCACAGCTGATGCAGAAAATGCAGATATTTGCCCTGCTTTTGAAAAGTATTTCCTCACTACCAGGCAAAAAATTATGTTGACAAAAAGATCAGAGAGGTGGCAGAAACAATCCGCTCATCTAGAGCTACAGTTGTGATACTCATCTTAAAGGAAGAGTTGGTCAGTAAACTCTTCAAGGAGATGATTCACTAGAATATCTCCCAAACTTGGATCACAAGTGATCACAAAGTGGTCAGTGTCGCAAAATATATCTAATGGATGGAATCAACAATATAGGAGACATGTTTGGCATCAGCTTCATCTTTGGTCCTACCCTGGCTTTCAAGAGTTTTTGCAAGCCCTGACTCAGTAAACCTCTTCTTAGACCAGCAGTTAGGCAAAGAGGCAGGTTTTCTCACAGAAGCTGATGATATCATCATAACCTGTGATGAAAGACTTGCTGTATGGTCCACAGCTCATACTTTGAAACATCTTCTAAACTGCAATGAAACTGATTGCCCAGGAGAAACGGACTTTCCACCATGGGAGGTGAATTGTAAAATGTTAGATTTGTTGTGTTTGTCTATGTTGTACATTTTTACAATGTTTGGAACTTCTTTTTATTTTCTAATTCTGTGAGCTCCTTATGGAACTGAAAAAGGTCAATTTCACTATGGACAATCAGACATTCTATTTCAGTGCATCAGGACATTTCATATATGGCTATGATTTAATAAACTGGGACCCAGATGAAACAAGTGGCCATAGACGCTTTGTTGTTGTTGGAGATTACAATCTTATGAAAACAGAAATTTTAGTTAAGGCACCCATTAAATGGATTAACAATACGGTGAGAAAATCAATAAACTAGATCCAAAGCTATATTACATCATGAAAATAGGCTAGCAGACCCCATATTATTACATATACTGTGCACATAAGGATAACATATTAACCACACTTCAATGCATCTTACTGTATTTTAGGCTCCTATTTCCATGTGCTCTTATATCTGCCCTCCTGGTACAGCTAAACAACTCCTCAAAAAGTTGTGCTGTCATAATTGCACATGTTTGGATGGCTATTACTCTAATGAAACCAGTGAGTATGAATTTATTTATTCAATATAATTGGGTATGAAATCAATATTTATGCCCATGTATTTCTCTGATAAGCAGCCATGAAAGTGGGATAATTTTATGTATCATAACGTAGAGCAGGTCATTTTATAAATTGTTTATTTTGTGATAATGACTGGCTGACTGTAACAGTGCATTATTCCTCACATAGTCAATAACCAGTGTATGTACTGTATGCTGGTAAACTGATAGCCACACTGATAGTGTCACTCAGCATGACACTAAGAGATACGAGAGTAGCATTTAGTGTAAAAAAGAGAGGGCAAAAAATAAAAATGTTTCTTCTTCTCATGTCAATTTCAATTGAAAAGATTTTTATTGGATTTTAATTTTTATCAGGTTTGTAAACAATTATTTAATGTGTTACTTTTGCAGTTAAACCCCCCCCCCCCCCCCCCCCCCCAAAAAAAAAACAGTTACTCATGGTCGTATTAAGTGCCCCTGGGCATGAACACATTAAGTGACCCCGTAACAACATAAACACACAACACAAATAATACTCAATTACTGCTGACCTGACATGGACACAACTGAGTAATGCAGGGTGCACACAAGACCACACATTATCAAGTAATTTTATGAACAATTTTCAGAAGAAGAAAACTTTAAATGTCATCGCATGGTGCCCCCCTGGACAGGGTGCCCCTGGGCACATGCCTAAATGCCCATATGGTTAATCTGGCCCTACAGTTACTGAATACCTTTCTGTCTGTTGATGAATAACACGCTATGCTAGTTCACCGCCTAGACCAACATCAAACCAGCACTAACCACTAAACCATGGCAATACATGCTGCTCTAAGCTGATCTTTTCAGCAGGGACTGCAAACAAACAGATTTTATTCAGATTTCTGCCTTTCTGAATAACACATTTGTTTATTTTTCAGACTTACCAAATTGCCTCCCTTGTGAAAGTGGCACATGATCTTTGAAGTTTTTGCAAGCCAATGGAAGAGGACTACTGGAAATGTGATTGTTCTGCTTACATTCATTGCATTAGGGTTTGTGTTGTTACTGTTCATTTTGATTATCTTTCTGGACTTCCGTGGTGGTTCTTTTATGAAACAGGCAGGAGGAGAACTATGCTTTTTCATAATGGTAGAGTTAGCACTCAGTTATGCAAGCGTCATACTGTTCAATTGCAAACCCAATGTCACATGTGCAGATGCCATCAGATTTTGTACTCATTAGGGTTCTCACTCACAGTCTCGTGTATTTTGGTAAAAGATATATGTACCTTTGTTGCTCTTCTTTTATAATATTGTCAGCAATGCATTAAAATGTTTTACAAGCCCTCAATTATTATAACCTGTGGACTCTCATTCAAATCCTCATCTGTACCTTAGACTGCAGTGGAGACAAAGCAGTGCAAGGAAGGTTCTGGAATTGGATTTGCATCATGCTTTGCTATATTGAATTTCTAGCATTGATATGCTTTTTGCTGGCCTTTATAGGGAGAAAGTTTCCTCAGCGCTTCGCTGAGACTTAACATATTATACTAAGCATGTTGGTCTACCTATTTGTTAGGGTCTGTTTCACCCCAGTATACATTTCCATGATAAACAAATGCTATTCTATTCAAGCAGCAAGCATACACTGGTGTTATTTTACGGAATTATTTTCTGCCACTTTGCACCCAAGTGATACATGGCTCTCTGCAAGAAGACAGAAAACATTACTCAATCAGAATCAGAAAAGGCTTTATTGCCAAGTAAATTTTTTATGCATACAAGAAATTTGTTTTGGTGTTGTAGGCGCGTGTCACACATTCTCTAAATATAAGAAACAAGTATTAAAATATAAGCAATATAAATATGTCCACACAGTATATATTAAAAGTAAGAATAAAAATAAAAGAGAGCAGTACAGCAGAGTAAGTACAGTGGCATGTAGTGCCAGAGGTGGAGTGTGGAGAGTGTCAGGGTGGGTACTGGGCCTTTTTGATAAGGCAAGTGGCGGATGGGAAGAAACTGTTCTTGTGGCGTGAGGTTTTTGTACTGATGGACCTCAGCCTTCTGCCAGAGGGGAGTGTCTCAAAGAGATTGTGGCCGAGGTGGGAGAGATCAGCCACAATCATTCCAGCATGCTTCAGGGTCCTGGAGGCGAACAGGTACTGGAGCGGTGGCAGATTGCAGCCAATCACCTTCTCTGCAGACCAGATGACATGCTGCAGTCTGCCCTTGTCCTTGGCAGTAGTAGCAGTGTAACAGATAGTGATGGAGGATGTGAGGATGGACTCGATGATGGCGTGTAAAGTGCACCATCATTGTCTTTGGCAGGTTGAATTTCTTCAGCTGCCACAGGAAGTACATTCTCTGTTGTGCTTTCTTGATGAGGGAGCTGATGTTCAGCTCCCACATGAGGTCCTGGGAGATGATAGTTCCCAGGAAACAGAAAGACTCCACAGTGTCAATTGTGGAGTCGCAGAGGGTGATGGGGGCAGGTGCAGGTGAGGTGGAGTTCTTCCTGAAGTCCACAACCATCTCCACTGTCTTTAGAGCATTGAGCTCAAGGTTGTTTTGATTACACCAGGTCACCAGGTGGTCAACCTCCCACCTGTAGGTGGACTCGTCACCATCAGAGATGAGGTGTCGTCCGCGAACTTCAGAAGCTTGACAAGACTGGTGACTGGAGGTGCATCTGTTAGTGTACAGGGAGAAGAGCAGAGGAGAAAGAACGCAGCCCTGGGGGGATCCAGTGCTAATGGTCTGTGAGTCAGAGACGTGTTTCCCCAGCTTCACATGCTGCTTCCTGTCAGACAGGAAGTCAGTGATCCACCTGTAGGTGGAGTCAGGCACACTTAGCTGGGAGAGCTTCTCCCAGAGCTGGGATGATGGTGTTAAAGGCAGAGCTGAAATCCACAAACAGGATCCTAGCGTAGGTTCCTGCGGAGTCCAGGTGCTGGAGGGTGTATTGGAGGGCCAAGTTGACTGCATCATCTACAGACCTGTTGGCTCTGTATGCAAACTGCAGGGGGTCCAGGAGGGGGTCAGTGATGTCTTTGATGTGTGAAAGCACAAGGCGCTCAAAGGACTTCATAACCACAGAGGTCATGGCGGCGGGTCTGAATTCGTTAAGTCCTGTGGTCCTTGACTTCTTGGGAACAGGGATGATAGTTGAGGACTTGAAGCAGGCTGGCACGAGACGTGTCTCCAGTGAGGTGTTGAAAATGTCTGTGAACACTGGAAACAGCTGATCAGAGCAGTGCTTCAAGCTGGATGGGGAGACAGCTTCCGGTCCAGCAGCTTTCAGGGGGTTCTGTCTCCTGAAGAGTTTGTTGACATCCCTCTCATGGATGGAAAGAGTCATCACTGAAGGGGGTGGAAGGGGGTACCTTTAAGGTGGGCATTGGTGGGGGTGCCCAGGCACCTGCTGAGGTGGGGGAGGTAGAGGTGATGCACTGTAGCTGGTGCTGTTGGAAGGTGTTGTAGGGGATGGTTTCAGGACTGTCTCTTTGTTGGGAGGTGTCGTGGGGAACGGTTACAGGACTGTCCCTTTGTCTTTCAAAGCGGCAGTAGAACTCGTTCAGGTCATTGGCTAGGCGGCGGTCGTTGATGGCCTGGGGGGCTTTAGGCTTGTAGTTAGTGATCTGCCTGAGCCCTTTCCAGACAGACTAAGAGTCGTTGGCTGAGAGCTGGTGTTGGAGCTTCTCAGAGTACCGTCTTTTAGCCTCTTTCACCGCCTTGCTAAACTTGAAATTCACCTCTTTAAATCTGTCTTTGTCCCTACTCCTGAAGGCCTCTTCCTTATCAAACCTTATCCTTCTGAGTTTGGCTGTAAACCAGGGTTTGTCATTGTTGTAACTCACCCTGGTGCGTAATGGAACACAGCAGTCCTCACCACCATATACTGACACCACAGTCAGGAATGCTTATCATGCCTTCCCCTGTGCTGCACTGGGACACTCTGACCACGTCAAATATGGCATATATGGCAAGAACAAATGACCACATAATCTCATTTGACCCATTTGATTTTAATGCAGAGATTTCAGAAGAACCAGATTTGACAATTAAGACTACCATTAACTCCAACGATACTGGTTTGTGTTCCATTGAATATTCAGTGTAATAACTATATCAAGAGAATAACAAATGCAGTTTCCAGACATTAAAGAAAAGTTATAGAAGACGATCCATTTGATAAGTGTAAAACCTACAGTATAATAAAAAAATATGTATCTCACTGAGATACAAAATTGTCAAGACATCAATTGAAATGTAGATGTGTAAGTGTTTGTTTTATATTGTATATACTGTAACATAAGGCATGGTAAAACTCAGCATGCTATACCCACCTGTATACACACCATCACTTCTGAAGTCATAGTAGCATTGACAAGTCACCAAAAGCATTCAGTCTAACAAATTATTATTATTATTATTATTTTTTTTTTTTTTTTTTTTTTTTTTTTGTGAATCCCTGATTTTGTGCTACTTTCAAATATTTGCTTCTTTTCTAACTGTAAAACAGATCATAATTCATGGGCAAGGAAGAGGCGAGAAACCGGCTTGTCAACATAAATAATAATTTAATGAAGAACTTAAAACAAACATATAGGACAGCAGACATGTCTGCTGATTAAGCTCTCTCTCTCGATCACCGTCTGCGAGTGGCCTTTAACCCTCTTGACGGCTCAATTTAGCCTGATACGGGACCGGGCGTGCGCAATCACGCGCCGGTCCCGCCCTCCACCGTGCCACACTAACTTAAAAAGCATTGCTTATATTTCATGCAATAATCAGTTCTCTTATACTTGTCTGTTTTTGGTTATGGCAATAAGCTCTTTAATACATAAATACATATATTTTTAATTCTAACTTCAATTCACAATTTAATACATGTTGTTTAAATATATTGATAATTATATTATTTATGTAGGTGGATTGTATGTATTCACAATGCACTGCAATTGTACATTTGATAAAGCTTACACAATATTAATCAAATGGCAGTTAGGAATGAATAAAGAGAGCTCAACAATTAAAGACAATGCAGTCTCTTTTCCAACACACGTCTTAGGAGGTCATAGTGTGAGATTTAATATGGTGATGCAGTGCTTAGCTTCACACTTTTACCTTGCAAAATGCCTGTCAATAAAACACAAAAAGGAAGGTTTAAATTCAGTTCTAATTATAGCAGTTAGTCAAAGTAATCCTGTAAAATAATCACCCTTACACTTCTGAATAGAAAGTAATCAATATTAATAAAATTGCATTAATCAATATTAATAACAAATTCAGCATGAATTATATATATATATATATATATATATATATATATATATATATATATATCCCATTTGTAAATATGACCAAATAAAGCCTATTAAGGTAACTCTAATCTTCTGCATAAACAAGTTTCCTTCATGGCATTCCCTTTACTTGCACTAATGTCAGAACGTTGGCCAGACAGGAGTTGTAGTAGCTCAAGCAGTACAGGTTATTGTGTCACTGTGGTAATACAACAGTCAAGGTTGAGAACCAAAGCACCAGAACAGTGTGAAAGGTTATGGTCACTGCATTAATCTGAATGTTTAGTTTTGTAATTATTTTATTTATATTTATAATTATATGCAATCTATTTCTACAATATGTATATAAATTTATTTCTCTGTTGAAAAGGTTAAAACCAGATACATAAATTCAAAAAGAAAATAAAGTATATTGGAGCACACAATGGTTCATCAAACAGTTATTATTTTAGAAAAACTTCTGTGGTAGCCTAAATATTGAGAGAGCCAAACAGGGAGACACTGTTTGAGCTATAAAAATACACCTCAATAACAGCCATGATTATCTTGATGAGATTAAGGTCTGAAACCGTATTTGCTAAACAGTGACATGTGTGCACCCTGAGGACTACACTCAAATCCTCACTAATCTCTTCAGCTGATTGTCCTCCAGAATGTACAGAGGGACAGTGCCATGTTGAAATTACTGCTTGAAAATATGACTTTAGAAGAATCAAAAACAATTTTAATCATCAATGGAATAATTGTTCTTTGTTTGGATGTTATGAAAAGATAATACTTGTTGATTGACACTGCATGACATTTTTGGTGCTTTTCTTCTGTGATTACTTAAGATACCTAAAGACATTCAAATACAACAATGTGCTTAGCAATTAGTCATTTGAAAATGACAGGTGCAGCTGATGGTTATGGCTCTAATCTATCCTGGCATCAGATGAAGTTGTCTGCCTCTTCGTCTTTGATGGACTGTATATTTACGGTCTAAAAACCAGCGAACTGCAACTGCTCTGAAATGGGCTGCTCTCCATCACGGGGAAACAATTTCAATGCAGCACAGGGACTGTTAAGAAGAGGGAGCACTCCACTACCAGCAACCCAAGAAAGCCCAGGAGAATCACAATCTGATGATGGGGGAAGTAGAGGATCTGGAGGAGGGATAAAAGATAAAGACAACTCAACAGCTCGGAACAACACACGTTCCAATTTGTTAGGGAGGAAATTCTCTACAGGTGAGCCAGAAACTGCTGGGGTTGCTGCTGCCAATCTGGGTACACAAGAGATTACCATCAATATATTATCTAAAGGGAGTGAAAGACAAGAAGAAAAACAAGAGGCTTGTGAGAAAAAGGCTTTGAAAAACTCTAAGAAAGGTTTAACAAAACTGAACAAGAAGAAAGGCAAGGAAAGATGTTGTATTGAAGAAAAAGTTGACTTTCCAGATCCACTGGTGAAAGCTCATAAAGCAGCGTATGCATATCTCAATCCCAGTATAAATAAATATGAAGACCTTTTAGAGATACTTGATCATGCAGCTCAGACCCAAATCTCCTTGCATCCCATGTTGGCGTTCTTGGTCCTACGCTATGAAGAGATAAATAAAGGACTGCAGGAAATAGTAGAAGAGGGAGAGAAGATGTTAAAAGAAAATGGACAGCATCTGGCTTGGCCTTGCCAAAAAAATAAATTATCTTCATCCAGCTCAGCAAAAAATGTAACATCTCCCACCTCAACTGAGCCCCCACCAGACCTGCTACAACAACTCCTCCAGTACACTGTCCAGAGGATGCGGCAAGTGGGTCAATTGGTTTGTGGAATCGGGGATACTGCACTTGAGGAGGCTGTAGATTATATTTCCTCCATTTCTGAAATTCTTGAAAAGAAGCTCAGGACAAAGCGTGCAACAGAGTGTAGATTAATGCAGTTGCTGTCTCAGATTGAGGCTGCCTCACTGAGAAATCCTGGCCCAGAAGACTCTGCGCTTTTTAGTGAAGACAGTGGTATTGGTGCAGAAAGTGAATCACTGGTAGGTTCAGACAGACGACACCAGCGCAAAGAAAGTTGTGAGTCAACTGGAACCATTTGTGCTACATCATGTAGCCCCTCTGGTTTTATACCAGTTGACCAAGCGTCATACAGAGGCAGACTTCTCAGAACAATAAGCAACAGCAGCTCTCTTAACTCTATAGACTCAATTTGCACTATAACAGCAAAGGAAAATAGGGATATGGAATCACTGCTTAGCTCTGTCTCCTTGGATGAAGGTGAAGGGGAGGATGCGGAGGATGGAAGAAAAGATGAAAAATGTGAGGATACAAGGAGGACACAATCAAACTCTTCTATTCCAGACCTTAAACAACCACATCGCCTGCCAACAAAGCGCATAGAGAATCCTCAAAATGTAGAAATGACTTTAAAGATGAAAGATGCCATCAGTGGCCGGATTAAGTTTTTGCCATCTCAAAGCTCTGGAGTACAGACAAAACAGACTGAGAGCTCAAAGGGCTGTAGTCACCAGTGGACTGAGGAGATTGACAAAAGTTCTAAAAGACCACAAACAGCTGCCACAAGAACGCCAAAGAAAAAGATCACAGTTACCAAACAGTGCCGATCAAGATCAGCAGATTCTCTGTGTAGCAAAAGAGAAGATCCTACACTCATCGAACTTGAGAGAACTCAAAAAGCACTGAACCAAAGGTTGAAGAGGATGACCAAGGTTAAGTGTGAAGGACATACAAAGCAAGATTCATCCAAGCAAATCCAACAACAGCCAACACAAGCCATTTCATTTGTAGCCACCAACAGGCAGCGTTCTTTGAACATAAACATTTTTTCTCTGAATAATCAAAGAAAGGTAGGCAATGCAAAAGTATATATAGGGGAACAAGGGGATGTTAAGGAAGAAATAGATGAAGAAAAGAAAAAGGATATAGAGAAGAAAAAAGAAAAGGGAAAAGACAAAGACAAGAAAGTTCTTAAGGGGCCTGTTAAGGCAGCACCTACACCAAGCCCACCACTATCACCCCGCCAATCCTCAGGGTTTTGTAGGGGGAGGAATTCTGTTAAAAAATTAATTGACTCCTTCAGTCTGGGTGTGGAGGAAAGTAAACAGATGACAGAGAGTACAAAAGTTATTGGACCTCTTAAAAGTGTTAGAAAATGTGGCATTCCCATCATTCCAGGTTTAGGTACATCTAGCACATTAGCATTCAATGTCAATAATTTTGTTAGTGGTCGAGGGGAGTCACAATGCTCTGAAAGGACAGAAGATCTTGACATTGACAATTTACCACCTCCTCCGCTTGAGGTTCTCATGGACAATTCCTTTGAATACATACAGACAAAGGAGACAGAGGGAAAAAAAACAAGCAGGGGCCGATCCACTCTGCCAAAAAGGACAGCAATGTCTCAGAAGCTACGAGCCTCTTTGCAGTCTGTAACAGTGCTACCTAGTAGGGGAAATTTGCATAAGGGCTCTGTCAGCATGTCACCAGCCCATTCCTTACACCAGGATACCAGAGGACTTGGGAAGGGTGGTCCCTATAATTTCAGTCATGAAAAAGACACAGAAAACAAGGAGGCTGCCTCCCTCTACAAACAAGCAAGAAAAATGATTCACTTGAGACATTCTTCTAACTCTCCAACAGAGAAACGAACAGTTGAGCAGGACCAAAGTAACATTTCTTCCTGCTCAAGTGATGTAGAGATTAAACAGGAGAACAGTACAAATGAAACAGAACCAAACAGTGCCTCAAGGAACCAAACACCTGCCACTCCAAATGTATCCAGAACTCGCATGTTACCGTCCACACCATTGTTACATCGGATACTCCCTAGCCCTCCAGTATTTAAAAGTGAACCCACTTCTTCAACTTCATCTAGTCCCCCTGTTGTTCGTAAACTCCCCACACCTCCTTCTGCTGGCCAGCGGATAGTGCCAAGCACTTCTGCCTTGCAGCAAGACCACACCCTCAGCCCAATGTCTAGGGTCACCTACCCCTTCAAGGCACCATCACCTCCCACTTCTCCAAAAGTGCTTCAATGCACTCGAGGCAACAGTAGTGAAGGATCTACCTCGAGAATATTTAGCAATGCTAGATCAGTGTTTGGTCGTGACTCATCATCATTATTTGAGGCTCAGTCTGTTCCCACACCTAAGCCCCCTCAGGCATGGGCTTGCACCGGTGTTCTACCTCGTCCCTGGGGTGAGCATAGTAGGCTAGTGTCTCCACGAGGACCCCAGCAATTAATTCGTCACAGCCAGTCAGACAGAAGGCCCAGTCTAAGACAGCCGCCTAGGGCGCCAGTCCTCTCTGTGGCAGAAACATGTGGAAGTGAGCCAGCAATAAGCACCCATAGGTGAGTCTCACATTCTTGTGGTATATAAAATGAAAAGCTGAAGTATAGCTTCTTATTCATTTAGTAGGGGAGACCAGGGGCAATTGGGATTTTTCTTTTTAATTACAGTTTATTTTAAAAGTCATAGACGAATAGCGTTTTCTATATAGATATATATCGTGTTGATGCCAAAGTGTTATTAGCTAGAGAAGTGGATTTACAGGTTATAGAGTTGCCAAAAGTTATTATTTGCATTTTAAAGTTTTCAGGGGATTTCATAACATCTGGAAGTAAAGTGAGGAGATAAAAAAAAAGAGTACTTCATTCCTAAATACACATCCTAACTTCATGCTGTGGATGTACTTATATGTCTCTGTGCTCATGAAACTCCAAGAGACAACATAAACTACAAATATCTCTGTACGACACCTCTGGCCATCTTCGTGTGTCATAGTTAGGTGAGCAGATTTTTTGAGTTTTAATGTTTGTGTTCAATTTAAAAAAGTTACTGAGAGGCCCTTACAGGACAAAATCCTGCCATAGTAATATTATATTTTAATATTATTTTCCACTTTCAATTAGTTAATTTTTTGAACCAAGATCAGTCCTGATCATAACTACCAAATATTCATTAATTTTCAGGATTGTAAACCTTTAAGTGTTAGTTTGTTTATATAATGCCACTGTTGAACAAACAAACAAACTAAAACAATACACCAGATTCATTATTTTCCATATACTAAATGCTAAGAGGAATTTTTTTTTTTTTTTGGATAATCACAGTCTGGGATATGACAATGATTAGCAACAGCATTGATTTTGATGCATTATTATTTTTTGTGCAATGTCAGATAAAAAAAAAAAAAAAAAAAAACCTCACACCCAGTACCTTATAGGACAAAAATGTCCACATCAAAAAACTGCCATAAAAATATTATATATTAATATTATTTTCCACTTTCACTGACCAACATCAGTCCTGATCTTAACCTCCAATTATTCCTTCATTTTCAGGAGTTTAACCCTTTTAAATGTCAGTTTGTTTACATAATGCCAATGTTGTTTTTTTACACACATACACAAATACATTTCTCAATACACATAAAAAACACACTCTGATATCCATACCAACACACCCACACAATTTTAGCTGCATCATTTATTCAGTTGGCCTGCAGTGCTCTATAATACAGCAAACAGAAAATAAGAAAAAATGATGTATTTGCTCCATAGGCTAAACATGAGAAAAATGGCTCCATCTGGTGGAAAATATTTAAAATTTACATTTTGAAGCCAGGGCTCCGGCATGATAGCATAATACAATAGAATTCAAGATTTTATGCTTTAATGGCACTAGTTTTATTACTAGTCTTGTTTTTGGCACTAGTCAAATATTGTAGTTTTAATGGGTTTCAATGGGGACATTTTTTTCTTAAGGTCCTGAGTGTAACTATTTTGTGTACACAGTGTATTATAGGAACTGACATTGAAATATCAAAATTCCCCCAAAAATACACACCTTTGGCTAAATTTGTGCCGTTAGCATTAACACATCCAAAGTGATAGAAAAGACAAAAATGTCCCGAAGGTCGCACAAGAGTTTAACTGGGGAGGGAAGGGGTGCTACTATATTTATACATACACACACACACACACACACACACACACACACACACACACATGTTGGTGCAGCTATCCTGATGAGGACTCTCCATAGACATAATTATTTTTATACTATACGAACTATAGATTCTATCCCCTAACACTAACCCTACCCGTAAACCTAACCCTCACGAAAAACGTTTTTCTATAAAAAACAGAGATTTAGTGATTTGATTAAAGGGGACACTAGAAATGTACTCATAAACCACATTTATAGCATAAAACTGGTAATTACCAGTTACCTAAAAAAATGTCCTCGTAAACCCACCAAACCACACACCCCCACCCCACCCCACCCCAACCCACACACACAAACACACATGTCAACTACATATTTTAACACAATTTGATACCTAAAAATAAAGCAGAATTACACATTAATTAATGCTTGAATTATGAAAAATTGTGGTGTTTCATAGCTGTCTGAATGTGATCTGTCAGGTCCAATTTACCTCCATGGGTGTCGAATAAACAAACATTTACAGTGACAGAAAAAAAACAACTTACTGGCATTTTCACATAGTAAAGGGTGGTGTAGACTCACACAGGGCAGATTGGCATTCGGGAGCACTGGGCATTTTCCCGGTGGATCACTGTGTAATTTTGGCTGGCCTGCTGCGCACGTACTGGCCCGTCTTACAGACTTTTTAAGCAGCCACTCTGGGCTCCAGCATGCCCACGTGGACCCAATTACAGAGTGAATATTCAGAATATTTTTTTGTAAGATAAAGCCAAAGCAATTGTTTTTATTTTATAAAATTGATATGACATTTAGTTTGAAAATAATTACACATCATAGTGTATTTCCATATGAGCATATTAACTAATTACCTCGGGTGGATCTAATTATTTAACATACAAATCACAATAATGCAGAAAGATTACTGAAAAATCATACTCAAGTAGAAGTACTGTTACTTCCCAAAAAATGTAGTGTGAGTAGAGTAAAAGTGGCTGTCCTAAAAACTACTCAAGTAATAGTAAAAGTGTAGCTCATTTTAAAGTACTCATGAGTAGTGAGTATTGAGTACCGAGTTGCAAAACCTATGCCACATTATAATGAACACTGAATGCCAACTTTTAAAATACAACACTTATCTATGATAAACACTACATGAATCTGATTCCAAAAAATAAAAGGGAGACATGATAACAGAAATTAAAAATTAATAAGTTATTTTCAATATACTGATCACCATTTTAAATCATAATGTATCAAACAATTACATTAAAATCAGTTTATGTGTAGGGTCTAAATTTCCCTTAATGCCGACAGAGCGTTATTGTTGTGCATAAAACATTTTTCAAACAATGCAAAAAAAATGCTAAATAAGCAGGATCGCTTGGCACGTCATGTCCTGCACAATAGAGGAGGTAGAACAGGCATGGGAAAAGTTGTTTGGTACAGGGGCTACATCATGCTTTAAAAGGAATCATTCACCCAAAAAATTAAAATTCTCTCATCATTTACTCACCCTCATGCCATCCTGGATGTGTATGACTTTCTTCTGCAGAACACAAATTAAGATTTTTAGAAGAATATTTCAGCTCTTTTGGTCCATACATTGAAAGTGAATCGGTGCTAAAATATTGAAGCTCCACAAATCACATAAATCAGCATAAAAGTAGTCTTAATCCATTTGCCTCCAGTGGTTTAATCCATGTTTTCAGAAACAATATGATATATGTGGGGAGAAACAGATCAATATTTAATTCCTTTTTTACTATTAATTCACCTCCCTGTTCAGTCAATCTCCACTTCAACTTTCACTTTCTTATTTTTTGGTGATTCATATTCTTCGTGCATATCTCCACCTTCTGGGCAGAGAGAAGAATTTCTAGCAAAGACTAGACGTAAATACTGATCTGTTTCTCCCCACATGTGTCATATCAATTCTGAAGTCATTGATTAAACAACTGGAGTTGTAAGTATTACTTTTATACTTCTTTCATGTGCTTTGTGGGCCATCAAAATTGGTTGAAAGCTGAAATATTCTTCTAAAAATCTTAATTTGTGTTCTGAAGAAAGAAAGTCATAGACGGATGGCATGAGGGTGAGTAAATAATGAGAGAATTTAAATTTTTATGTGAAGTATTTTTTTAAGTAGCACATGGGGGGCCACATTATCCTCCTTTTGAGAAACAATGTTCCCACATTGATTTAGTTCTTGTATCTTTTAAGCCCAGCAATAGTTGTGTTCTCATTCTCATGCATGACGCACAATTTTCTGAAGTTTGTGACTGGTGTCTGCTGTTCTGCTGAAGTATTGCTCTGCAAATGTTGATACTTTCCTATCTTTATAAAGGATAAGCATAATTCTAAATTATTTTATCATCTCTACTTTCCTGGTAATGTGTTGTACCAATTAACACACTCTCTACATCAGGGGTTAGTATTATTAAAAACGAACAATATTTAAAAAAATGTTATAATTAAAAATGTCACAGTTTTATTCTATTACATTAAAACATTTAAAGCTAATGAAGTTATTCAGCCAAAAGTAGTGAGTGGTTTTCTCGTTTCCTTGTTGTTTGATTAATAGACTTTATATGACATAGCCTACTAGACAGTACTCAATTCGGTTACATGTATACTTCATGTCCAACATTTTTATGCAAATACGCATTTTGTCCCACTGTTTAAGATCACTTTAGACATAAACGACTGGGTTTACATTAAATCCTCATCAGGAAGGGTATTGGCGGAATTATAAAGTGTATCTGATAGTTTAGGCACGTAACCGCATTAGTGCTTAAACATTAGCTGCCAGTCAATCAAACAGCGTGCAGCGACAGACGTCAGGAAATAAAAAGTAAATCTTTTATATTTCATCTAGATCAACCAGTGGTGCTCTTGCTATCATGATTGATGTAATGAACACCCCTGTTCTAGATGTAGATCATAGGATATATATAGAAAACTACTGAAAAGTTTGATAGAGGACATCTCTCTTTTTTTTTATAAACATTTAGATCATTTTATTACCTAGCCCTATTGAAAACATTGCATTAATCTCTCACAGCAGCCCAATAATCTCAGTGATAGATAGTTAAATTACAAGCTAAGTTATTGACAGCAGAAATATGAAATTTACCTTTATATGTTTCTTCAAATTAGAGGCAGGATTAATGATGATATCTGGCTTGAGCAAGTAAAACTCACATGACACAATCAAGCAAATGACCTTTTTCACTGTGAAAAGCCCTACCAGGTATGGTCATTATGTTTCAGCTGTAAACTGTGCTCGAGGAATTCTCCAAAGTTAGCACTGATTTACAGCTGCCTTTCAAGTTTTTTACGTGTGATTTGATTTCACAGGAGTCACAAGACTCTCCCTAGCCAATCATGTTGATAGATAAAAATAAAATCCGGACAGGCAAGTAGCAAACACAGATGGTCTGAAAATAGCGCAGTAAAAGTAAAGTTACAGCACTTAAAATATACTCAAGTAAAAGTGAAAGTATACAATTTTTAAACAACTTAAAAAAGTAAAATTTTGGGGGAAAAGTAGTTAATTACAGTTACTTGAATATTTGTAATTTATTACTTTACACCCAAGCAATAAAGGTGACAACCAAATAGAACATATGAGCTCTGAATAATCACAAAATGACATATAACTGCAAATTACAACAAATACAACAACTGCATTGTATTTCAAATGTGCAAACAGTAAAGCTATGAGCAGTACATAGTCATTTACATAATTTATTCATACCGCAAAGCATTAATGGGAGCTGAAGTGCTTGCTGAATAATGATCACGCCTGATATTCATGCAGAAAATAACTCATGAAATATATTACTTTATGGCTATGTGAGACTTTGAGGCATACTTTGTTTAAAGGAAAGCAGAAATAGTGCATGTAAAAGCACTGGAGAAGGAATTAAAACACTGCAGATATAAAAGACACAATAAACTCACATAGAGTGAAAATATGAGCAATTAATCTGCTGTGTGGAAAACAGTTTTCGGACATGTTATTTGCTTTAAAGTGCTTATTTTAGTGCTTTCACTAAAAAAAAAAAAAAATCCACTCATCACATTTACAATTTTTGTACTGGTGGGGCCTGTTGTCATGACTAGCAGTCATTAGAAATGTCTTTTCAAAACTTGAAAGAAAATCTAATCAATGAGCCGGTGTGTTATGGTGTGGTGTGTTGCGGGCTGGATTTGGTGGGCCGCTCTGGGCCAGATTGTCCAGGGACACTTTTTAGACCCAGTCAGCGCCTGGACTCACACCATCAACTCTTGATGAAAATACTCTCTGTGCTCCCACACGTAATCCATTTTTATCAACTCTTCTCAGTAGCTTCAATGCAAACTGGTAGCTAAGAGATAAAACACGGAAGCACAGAGCATAGAAAAGGGGCAGGGCTGAATAAGGTGAATGAGAAATGTGGTATAAGTAACTGAACCAATTATAGACTTATTATGAGAAAGCATTGATCATGATATTGAATATTAAGTTACTGTACCACTGTCTAACAACTTAGAGAGACAGCAGCTTTAATACTTATTAATGTTATAAATTAGAATAGTTTTCACCTTAATATGACACAATTGTCACAAATATGATGTAAATTTGCCACTCATTGTGTTCACATGCAAATGAGCTTGTGATTCGCCATAAATGTATGCCAGAAGTTTGCAGCTCTTACCTATAGCAATTTGCTGAACCTGCAGCAAATCTTTGGCAACAATGGACAATTTGCTCCAAGTTTGCCACTAAGCTCATTTGCATGTGAACATTTTCAGTGGCGAATTTGCCAGGAACTTGGTTTTTGTAAAAGAATGTGTTTAGCAAAAGTGGCTTGCATTCTAATTATCTGAAATAATTTAGTAAGCTAAGATCATGTGTGCTTTTAACCAATAAACTACAGTAGAGTGTTATAATAATTTGAGTGTTATAATAATTTGAATTCCAAGTCATAAAACACCAAAAGAAGAATCTTGGATATATTTATTTAATGAGTGAAATGCTCATCCTCCTTTTTTCAAACAGATATATAACTTTAAATAAAGTGAAATTTAGTGTTACAATTGTCCGTAGTATCACCTTGCTCAAAGTAATATCACATGGAATTTAGCATGGTTAGACATAACTCAGCATTCACTTTACATCTCAGTCAACTTCACATCTGTCATGTTTTTAACACTCCAACACAGCTATATGGCTGCTAATTTAACGACTCAGAAACAAAAATCCACAAATGCTCTGAAGAAGCTTACGTAAGAGAACTATGCAGAAAAGTTCCGCGAGGTATGCTATTTAATTCACTGAGCACACTGAATTGAGCTTTTAACTTCTGATGAACTCAGCTCCATTGGGTTATGATGCTTAACAGCAATACAGTATACATGATTCTTTCACTTACTCTTTATTTAAAATGTCTTTTTTTGATAAGGGTACCTGAAGCAAATACCATTCATGCTTGAGATTATAAACTCCAGATTTCATTTTATAAAAGAATAAGGAAAAATAAAAGGACAAGCAAATATGATTGTTTCTGTCATATTAAAGAGTTCAGCTTCCATGCTTTTTGAAATTCAATTATGGGTTCATTGTGTATATGTCACTCAGCTTTCATGGTATATAGCAAGGGATACATCTGCAGTTGTGTGCATTTTTAGTTATATTTGTGCACTGTGGTGCCAGATAATCTGTTGTCTTTATTTGTAAAATATTTAATTAAATAATGGATTTCAATTGGTTAATAAATTGTATCTATTGAAATAAAAAATAGTTTATTATTTTCAGTCAAATCCAGTGAGCAAGTCTTGTGGAATGCCATCATCACAGGAAATAGAAAATTTATTTGCACTGCATATCCAGCAAATGCAAACTTTAAGAAAAATAACAGTTTTTATACAATACATGTATGTATTAATATACTTAACGACTTTGAGAATTGACCCATCAACAAATATTGAACCAAAAAAAGTAGCCCTTGGTAATTGTCATCCAAGATTGAGCAAGAATTTATATATGCAGGGAAACTTGTTTATTTAGATTTTTTTTAAAAACAAAACATTTAACCAGTTTTAGCAAAACGTTGATCATACAGGTTGGACATAAATAACTTTAAACCTCAGTGGTTTTTACTAGTCTCATGATCAATCATCAGGAAGTCAACCCTGCGGCATAATCACTGGCCATAAGATAACTGTTTGCGATAAACCGACAAAAAAAATGTTGCTTTCACTCTCAAATGAAATTCTTGATAAGCCGAGTATGCAGCGCCCAAATTAAATGTACACTGGCAGCCAAAATTTTGAATAATGTACAAATTTTGCTGTTTCAGAAGGAAATTGGTACTTTAATTCACAAAATTGGCATACAACTGATCATAAAATATAGTTAGGACATTACTGATGTAAAAAAGAGCACCATCACTATTTGAAAAATGTAATTTTTGACCAAATCTAGACAGGCCCCATTTCCAGCAACCATCACTCTCAACACCTTATCCTTGAGTAATCATGCTAAATTGCTAATTTGGTACTAGAAAATAACCTTCCATTATATCACAGTTGAAAGCTATTTGGTTTGTTAAATGATGCTTAACATTGTCTTTGTGTTTATTTTTGAGTTGCCACAGTCAGGGCCGTAGCCAAAGTATGAAAATTAGTGAGGTCCACGGTGTGGTGTCAAGACTTTTACCAAAATTACACCTACAAATGCAACATATTATATACATCAAAATGAAATATAAAAATTAAAGGTCAGAAACCAATAATAATACTTAAATATTTTTTAATCGCAAATGCAGTCAACAATATTAATACTGCATTTTTGTCACATAGAAATGCACATTTGAAGATTGGTTTTGAGTTGGGCAACAAAATTTACCCATATTAACTACAGAAAAACAGCAAACGTTTATTAACAATACATTTATCTAGGGCTATATTAACTGTTACATATTAATATTATCCAAAACATATTAATCCTTTTGCCAGACTCTTCATTATTTAAAGGTGCACTTTTCCCCTTTAAAAAAGTTTTACTCATGAAGAAATTAATTCTAATTTTGAAACATATGTATAAAATCATGACCACTCACATGAGATGATGAGTACTTATAAAATATCATATTTAAAAGCTGTTTTAATCTATATGGGGCAGGGGCGCCCTCATGGGGGCTGCCATTTTAGAATCACATGACCATCTTAATACTACTGGCTTAATCTCAGTAGCCATCTTGTTGAATAGTGAATTTCTAAAATGGCATCCGTAACTGAAAACTGCTGATTTTGAATGATGCAGCATCCACACCACTAGGTGTCACTTTAAGTCCAATATGACATGAACAAAGAGTGTAAGCTACTGTACCTTTAATTCACCTTTTTCAACTAAAGTTCATTAGAACTAAACATATTTACAAAGGAGAAAAAGTCATACATAATTCATGAGTGTCCAGGCTTTAAAGCTTTTTTGTTAAATTCTGCTAAATTTGTAATTTGGTGGTTAACATATAAACCTGAAAAAAATGTTTTTTTTTAGTTTTTTTTTTTTTTTCTTCAAATATTAGGCATGCAAATTATTGAGTTGTGTTATATTGACTCTTAGATTTCCAAAAATATATGTGGTCTTTAAGATTTTTTATTGGAATTGGAATTTGTTCACCAATTTATTGTATTAGTGCCTACAGTTGTCATATGGTGTGACATGAAAGTTGTATATAAAATGAAAATGGGGTATACTTTTCTTAAGAAACTCACTTTATCATAATTCTTTATCACTACTATCTTGAGATAGTTAAAATTAATTACATTTTGTATTATTTTTCTTAATCATCACGCAAGGTCAGACATCAGTTCTCAATCTTTCAAAATATTTTAGATTAATTCAGACAAACCCTGTTATAAATCTAACAAAATGCTTGTGTCTGTTGCCGATACTATTTTACATGTGTTCCATTGAGATGTGTATGATTTATCACTAACAAAGCCTTTTTTTAGTCACAATTCTGAATAGCACACCAATTGATATAGTTTCACACCATAGGATGAACCACACCACACTACAATTTATCAGTGCAAAAGTATATTATATGCATTTAACATTCAAACAAAAAGTATTTAAGACCAATCACACATCTCTTCTGTAAATAGTCATACAGATCCCTTTGGGTTTGAAGGTCATTGCCTCCAAGGACATGTATGTCTGCCTTACGCTTCAACACCCCTCCAACACCATCAGGTGCACCCTTTCCATGAGAACACTCCGAGAAGTTCCAGGTTACCTGCTTGAATCCCCATGTATAGGCAATACTGCTCATGAGGAAGCAGTTTGCTAGATTGCGATACTGAGTTTCTGGCCCATTACTCAGGACATGCAGGGTGTTGATTGCATGGTCATTTCTTTTCTGGAAATCATCTATAACTGGCTTTATGTGTGCCCACACTGCACATTCATCATGTCGTAAGGACTTTGAAATTGTGGCATAGCACTGGAAGCCATTGACTGAGTAGGCAACTGCAGTGTGTAGTGTGTATTGTTGTCTATTGCCACTGAAATGAAAGGCCTGAATCTCAGTGTTTAGTTTACAGGCATAATTTTCTGAGAAGTCAATGTGCAAGACCATCTCATTGTTTTTAAGGTTCTCTTTGACGTGCCTAAATTGCTGCACCTGGTGAAGCCAGTTAAACTTGTGACTGTGAGTTTAAGGTTTTCTCTCCAAAAACCAGAAGTTCCTCCTTTTGCCACTGCTCCCATGTTGCGGTCTCAGTTGGACTGTGGTCACTAAGCTGCACCTCGTCAAAGCAGCACTCTGTGCACTGGCGATGCATGCATCTTTCATCTTCTGTATTGCACATTATACTTGAAAGGAGTGCAGAAAGGCTTTTTGTGGGGACGAAGCCACTTTTTGCAAGACTGTCAATCAGGAGACACATATTTGCATGTTAGTAACATGCATGTGTTGCGGTCACTTGGCTTAACCTCTGTTATATAAAAAGGTCTGTACCTTGTAAACTGCCAGTAGTACATGCGGTGTTCTCTCTCACATTTCTGCATGTAGGCCTTATTGAGAGCTGGACATTATTCTTCTTTGTTTTTTTCTCTTTCCTGCCTACTGTGTCCTTCTTCCCTGGGAGAAGAATGCTATTTTTGTCCAAAAGCAGAAAGGACTCCACTTGATATTTCTTCGACTTCCCAAACTTTTTGCAAGTGGTGTTTCTTACTGACTGATAGCTTTATTCTTTGACTCTGTTTTCTATATTTCGTAGCCTTCCATTTTTCTTTGTAGACTTTTCTCATTAGAACCTTATTTCTGTTATTCTGCCTTCTTAACCGGGTCTTAAGCTTCTCTATCTCTACTCTACAAGGGCTTGGTGGTGGTGATGTTGGTGGACTTTCCTGGTTTCCAGGATGTTCTGGTGTGCTACATTGCACTGTCAATGGGTCAGGCTGGATTTCCACTTCATGGTCAAATGAGTTTTCTGGGGATGAAGGGGTTAAGTTCATTACCACTTGTAGATTTCTTTGTCCTGTATTTTAACTGTGCATTTCTCCATAATTCTCTAAGCTTTTATCTTTGTGATGGTGGAAGAGACTTCACTCTGAATGTTTTGATTTCCCATTGAGTTTCTTCTCTTTGTATCTGTTAACAGATAAACAAAACAGTTTGTTCAAATATATTAAATACATACCCAATAATATCCCAATAATTGCACCACCAGGATATTTGATCCAGGTCTGCCTGCTACTCTACCGTAACATTTATATTTACTTTGTTCGTCTTTATCTCAGGACTTCCTCTCTCCTTGCAGGCTCTGCGCTTATTCTCTCCCTGTATCTCTGTGTTCTTTCTGCACTTGTCATCTTTCTACTCTATCTGCCTCAAGCTGAGAAATCAAAAGGGAAGCACACATGTGAGCAAGTAGTATGACCAATGGTATAGTTACAGTCTTCTTCAATGGGTGCTAATGTAAAATAATAGGCTACTTGGACTGTGAGAGGTCAGCTAAAAGAAGAAAATTAATAACACCTGGCTTCAGCCTAGTTCACTTGTTTTCATGTGATGATAGACAAAAAAAGTGTTAAAAAGGACAGAACATACATTAAGCTTAGCTATTAGTTATAAAATACAATAATAAATTGTTAGCTCAAACTGATAATTATTCTGTTTGTAGGAAAGTACAGTTCATATCATATGGTGTGACGAATGGATCATATGAAGTGACAAGCAAAACCTGTCACACAATATGATGTAGTGTCACACCATATGAGATTTCATGCATTTAGCACAAGATTGGGCCTTGTGGTTATGCACTAGCATCTTAGCAGCATACCCACTGCAACATGGTAACATAGATTTAAAAGTAATAATGACAAGGTTCCGGTTTCACCACCAAGAGGATGACAGCCTAATTTTCGAGCTCTCCGACGGTTTTGAGAAATAACCCCAACAAACTTAGATTTGTGAACCCTAGTGAATGTTTTATGAAATAATGGAGAAAGGGATTACTACTAGAAGTAGGACAACGATGTGATAGAAAATGACTCTGATGTGAGGCAAGCTAGCCGAAGTACCTTTCCGAGTTAATCCGCTCATGGTGAAGATAGCTCCGAAGTTAGCATGCGATGTATTCTCAAAGAACTAAGAGAGTTCAGAAGGGACAATAAGGTACAGCTCTCCGACATTAAGCAATAATTGAAGAGAACAAATGACAGACTAGATGAGGCAGAGGTGAGAATTGAAGAAACGGAGACCATACTTCAAGCAGCATCAACGCTAATCAAGCGGCTAACACAGCGTCAGGCTAATCTGGAAGCCAGGCTGATAGATCAGGAGGGCCGTGTGCGCAGAGACAATTTAAGGATTTATGGAATACCCGAAGATAAAGAAGGCACTGATATGGTTGGATTTCTTGAAAATTTGTTGAAAAGTGCACTGGACTTTCCCTGCAACAGAGAGCTTGGAATTGAACAAGCACACCGGGCATTAGCACCGAAGCCCAATACTCCGCAGGTAAAGCCACGGTCTATAGTTGTCAAATTCGGGAGCTACCGGACGAAAGAGGAGGTGCTCAGCAGAGCCTGGCAGAAAAAATAAGTGTTTTGCAATGATGTCCGCTTCTACGTTGACCATGACTTCCCTCTAGAAGTGCTTAAGAAATGCGGGGAATATGCAGAAGCCAAGAAAGCGTTAAAAGAAAAACAAATAAAGTTCCAGACACCTTATCCGTCAAGGATGCGTGTCTTCTATGAAGACGGCACCCAATTATACCGGAATGCTACAGAGGCAACGAGAGACATGGCTTCATGAGGATTTTCAATTACTGTGGTGAAGTGCTCCACTGCTGCGGATCAGGAGGAGATCGAGCTCCTATCTACTTGGCAGGCAGCGGGGAGGCGGCGCGACCGAGGTGGATATAAGGAAACCGACACAGCGGACGGCTACACACAATCCAAGAAACCCCCTCACTCTCAATATAAAGAAAAACTCCAGAAATTCAGAAAATGATCCTCCACGAAAGGAGTCCGATGTTTTTTACACTCCAATCGGAAATGCAGATACATTATATTTGATTCCCACATCATTACATAGAAAAATTTATGTTCTAATGACAGAACTGGCATATTAGATCTTTGGAGAGATTTCTACCCATCAGGCCATGATTACACGTTTTATTCATGCCCTCACGATGTATATTCAAGGATAGACTATTTTTTTGTACTAAAGAGAGATCGCCATAGAATACATAGCTGCGACATTGGATCAATTGACTTGTCTGATCATGCACCTCTCTCTTGTACTTTACATATTAATGATAACCCGGGAAGAACACTGTGGAGGCTAAATACAAGCATCCTAGATAACATACAATTTCAAACTCAAATAAGGGAAGACATAAAAATGTTTCTTGAAGAAAATGATAATGGGGAAGTTAACTCAGCTACAGTATGGGATGCCTTAAAAGCAGTCATGAGGGGGAGAGTTATATCCTTTTGCGCCTATGAAAAGAAAGAAAAGAAATTAAGACTAATGAGTCTCAATAGTGAATTAAAAGACCTTGAGACACAACATAAAAGGGAACAAAAACCAAATCTGATGACAAAAATAAAGAAAATTAGAAACAAAATAAATCTACTGTATTCACAGGAAATTGAAAGAAAAGATAATATTTACAAAACAAAAATACTATGAATCAGGCTCAAAATCAACAAGCGGATAATACAATAAATAAAGGGACCCAGATTCTAAAACTATACAATATAAACAAGATGAAATACAAAACTCTATTATAAAGCACTACAAATTACAGTACACACAACCACGCTTGAAGGATGAGCAAAAAATCGGAAAGCTCCTTGATTCTCTCAACCTACCAGTTATATCAGAGGAACAAAATCAAACATTAACAGCTCCAATAACTGAGACAGAGTTAAACAGTGCCATCTCCAGGCTCAAGGCAAATAAGTCTCCTGGCCCGGATGGCTTCCCATCAGAGTGGTAATTTTCGACCCGAATTGATACCAAGCCTCCTTCGGGCTTGCAATACATTGTTAATGGAGGATAAAATGCCTCCATCATGGAGCGAGGCAGTGATATCAGTTATCCCAAAAGAGGGAAAAGACAAATTAGAATGCAGTTCATATAGACCAATTTCGGTTTTGAACGTCGATTACAAATTATACACAGCCATCCTTGCCAAGAGATTAGAAAGGATTCTCCCTCAGCTTATACATAATGATCAGACAGGGTTTATTTCTCAAAGACAAGCCCACGATAATATTAGACGGTCACTGAACATATTAAATCACATCCAACAGGACTAACTTGAAGCCCTCTTAATTAGTTTGGATGCGGAGAAGGCTTTTGATATAAAGTTCTAGAAAGATTTGGCACGCACGAAAATTTTGCTTGGGGTATAAATACACTATATAATAAACCATCAGCCCGGATTAAAATAAATGGGTATCTCTTGGACTCCATTGTCTTAGAACGTGGATCAAGACAGGGGTGTCCGATCTCACCAATACTCTTTGCACTTTATATAGAACCTCTTGCACAGTGGATAAGGCAGTTGAAAGCATCAAAGGCATTTGCATAAATGGAGAAGACCATAAATTGGTATTATACGCTGATGATATTTTGATTTATTTAAGTAAACCCGATAGCTAATTTCCTGAATTAATGAACCTCCTAGAAATATTCGGTAGATATGCAGGATACAAACTAAACATACAAAAAACGCAAATATTGACACTTGATTATACTCCATCAAAACACATCAGAGAGAAATTCCACCTTAATTGGGACCAGAATTCACTGAAATATTTAGGAATACATCTACCAAAAGCAATTCCAACATTGGCAGAGATACATTTTGACCCTCTCTTAACAAAAATTAAAAGAGACATACATAGATGGAATTCCATCTCTCTCCTTAGCCTCAGTCATAGAATTGACTCTGTAAAGATGAATATCCTTCCACGATATCTTTACTTATTTCAAGCACTCCCTGTAGAAGTTTCCTCAAAACAATGGTCGGAATTGAACAAAATAATTTCCAGATTTATTTGGCAAGGAAAAAAACCCAGGGTCAAATTCAAAACACTACAGCTCCCAATGGAGGAAGGAGGATTGGCACTACCTAATTTTAGGGATTATTTTTATGCAGTTTAAACAACCATTAATTAATATATGTAACCCAACATATCATGCAAGGTGGAAAGATATTGAACTTTCAATAATGAATGATCCCCCAATTTACACAATATTAGCATCTAAAAATCTGGGAAGATTTATAGATAAGGTGAAAAACCCATGGATAAAAGCCCAATTAAAAATCTGGAATACGATAAAAGAAGAATATAATCTGACTCATAAACTACAAATAATTCAATGGTGTGCCTATGATCCTGAATTCAAGCCTAATATAGATTTAAATCCTGGATTACAAAAGGAATAACAACATTCTACTCCCATACAAAAAAGGGACACTTAAAACACTTTGAAAGCTTGAAGAAAGAATATTGCCTTAAGAAATCAGATTCTTATAGATATCTTCAAATACGTAATCATTTTGAACATTAAAAATGAAACAGACCTTGATGACCCAATACTGAGGATATTTATAGGTGCCTACAAAGAAGATCCAAATAAGGGTGTTATATCTACATTTTATAAAGCCCTTAGGATTAAAAAATCCCACTCTACTGAATACATTAAAGAAAAATGGGAAAAATAAGGTAATTTTCTCATATCAAATGATGAGTGGTTTGATGTATGTAAACTCCCATGGAAATGTACCAAATGTCACATATGGCGGGAGTTCGGGTGGAAGTGCCTTATCAGATTTTTTATAACACCAAAACAGAAAGCACATATTGAGGGGGGGGAGACAGTGCAGATTTAGAGAAGCCAACCACTGGCATATATTCTGGGAATGCCCAGTGATAAAACCTTTCTGGGCAGAGCTTCATAAAGCATTGGAAAGCATATTTAACACTGTCCTGCCTTTGCAGTTTTCCACATTATTTTTAGGATATGCTGATTTCCAGGCAAGAAGGCCTGATGAATATTTATTTTGTATCTTAACGACGGCTGGTAAAAAGGCACTCACAAGGCGTTGGTTGCTTCCTGAACCTCCCACAATACAAGCGTGGATGGATATAGTAAATTACATTTATGTTATGGAAAAGATTACTTTCCCCCTTCGTCTTCAGAAAAATGTGATTATTAAATTCTGGAGCATGTGGGTCGAAGATGTAAGGCCATTGCGACCAGATTTTGTGGTGGTATTGAACAAATGACTTTTTCATTTGTTTGCCTACTTGTTTGTTTGTGTATGAGTCCTTAAGTACATACTCTGTACACAGCCAGAGAGCCTACATTTATTTATTTTTTTCTTCTTTACCCTTGCACACCTTTTCCCTACTATGCATTAGGAACTAACTTACTTTCTCCCACAGTCACTACCACAGACTAAGAATCATCAAGTACCAATCTTCAGTATGGACTATTTTATACACACTTTGCCTCCCCCAAGTGTTGTATTTTTTGTTTTTTGTTTTTTTGTTTTGTTTTTTGTTCTAAATGAAAAACTGGATGGCAGAAGGAAAATACAAATACTTTTGTTTTGAAACATGTGCTAATGTATATGCTGCTACACCAAAATAAAGAATAAAAAATAAATTTAAAAAAGTATCCTTTGCCATTTTTATGTAAAAAGCGTCACACTAGAAGACACTGGCAAAGGGTACTGAAGTTGGAGTGCCAAAAAGATTAGATTTATTGAAAAAATGACAAGAGACAACTCGCCTCCATGTCCTACTGAGGTGTTTTCAGTACTTCCTGGTTAAACAAGGACCCCTCCTCCCAAATGTTTTTTTCCCCGTTTAAATATCACAATATAGTGTCTCACCGATCTTAATCTTGTTTCAACTAGCTTCAGCACAGAGCATTTATGTGTCTCATATAAGATGGGTTTAGAACAGAGAATTCTATGTCAAATTGAAATGGGTCGCACGCGACTCACTGTTAACCTCAGGACATCACGCAGGAAGCACAGAGCAGGTTTATCAGATTAGTGAGACCGGCCCGCTTTTACTCTGTGCAGCTTCAGCACCATTTCGTCACACTCTTGTGGTATTTGCGGACACTAAAGAATCCAACCAACTGTCTACACTAAATTATACATGCATGCAGTCACTCAAAGGAGTTCTATCGGGGAGACATGCAGGCTTGAGTGAGGTTTAAGATACCATTTATTTGATTAATGTAGAACAGAAAAGTAATGTCTCTCTTTGGCGTAGGCCCCGTCTGGCGATCCGAGGGAGTTGTACTCGGAACCATCATATCCTGCCGGAGATAGGAGGCAGGGGCGAGGAGCCTACCCCCGTGCGGGACGGGGCTCAACTGGTGGTGGTGGGGTGGTGGAGGTTGCCGTGTTAGCGCACTGAAACAGCAATGTGATAGATTGTGAGCAGACTTATAAAGCAATGGCTTACCTGCGATTGGCTAGGAATTACCCAGCTAATAGTGTGATGATGTACAGCTGCTAGTCTTCCCGCTAGAACTACGCTGCGCTCACATTTATCAACAGCTTTTTTTTTTTTTTTCTTCAGTTGTACATAGCATCAAAATTTATTTTCAATATAAAAAAATTACAAAGTTCCGGACCTTGGTGACCTCATAACATGGCCACAGAATGCAAAAGACTGGCATGTCTTAAGGTCAATATTAGTTCAAAAATTGCAAAAAAGTAACTTCCTCTAAAAACTCATCAGTAAATCTAGAATGCCAAGGATCTGTAAAGCTGTCATTGCTGCACATGGAGGATTTTTTGATAAGACCTCTTTGAAGTAGTTTAAGAAGTTCTTAATTGTAATTGTAATTTCACATTATTAATGTCCTGACTATACATTGTGATCAGTTGAATGCCACTTTGGTGAATAAAAGTGAATAAAATTTTTTTCCATAAGAGTAAAATCTGTACATTATTCAAAAACTTCTGGCCACCAGTGTAGTCACTGAGTTCAGAATTGCATACTAGCCATACCTGTCTATGGCAGAAATAGTAAGAGTAGTATGGCAGTATGTAATTCTGAACTCAGCGACTACACTGGTGGCCAGAAGTTTGGAATAATGTACAGATTTTGCTCTGTACAGAACGCTGCGTACTCGGCTTTTCAAGGATTTCATTTGAGAGTGAAAATATATATATATATTTTTTTTGTCAGTTCATCGCATAAATGTTAGTTTATGATTTCAGAAGACTTGGAATATAGTGCACAAGCTGTATCATTTACTTTTACTGTGGATTTATGTTTTACTGTGGTCAAAGGTGTTTGGAGTAAAAGGGGTGAGGGTGGGGTGAAGTAATAGACAAAATGTCCATTTTTGGATTAACTATTCCTTTAAGGTTTCACCATACAATATTAATTTAAGTTTTCTTTAAGTTAACATTACTTGTACATTACTAATAAACACATACAAATAATGAAAATGGCTCCCTACTATTGGAAAGGCTATTCACATGAACTCTATGAATCACAAGGATCAAAGAAGGTTGACAGGAACAGCGATTTATGATATAAACGCTACAATTTTAATTTTAATTAATTTCGAATCTAGGGTCAATTTGAAATGTAGCATAATTATGGTGTGATTTAGGTTTTACCCTGCAATATAACTGCTAATCCCTCACAACTAAACTCTCAATGACTCACTGCTCACCAGGGCAAAACAGCTCTCCCCCACTTTGCTAATCCTTCAATATGCTAATATGCCTGTTCTGATTTGCTGTGACAGGTTGGAAGATGGTCCAATCAGAGAAGACAAGCCATGGAGTGAACAAACAGAACTCCGGAGTGCAGTACGCTCTACCTCACACCCAGACTTGTGCATTGTGGGTCATGGTTTACAGCACGAATGAGAGAAATGAGGAAGGAGCCAGTGGGATTATGGATTAGCAAACCTTGGACGGGATTAAAACCTTTGTATTTCTCTTTCTGGGAAGTGAACATAGCTATTTCTACTAAGGCTTTTTAAACTTTAACTGAATAGGCTCATTTAAAAAATATGTGTGTGTGTGTGTGTGTGTTTTATTTGATTTTCATATGTTATAATTTGTTAAAAAAAATGTTTTGGGAATATTATTTATTGGCCTTTTATATTCTTATTTCTAAATAAAAATGCATCACAGATCTCTGTTTTTTTATCCTTTCTTTAAAATTTACATTTCTTAAAAGCTTGAAAATCATCAATTACTTTGTCATGACACTGACAGTTGAAAGAATGGTAATAACTTTACACAAACAAGTCAGTATGCAATACTTTTACTATACAGTCTACAGGGTAAGACGTGGCTAGTTTTATTTTTGCACTCTTAAAAAGGAGTTAAAAAGAGTGCCATCAAGCCAGACACTTTGTGCTTCCTGTTGTGTGCTGAAACAATGTTGATGTGGCGAAGTTGATGCAATAGAATTACAGATTATTTTTTTTCATATAATAACCAGAAACACTATAAATTTGAATAGGTTACATGCTGCTTAAAACAGTGACTGTGTGTACAAGTATAAAGTCTGGTAAAAGCCTATATTATATTATTTTTATTTTTAATGTTTTAATTGTTTTTATGAATGAACATGATGTATAAGATTAAGATGGCATGAAAAGATAAATGTACTGTTATAAAAACGGTTTCCTTCATAGTGCATACCAAACCATTCTTACAATTTCTCTATATATTGGTGCTGAGCAACGTTATTTTTTCAAAAAATTGTAATTAATCGCAGAAAAGCATGCGATTAATCACATGGTTTTCTGAGATTAAATGCATTATTATGCGCAAAATTCAGTAATGAATTGAAAAGTAGTGTATTGTGCAGTTTTATTTTAAAAATACTGCTATATGAACAAAAGTGCAATACATTTGGTTGCAAACACTTTAAACAAATAAGGTGCTCTTTAACAGCAGAATTCCCTATACACAGTAGCAGTTAAAATATTTCTTGTAAATCTCAACTTAATGTAATCAAATCAAATATAAAACCAAAGCTATTTGCCACTGCCAGGGCATTAACATTTTATCCAGTTTGTTATAGAAAAACAAGTTACCCTCAGAGTCAAGAGCCACGATCATAACTTTATAACACGCACCTTCCGAGCAACAGCAAGTTAACATTTATAAATCAGTTTTTGTTTTTTTTTTCTGAACAGGTACCAGCAAAAACATTTTTCTTTTATCAGGGAGCAGCATAAACCGTCTATGTTCAGTAGCAAGTGTCCCTGTTAGAGTGAGATGAATAGATAGTGCAAAAGACTTTGGTCTAATCAGTGGTTCCATCTGGATGCATCTTGAATTAAAAATTTCCCTTCAGAGGACCAATAATTCAGAGCTTGGTCGTTGCCTTGCATCATGCTCTTCACAAAGCAGCTGCATGCAATGTAAGATGATGTACAGTTGTGGGGCGGGGTGCATTAAATGCATTAATTATTTTAAAGCATTATTTTTCCATAATTAATCGCACCAAATTAACACGTTAAATCGACAGCTAAGGGCAACTAATCATTTGCCTCCCCCTGGTGGTCACAGTGCCCCTATGCAGCAGCTAATGTCACTTATTGGGCATGGCCGGCACTATATATATATATATATATATATATATATATATATATATATATATATATATATATATATATATATAGTGCCAGCTGTATATTTTTCAATAAGTGTAAATAGAATTTATCTAACCTCCATTAATTTGGTAATTTCATTCTTACTTCAGTCTTGGAATATCATTAAAGTTAATTATTAATTTATGCATGTGATTGTTGTGTTTGGTTAGATAAAAAAATTGTATTCTTTAATTTATTTATTTATTTTTACTTATAAAGATGCTACATGTGCTAATAAACAACATTTTATGGTTTTGCCATTTTAAGATTTATACTTAGGCCTATATATGTGGGTGAGAAACAGATTCACTTGCATTGTAAGGACCTACAAAGCTGAGATATTCTTCTAAAAATCTTAATTTGTGTTCTGCAGAAGAAAGTCATACACATTCTGGGTTTACATGAGGGTGAGTAAATGATGAGAGAATATCCTTATTTTTTAAAGCTTGCTTAGTTAATGATTTTGGGTGTGTTTGGTTAGGTGTACCAGTAGGTAAGAGGGTCCCCAAAAATGCAAGGCCAGCCCTGTATATATGGCAGAAGTAGTAAGAGTAACATGGGTAGAACGCCATTCTGAACTCATCCAATGAAGTGCACATCAATTTCCATATTGTCATCAGAGCGTGTGCATCTACTTTTGAGCTGTGCGACTCGTGCGGCTGGTCTTAATTTGCTCCTGCGGCACTTTGATGGCATCGTAAAAGTGAAGAAGCAGCCGTGCCAATGAAAGTCATGCAGAATTTCTAACCGGCATGCATTGGTTCAAGCCAGATTCCAGTCGTTCTGTGTGAAGTCAAACACACCTCTTGTCACTTATCTTAGTAAGTTACATGATAACTTTATAAACCTTTGTGTTCAACATTCGCCATATACTTTTTCATCCTTAAACCTTAAATGCATACCTTGGGTCTTTAGTGACCCGGGGCATCATTCCAACTCTTTTACAATTTTTTTTTTCAGTTATACCCCCACTTTTTAGAATTGTCTACAATAAATAAAATAAAAAAATGCAAAATTAGCAAAATAAGCAAATAAATAAATATTTCTAATTGTTTTATTACCAAACTTTATAGGTCTTTAGTGACATGAGATATGTAACAGTATCGCAATATATATTTCCACAAATCATATTTTTATGATTATTTCATATCTATTGAAGTTTTCTACCTCAGGATATCAATTTCTTTGTTTATTTCCAGACAAATGAGTGCCATATTTATACAAATTACTACTATATCATGAGATTTTCTGTGCAATGGTGGTGAATTATCATCATCCCATTTGTGTGCACTCATACTGTACATACTGTATTATACATGTTATTTGTTACTCAAGGTGGCTCTGTTGTTTTAGTGATTGATTTCATTAATATTTCATATTGCTATTTATGAAGAAACAACATGGATGTAAACAAGAGCAAAAAAAAAAAACTACTGAATTACTGGGTGTACTACTGAAATTCTGTAAATTGTACATGTACAAGTTGTACAAGTGCCTGAGAAAATATATATATATATATATATATATATATATATATATATATATATATATACAGTGTGTGGAACTTATGTGTAGCTTATGTATTAAGTGTAGTTCATAATGCGTTTGACAGCCAGTTGAGTCCCATAACATTTCTCTGTGGAAGTAATGAATCTCGTTCTACAATTTTTTGCATCATCTCTTTGATATTGGAAAAATTAAACACGAAAATATATCCATAATATATTCCATTCTATTATTTTGTAATTGTCTTAATGTAATATCTTTAGTAGTTTGTATGTTAATGTAATCTTGTGCTGAAGCAGTACTGCCTCCTACACACTACATAACTTTCAAAGACGTTGGATTGTGGTACCGTTCATATTACACAACTGTCTGTCTTGTCATGGAAGTAGTAGCATTTTCAAACTACACGACGAATCGGCGACAGGGGTGAACACATTACAAAACATTTAATTATTGACGAATCCCCGACGACTCTGTCTGGACTCCAAATTATGTTTCACAACAGAGTATGAAGTGATATGAGATATGAAAACAAATGCATGATCATATGTTATGCATTTCAGAATATGATGTTTATGTTTTTCATTTCCTAAAGGCATCATATATTTTATTGGTTACAATATGAAAAAGTATCTCCAACTTAAAAATCTACCTATTTGCTTACCTGACTGTCTAAGAGAATTGGCAATTTTTCTCCAACACTTCTCTTTCTCCACCCGGTTGTGGTACAGTTCAGATGAAACATGAAATATGCACTGGTGCTCCTGCCAAGGTTCCACAAATTTTTCCTCCATTTCTTTGGTCCAATGAGACTTTCTTGATACCACAGCCATGCTAGTTGATGTTCTGTTGCAGGTACATCAGGACTCCTCCCACTGAAACTTCACATGCCCTGTTTATTGCTCTCTCATTGGCTGTAGATCAACGCTGCAGTTGTATTCAGTCAAAACATATTTCACATTGTGCGAATCGCAGACTGGTCAAGATATTTAACATTGTAGATATCTCACTGACATCTGCGACGCATCGGCACTTCTCTCAAATCGCGTCTTTGATAGTTCATACACTGCAATCTTTGCCCATGGGAGTGAGCTCTAATTTGCCTGTGATTTCAGGCTTTTGTCGGCGATCTCCACAAAATTGTCGGCGAGTGAAAATCGGGCTTAAAATTGTGTAAAAGTATTTGGCTTGCTGTCTGTATACTGGAGGGCTCGGAGCATGAGACTCAAGTCCTGATTACTCCCCCGGACTTTACTTAATTAGATAATTAATCTAGAGAATAGGTGGAGATGGGGTGGAGGTCTGATGTCAGGAGAGTTGTCACAGGAAGCAGGTAAGCAGCAGCTTATATGCTCCTGCTTGTGGGCTGTCAGATTAAAATTAACATGCTCCTCCCGAACCTCTGTTAATTAACTCCATTTCAGTAGTACGTATGTTAATGCAGTAGCACCGTTGCACACAATATGCAGAAAAGGACTGCAGTCAATCTGTTTACCACAGATGCCTCGAAGTTGGGCTGGGCCGCCTTGTGCAGCCAGGACCACGGCTGTGTTGGCACTTCAACTGCCTAGAGTTGATCCGGGGAAAGCCCCAGTGAGCACGAGGAAAAAGTCAACCTTGTGGCACCATTTTGGCCCACCCAGTCTTGATTCTCAGACCTTACACTCCTTGCGACAGCACCTCCCTGGCAATTTCCCCTGAGGAAGAACCTTCTTTCTCAGGGATGGGGCACCATCTGGCACCCACGCCCAGACCTCTGGAACCTCCACATCTGGTCCCTGGACAGGACGTGGAAGACTTAAGTGGTCAACCGCCCACAGTGTTAAACATAATCACTCAGGCCAGGGTTCCTTCTACAAGGCAGCTATATTCCCTGAAGTGGCATGTGTCTGCAGAGCAGCGGGCTGGGCAACAACCAAAACCTTCGTGAGATTTTACAATCTCCGAGATGAGCCGGTTTCCTCCCGTGTTCTTTCAGGTACGAACTGGTAGAGTTTGGTAATTCAGAACATCTGGCCGGGTGTATTGTTTGCGTATAGCGCCTTTCCCCTCCCCTGAGGCTAAAATGTGCACTTTTACCCCCAGTCGAGTTCACAAAGTTGTGGATCCGGGATGTCCTTCCTCCCTAGCCCTGTGGCTCACTAATTTGATGTTCACAGCCAGACCAACTACGGGTACTAATATGCCCTGTACTGGGAAAGGTGCTCCACGGGTGCCAATTACTCTGGTAACCCTCTGTGATGTATTTTCCGTGATACAGACTCCCTGTCTGCAGACCCGCATCTCCCTTGGGCAGAGCTCTCTCTGCCCCTGGTCGCTGTGTTTGAAGAGGTCCTCCCCTTCGAGGCAGGACCAACCACTGTGCCACTTCCATGTGTGGCTGGTGAGCCCATGTGTTGTATTGCCACAAATTGACCTCCCTTTTTGGGCAGGATGTGGTCTACGCAGGGTCTTTTCCTCCTGAAAGAATTTGAAAGGAAAAGAACACCATCCCCAATGCTTATAATGGCCCCAGCTGAATCTAATAATCTGTGGAGAGAAAATATATAGAGAAAAGGCCATGGCTGGCATGGCCTGCTCCCATGCTATTTACGTCCCTTCCCCCCTCAGGGATCTGGGGAACTACAAGACATCTTTTGGGGCTTTTGGATTGGTTACGTGCAGTCTGATGCACCTGCTATTATGCAAGCAGCAGCTTGCTTGCAGCTGCATCATCAGTTCACGTAACACGGTTCAGCTGTTGAGGCATTTTTTTATAGGGACACCTAGTGTCACTACATCGACACAATGTCGAGTGAGTGACAGAATGGGAATGTCTAGGTTACTGTCGTAACCCCCATTCCCTGATTGAGGGAACGAGACGTTGTGTCCCTCTTATCACAAAGCTGTACTAGCCACTGAAATGCCCGGGACCTTGTCTTGGCTCCTCAGCCAAAACCTGAATGAGAGGTTTTTATACCTGTATGTCTGAGGGAAAGTCCCATTGGCCTTTTCTCAAAGGTTGAGGTGTTTCTAGGGCTCTCATGAGCAACACCTAGTGTCACTACATCGACACACGTCTCGTTCCCTCCATCAGGGAATGGAGGTTACGACAGTACCTGAGTTTGTTTCTAAAAGTCGTTTTTTACAATAATAAAGGCTGAATTTCTGAATGACATGAATACAAAAGTAATTATAGAGACACTTTAAAAGTTTAAAGTTATTATAATCTATTCATTAATCTTAGAACATGTCTGAAGTGACACAAAGTCTCCAGTAGGTTGCCGTGAAACAGGAATCATCTCATGGGCAGCTCCTCTTGCCTGGATTCTGTGATGGTCAGCTTCAGAAATACAACATCAAAAAGTTTGAATTAACCATTTATTTAAATATGAAAAAAGTGTTAGAACATTTGCCAAAACAGTTGACAAATTCAAGCAATGTTAATGTATTTTCATCTACAGACACACATTCACCAGTAGACACAACATCTATAATTTTCATCCTAGTTATTTTGTCTCCCTGTGTGTCACCCGCATTATTGTTTATTGCTCACTCATAAGAAATTCAAAGGAAAAGAATATCTTTTTATATGGCCATTCAAATTTAGCATTGTATTCTGATTAATTAAATGTCTTGCAAGCAAAATATACATCACAAATATATCAATATATTATACTAGGTGTTTTACGAATGCACAATTATTGGGAGGCTTTTAAAAGTATAAAATTGACGTATTTTTCCCTCTCTATTTTCATACTATAATCAACTGTGCCTCTCCTTGCCAATTGGCAAGATTTGCCAGTTGTAGTCAGGGGAAGAGTTGAAAAGAGAGCTGTCACATTTGGACACCATTATGCATTGTGCTGTGTCAAGCCAGGTGCCAAACCGTCTCCGCAGCTCTGCATGAAGACAAACACACATATTTTTTGCAGCTCCATGGTGATAAGTCATATGGTATTTATGACTCAGGTGATTAGATGTGGAATTGTGTGTCTTATTCACAGTCGTGCCATCTTTAATTTTTCCTAGCAATGACAATGAGGCTGTGAGGTATAGACCAATGGTTCCCAAACTGGGTGCTGCACCACAACTGACTAGGAGTTCTGCAGAATCTCTGCTTAGTTCAATATTTTAATGGCCACCAATGTTAAAAGTACCGGCAGTACCAAAATCTAATTCAGTTACCTACCCATGCACTGTTATACTACACAGCTAGCTGATTTCAAACGCTTAGATGCGTATGACTGAATGGGCTGTATTCAGCACATGTGTCTCACACTGAATTGAGTATTGCAAACTTGTTTTTATTGAATTTTACAACACATTTAACACAAAAGCATAACATACACTTAATACAAACATAACATACTCAAATCCCTCCCCTTCCCCATTAACCTTGGCAGTCGTAAAAAAATTAAATAAAATTAAGGATTAAAAATAAAAATTCTTTAAACATACAGTGTTTTATATCACACACTCCTGTTCAGCATTAAACATATACTACAACTTCACACATCTATAGCCTCTTCAATATTTCCTTCTTTAACAAATCTCAAGATCTCCCAGATTTCATAAAATTCAGAAGACTTCCCCTTAATCATATATGTAAGCTTCTCAAGGGCCAAACTCGATATAAAGTTTTTCAGCCAATGTCCAAGGGAAGGATAGCTTGTATTCTTCCAGCAAAGGGCAATTGAATGCCTGGCTTGTAGTAGGCACAAATCCACCAGTTTTAACTCTTTGACGGGCAGTAAGCAATTGTCCACATAGACACCCAATACACATATTACCGGGCATAGGGAGATAGGAGTAGTAGTAAATTGAGATACATACTGAGTCACTTTCTTCCAAAACTTTTGTATCTCACCACATTCCCATACACAATGAAAAAATGTGCCTTGGAAATTATTGCATTTAAAACATAAGTCAGGAATACTAGGGTTAAATTTATTCAATCTCACAGGTGTGATATAAGTTCTCATTATCCAATTATATTGTAACATTCTCAAGCAAGTATTTATAGTTTGAGTTTGTGCTTTTAAATAAATTGTACCCCACTCATCTAATGAAATGTCTTTATTCAAATCCTGCATCCATGCTCGTCTTTTATTTTCAGAATTTTCTTTATGGTTCTGTACCAGTATATTATATAATTGGGTAATTCGCCCTTTACTGAAACAATCTTGTGTGGAAAAGGTTTCCAGCGTGGATAATGAAGGGAGTTGCACAGAATTCTTTAATTTTGAAAAAATAAAACTTCAACCTGTAACCAAGGCATATTCGTATCTCTAGAGAACCAGAACATTGCAGCCCTCATTTGCGCAGCCCAATAATACCAAAATAAATTTGGTAATTATAGCCCCCCCCCTGTCATATGGCAGGTATAGAAGGGACAGTCGAAGTCTAGGCTTCCTGTTGCTCCAGACAAAATTAGAAAGAAGCTTACTCACTTTTTGGAAAAAAAAGTAGGAGGAGGGGCAAGTGGCAATGATTGAAAGACATATAAGAATCTCGGTAATACATTCATCTTAATCACATTTATTCTTCCCATCAAAGATAGGGGCAATGTCATCCATCTAGTCGTCTCCTCAGACACCTTCGCCATTAAAGGTTCATAATTGGCTGAACTGAGTGAGCTTATTTTGGGGGTTATTTTAATTCCTAGGTAATCAAAACCATCAACAGCGTTAACAAACGGATGTATTATTTTTGGATTAGTTCTCTCTTGCTCATTTAGAAACATGATTGTTGACTTGTCTTTATTTACTTAAAAACCAGAAAAAACACAGAACATGCCCATTAGCTTTAAAAGAGAAGGTATCGATTTTTCAAGCTCTGATAGAAACACTATTGTATCATCAGCATATAAGGCAATACGGTGTTCTAAAGCTGCTGTATGAATACCACGAATTATAGGGTGTGATCTAATTGCTATTGCTAATGGTTCCATGGATAATCCAAAAACAGAGGTGAAAGGGGCGAGCCTTGTCTGGAACCACGACTTAATTTAAATGGTTGTGAGATAAGATTGTTAGTGAGTACATCTGCAGTAAATGTCCATCCATCTATGGAAATTATCACCCAAACCAAACCGCGCAAGAACCTCCAACAAATACGGCCATTCAAGTCTGTCGAATGCCTTTTTGGCATCAAGCGACAGGATGGCCATATCAGGGGGCCCGTCCCCGGCATGTACCAAATTGAGTACCCTCCTAACATTGTGGAACCCTTGACGATTCTTAATAAAGCCAGTCTGGTCTGAATGTACCAGCAGAGGCAGGACCTTCTCAAGTCTCATCCCCAAGGCTTTAGCAATAATTTTTGCATCCGTATTCAAAAGTGAAATTGGTCTATATGATCCACATTCTACAGGTGGCTTACCTGGCTTCAAAATAAGAGTGATCAGGGCACTTCTCATCGAGGGAGGAAGAGATCCTCGCTGAAAAGCTTCTACATACATATCCTGTAAAGGGCCTATTAATTTATCTTTGAATTCATTATAAATGTCAATTGGAAGTCCGTCCGGACCCGCCGCCTTACCACCCCTCATTTTAAGAATAGCATTAGAAACCTCTTCTAATTCCAATTCCCTCTCTAGCTCAAGTTTTGTCTCTTTGGAAATAGAGGGAATATCCAACCCATCCAAAAATTTGTTTTGAGTAAGGGCGCTTATAGGAAATTCGGTTTGGTACAGAGATTTGTAAAACGATACAAATGTACAGTTAATCTCAGCCGGATCCATTGTAATTTCTCCTCTCCCATTAATAATTTAATTAATAGCTCTTTCTGAGGTTAATTTCTTAAGTTGTCAGGCCAATAGTTTACTGGATTTCTCACCCTGATCATAAAAATTTTGCTTCAGTCTTAATATACTATTTTCAGATTTTAGTGTTGAAAGTTCCTCGTATTCAGCTTTTAATGCTAATAATTTTTGCTTAACTCGCACAGATTTGTCTAGGTTTATTATTTTCTCTAAATCTCTGATTTCAATGTCTAACTCATGTAGCTTTTGTCTATCTTTATTAGATTTGGATTTAGTATAACTAATCATTTGGCCTCTAATAAATGCCTTAAAGGCTTCCAATATAATGACCACCGAGGTTTGACCTGTATTTATTATAAAATACAGGTCAATCTGTTCACCAATAAATTTAATGAATTCCGGGTTTTGCAACCATCTAGTGTGCAAGCGCCATCTAGGGGAACTTTTAGTTGTTTGAGTATCTAAATAAAATAATGAGGTGGGGGAATGGTCCGACAAAACTGCACTATCGTATGTACAGCTTTTTATACTAGGCAATAAATAAACAGAAATTAAGAAATAATCTATACGAGAAGAGGTTTTAGATAAAGAAGAGAAACATGAGTATTCCCTTTTTAAAGGATTTAGGGTTCTCCAAGGGTCGCATAGATTTAAATCTTTCATAGCTTGTCTTATTTTCTTTCTACCTAGAGAATGAGAGCTATCCAGTCCTGAAGAGCGGTCAAGCACCGGGTCGAGAGTGCAACTGAAATCACCTGCTACTATCACTGTTCCAGGTATCGAGGCAATCAATAAGAAAAGGTTTTCAAAAAATGCAGGATTATCCTCATTTGGGGCATAAATATTAACCAAATTAATAATTTTACTCATATACGTTCCCTGCACTATCGGATATCTACCAGCCTTGTTTGTAATTATCTTATTTACTTGGAAGGGTACGGCTGAATTGATTATTGTGACATGCAATGAGAACATTCGGTTTAATCAAGTAAAGCTTTATTTATATAGCACCTTTTTAAAACATTGTTTACAAAGTGCTTTACAGAAAATATATACATGCACATATGCCTTTACACAAATGAAACAAAAAAAAAAGAAAAAGAAAAACGTGTACATACATACATCCGGAAATGTTTATAAAATAATAGGAAAATAAACCACAAAGTAAAATGAAATAAGCAAGAGAATAAGAAAAAAGGAAAGGCCCTTGTGAACAAGTGTGTTTTGAGATACTTTTTAAAGGTGTAAATTGAGTTAACCGCTCTTAGGTTGACAGGGAGATTTCCAATTTGGGACCGTAATAACTGATGACCGCTTTTTAGCCATGTTTTTGGTACAACCAACAAGTTGCCATTGGTTGGAGTGATCTTGCTGGAATATATTTAGTAACCATATTACAAAGTCATGTAGGTGAATTACCTTGAAGACACTTTAAAACTAATAAAAGGATCTTGAAATCAATTCTGAAGGAGACAGGCAGCCAGTGAAGAGATCTGAGTGACTGAGTAATGCGATTTCTCATTTTAGTGCGAGTCAGCATTCATCAGCTGAATTTTTAAATCTTTGTAAGTTTTTGATAGAGATCTTTGGTAAGCCATGTAGCCAAAACCCTATAGAAGTAGCCAAGTATAACTGCATGAATGAGTTTCTCACTATCAGTGGGGGAGAGAATAGCAAGTACTATGGAAATGTTTCTGAGGTCATCATATGCCGTTTTATAGACATTGCTAATACAGTTGTGACCAAAAATATTGGCACAATTGGTAAATATGAGCAAAGAATGATGTGACAAATATGCTTTTATTGTTTATCCTTTTGATCTTTAATTCAAATATTCACAAAAATCTATCCTTTAATTTAAATAAACTAACTGAAAGTTGGAGAAAATCTCATAATTATATAAATATTTTTTTATCCAAAACACGTTTGCCACAATTATTGGCACCCCATAAAATTCTTATGATTGAAATATATCTGAATTATATTCCCAATCATATTTCAAATTTTTGAGTACATCTGAGTGACTAAGAACATGAAATTGTTCAGCCATGACTTCCTGTTTCACAGGTGTATAAATGAGGTAGCACACAAGCCAAATTCACTTAATCATCCATGACAATGGGTAAAACAAGGAATAAAGTTATGATGTGCTGCAAAGGGTTGTTGAGCTTCACAAAATTGTAAGTGATAATAATAAACTATCTAAAGCATTGTAATGCCAATTTCCACCATCAGGGCAACAGAGAGAAGTTTCATTCAACTGGAGATATTAAAAATCGGCCTGGAAGAGGACGTGTATATATATTGCTTCCACGCACGGTGAGGAGGATGGTTTGAGAGGCCAAAAATTATCCAAGGATCACAGCTGGAGAATTGCAGAAATTAGTTGGGTCTTGGGGTCAGAAAGTCTCCAAAACTACAATCAGACATCACTTACATTACATCAAATTGTTTGGGAGGGTTTGAAGAAAAAAGCCTCTGCTCTCATCCAAAAATATTCAAGCATCTTCAGTTTGCCAGAAACTACTGCGACTTCAAATGGGAATGGGTTCTATGGTCAGATGAAACAAATATAGAGCTTTTTGGCAGCAAACACCAGAGATGGGTTTGGCGCACACAGAGAGGTAGTCATATGGAAATGTACCCCATGCCCACAGTTCAATATGTTGGTAGATCTTTAATTTTTGGGGCTGGTTTTATGCCAGAGGTCCTGGACATCATGTTCGGATACATGGCATCATGGACTCAAATCAAAATGCCAACTGCTAAAAAATCAAAAACTGACTGCCTCTGCCAGAACGCTTAAAATGGGCCCTGGTTGGATCTTCCAGCAGGACAATGATCCAAAACACATCAAAATCAAGGTTATGCCATGTCCATCCCAGTCTCCTGACCTGAACCCCATAGAATACCTGTGGGTTGAATTGAAGAGGAGAGTCCATCAAAGTGGACCTCAGAATTTGAAGGATCTGGATAGATTTTGTATGGAGCAATGGTCTCAGATCCCTTGCCATGTGTTCTCCAACCTCATTAGGCATTTTAGGAGAATACACAATTTTTGATACTTACTAATATGTGGTACGATCTGGCCCAGTCGGGGGCAGCCTGCGGGGTCGATCACAGGGCATTTATCCCAGAAGTGCCCAAGATCCCCGCAACCCCAGCAAGCTCGCCCAGACGCCATGCCCCCACCTGCGTCTGTGGACACTTCCACCTGAGGGGGAGAAGAGAGAAGAAAGGAAGAGAGAGAGAGAGAGAGAGAGGGTACACCACCATATGGTCTTCCGTGAGTTGGACAGCTTCCTCCAGTGACGCCGGGCGGTGGCACTGGACCCATTCCGCCATTCCTTTGGCAGACCAAGGATTAGCTGATCCAGTACCACCTGGTCGAGCACTCCCATGACGTCACGGTTCCCCACCAGCAGCCATTTCTGGCAAGCGTCTCAGAGTTGTTGGGAGAAGGCAAACGGTTGGTCAGACATCCCCAACTTCAAGGACCGGAAGAGCTGGCGGTACTGCTCCGGACTACGACCCACCTGCTGCAGGATGGCATTCTTCAGGTCGTCACAGGCCAGGAGGTTAGCTGCCGGCAATTGTTGGGCAGCAAGCTGGGCTTCCCCGTGTAGGATATTTGGTTCTGTTGAATTTAGATGGGAACCGTTATAGTGCCCGCATTATCACACCAATATATGTAAGGGTATTTGGTATGCTAAATTTAGAAGGGAATTTTGGGTCTCAAAATATGTGAGCTATGAACTAAATTAAAATGTCCTGATTCTACATTACTATGTAAGGCAATTTATAATGTGATAATATTCAGTGATATTATTCTTGTGGCTTATTGAAAATAATATCACACGTATTTAGGTACAGCTTTGAAGTGAAATCTTTTCGAAACAGGGATGAGATTATTTATCAAAATATACCACAGTCAAATCATCTTTGAACACAGACAAACTTTATTGCTATTCTAAACATAAATCTAATCCAACACATATATACATAAGACAGGTTGGTGAGAAGAGTGACAGAATGTGAAATAAATTATCAGTACAGTGAAAATTAACTTTATGGAGTCTGTTGACAGTGCTTTAAGAACCATTTAACCTTATTTGAGTCTACATTGATTTGCTATCGGATTATCCAAATTATTAAACAAATACACCAGCACTTGGAGCACAATATTGGAGATGTACTTGCATGTAGTGGTGTTTCCTTGCATTCTTTGTGTTGCTTGGTTCTTGGTCGAAAGTTTGTTCCGTCAAAGTTTTGGACCTCTGTAAGATCAGATAATTATTATATGGATGAATGATGAGGCTGGCTTTGAAGTGAGGCCTTCTCTGAACCATAGACTTTGTGAGGCTTCCTTGGGACTTCGAGTCCCGAGCTTCCTTGGACCTCAAATGGCATGGATCTGGGTCCGACGAGATCCAGAGAAGACCACGAGGGAAGAATCAGAGTGAAGTCTGAGCAGTCAGTAGTGCAGAAGAAGAGAACAAGAGAAGAGAGCAGAGAGCATGTTCTTCCTGTTTGGAAACATTTGCTGAAATTGGCCGCATCCCCAAAGGTGTTCTTTTTATCTTGAGAATGGTACAAGAGACATGATATTCGTTGTCATCAGTTTCTCTATGTAACCAAGCAAACTGTTGCATACCAAGCATGATATTCTTTCATTGATATTATACGTGTAGGTAAAAAAACATGAAAATCCCTGGTTACAAATCATATTGGTTATACAACATGGATAAAACATTACGCACATTTTAAAGAGGTATAAGGCTATAAACATTAATATCAGTTATACAAGTTACCACAGTTCAAAGCAATTTTCAGAATTACCTAGCAAGACTAGGTGTTGTATAAATCGTGGATTTAAATGCATTCTGTACATTTTAGAAGGTTAAATCTGTGAAGTATTTGACTTTGTGTAAAATGTTCCTGGATTAAGATGAAATGTGTTAGTATTAGGGTCCTGGAAATCTGATGGTCTTTTGGAAACCTTTCAAGCGAAAGTCTGCATTAACTCTGTGTGGAAGTTCAGAAGGTCATGCTGAGGGGCCTTTTCTGAGCAATGTTGATGCCTGGGGCATTTAATTTATGACGTTGAAGAATTCCAGGATTGCAAAGGATGGGTTTTTCCTAGATTCAAATCATGTCGTTTCACTTCTTCTGCATGTATAATACTACATAAGGACAATAATGGAAGGAGCCTTGCTGCCCAATGGTCACATGGCCAGCCCCAGATCTCGGCAGTCTGCTCAAACAGTTCAAGGAAGGCCTTGGCATCATCTTCTGCCATCATTTTCAAGAGCGTGGGTGGGGGAAGGGGGCTGCGGTTGTCCGGGGTTATGACTGGGGCTCTCTCCTGACCAAGGAGGCTCTGGATCACATGATGGTCCTCTGCTTGAGCTCATAGGATCTCAAAGAACTGGCGATCCTGGTCTTGGCTCTGTATGCACTCTATTCATTGCATTTTTCAGTTTAATCAGATCAGTGTAACACAAACTTTGTCAACATTAACTTATCTGATCCTTCGGTTTCACAATAACATAAAACCCTCCATAAGACACGCCAGTCACTGGTCACTCATGTCGTTCTCTCTCTCTCCCGTCTGGCAGTGGTGTGGCCGTATATATGCTTCTCTCCCCATGCTCACTGGAACTAGAGACATGTGTTAAGACATAATATAGCTCAGGTGCAAGCGCCCTAACCACTTTCTCTCTCCTTACGGATGCTGGACCATGCCCCCGCTGCCAAAAAAAACTTTAGAGAGATTTTAGTAGATTTGAGCCAAATACATTTTAATGACAGGTCTGATTCTCAGTCAAACTCTGACTTCATTGCATCAGTGTTTATGCATTAGATAATTTTTTTTATGTTTTTATATTGTGATTTTTTTTATGCTTAATTGCTCCTTTTGCCAAAAGTACTGTTAACTCAGTTTTTTTTATTTTATTACTGGTTTTTGTATCAATAAAAACTTGAAGCAAAGTTCACTTAAGAAACGCTTAAAGGACACATTGTTTTAATTTGTTAATATTAACAAAAGAGTATTATCAATAGCATAGGATTTTTTTTCCAGTGGTTGGGATGTGGAGAGAAAAAACACATTATAAAGGGGTGCCATAAATTAAAAAAAAAAATTTAGGAACCACTGGTAGGGACATACAGACAATACAATGGGTTTTACTGTTTCATTTTAAGTGTTTTGGATAATTCCACTGATGAAACACTGAAAAAATAAATCCAAAACATTTCAGTAAACCAAAAACTACAGAAAACACAAGTTGTGGTAACTTGTATGTGATCTAAGAGCATTTTACAGCTTTATACAGTTTCACTAAAAAAGAATATACATCAATCCCTCACTGCTTAATTTTCATTTCTTTCAAAAATCAAATATGGCAAACCATAAATAAGGTCTAAGAGCAATGATTGCAAATTTCAAATTGTGTACTAATGGGGGGTCCTGCCCCAGCAGAGAAACTGCCATTGAGATGCATAGGAATGCTAATGAGTAGCTTTCTCCAGGTTGTATAGATCTCCCTGGACTGTCCAAATAAATAGAAATAAACTTCTAGGGCCAATGGTCCAATCTGGATAGGGGCTCAGGTGTAATAACTTAATGAAACACTGGATGGCACTGTTTGTCTGGTTTTGTTTGGAAAATGTTCATAATAAAACCTCAACCACACAATATCCAGTATTGAATTGTGATGAGTTCAGCTGTTTAGTTCATTTCCTCATTGGTGTGTGTGTGTGTGTGTGTGTGTTAAAATTGGTAATTAAAATTCCCACTGGATCCTTCATGATTGACTGCAATTTATGATATAAATTTCAATAGGAGCCATGGACAAAGTTTTTATTTAATACCTTATTAATATCTTAGACTTGGGATCTCTTCTCTATAAGAGCCTATGTAATGGTTTGGTGAATGCAATGATGAAATATGTTCATGTATTTCCTTTTGAAACAGCCAATAGCCTTTATAATTTACGTCAACATAAACCATGATTTACTACTTGCTTTTGCTGATCAGTAGCAGGTGGTATGAGGAGGAGCCATTCTCATTGTAGGCAGCATTTTATTGGATACAAATTTGCACACACCCCTGCAGATAAGATGAGTCATGAATATTATAAGTTCATTTTTAGTACATTTTATTTTATTTGTATAATTTTTTTTCCAAAAATAAAAAAAATAAACATTCTAAATGCATTCATCTGCTAAAAATGTATTTTGTTGATTTCTAAGCAGTACATTAGCATATAGCCTAAAAAGTTACATGGACTATTAGCGCATTAGCTTTACATTGAAATACGAGTCTATGAACAACACAAAAGAAGAGATCTGCCATTTTGCTTGACAACAGAGTAGAATAGACCTGAGACTTAGATTATAATGTTTGGCTTCCTCATTTACAGTCCGTCTAAAATCTCTTTGCACCTACACACATCTGCACTTCCATTAGGAGTATAGGTGAAAGATCACTCACTCAGTGCACTTGAGTGATAGTGACATGGTAGCCTATTGAAATGTCACAGACTCCCTGGGGTCAGAGTGAGGAACACTGAACTCTATTGGTCTGCTTATTTATCTTTATCACCCAGCTGAATGTGTATGCCAGATGAAGTGTGTTTGGGGCTGGTTCCTGTCTCATTTACACCATTCAAATATACCCTCATTAATTCACAACTCAAAGCTTGCTTCATTACTAAGTCTGAAATAAAAATACACATAAAAGAGCAAGAAGACAGGAAAAATGTCTAATATTGACTAATGACTGAACGAAGGGAATCAGTTGTATGTGCTGTTAAAGTTGCTTGCCCTTTTTTCTGATACCTTCAATCGGTTAAATACCTCACCCAAAAATGGAACAAAAATATTTGAAGAATTTTCTCAACACCTGTCAAGCCGCAAAAAGGACAAAATATACAACAAGCCGTCGTATGCTATAATTTTATCATTGTAATGTCATTTTTATTTAAGAGTTTATTACTCTAAAAATAACATAGTACTAAAATAATATATATATTTATATTATTTTATTTTTTTGGTTACATTTCAAAATGAAATCATGAATGCTTCAACCATAAAGTAGCTCAGACAAGAGTTGCCTTAACATTAGGCTTTTATTATAGGCGGTGCAGTAATCACTGTCAAGTTAATGTAACAAAATAAAACAAAACATGTATAACAAGTACATTTTATGAATCATTTTCAACACATGTTGAACTGCTGGGTCAGCCGGTGGCACAAGAGGGAAGGACATAATGTTAAGTAAATGTAAAAAAAATACAAAATAACAGAAAAAAAAAAAAGTTACATTTAGCCTGCAACAGACAAGAGGGAAGGGAGTGGTGTAGAAATTTACATATACATATATATATATATATATATATATATCATTCAGTAAACATAAATTATGTTACCATTTTAATGGTGATTCCTATCAAAAAATAAATATCATGTTGACCAACCAAAGGCAGTTAGGCCCTTGCTTACCAAAAATTACAATTTTAACACGAACAAAAAACAATTTTTTCATGCCAAACAAGCAATTAATCTATATACATACAATTTGAAAAGTGACTGAAAAGGGATTAATGGAAAGGAGGCGAGAACCGGCTTGACATTGTAAAAAATAGTTTAATGTAAAACTGAACCAAAAAGACAAACACACACACACACGCACGCACGCACGCACACACGCACGCACGCACACACGCACACACACACGCACGCACGCACACACGCACACGCACACACACACACAGGTGTTGGATAGCTGCCCATAACTCTCTCTCTCTCAGTCGCACTGCTGTTTCTAGTTGGCCTTTATCCCACTCGGAAGCTTGAAATGTCTGATTAGGGGCTGGGTGTGCGGAATCACGACCCAACCCGGCCCCGCCCTCCACCCTGCCACACTGATATCTAGTTAAAGATAAAAAATTCACTAAAAGGCCTGAAAGGCACAACACCTAGACTAATGTTATGACTATTTAAAGGACTAGGCTTGGATCTATATAAATCCACACTCAAAGTCCATGTGATTTTTAATAAGTGTGGCCACATGGGGATTCACTATTGATGCCTTTTTCTGGAACAGCTTCCCCATCTTAATGGACACAACCTTCCCCTGGCTGGCCTTTGTTCCCCTCTCAGGGTTGATCCCAATTAAGTGTCTAAAAGAGCATATGAGATATTCGGTGAGGTAAGTAACAAATCATGCAAGAAATAACTGACATTGGCCTGCTGGAATCTTGAAAATGTAATTGTATTCATTTTAAAGAAATCAATGAGCCATAGTCAATTAATCCACTTATTCCACAGTTACCATGTTTCAAAACAGTATTTGGGGATTTTATCTCCAGTCATTTTCAGGGTTTCCCTAAAATGCTGTTATACGTGGAACCACTTTATTACTCCACTGTCTAAGCATCTTGCTTAAAAATAGTCTAAGCCACCATTACTAATTAGAAAGCATCACTTTAGTACTAGTAACGGAGGATTTCTCTGCATTTTTTGCCATAACAAGCTTGATTTTTTTTTTTTTGTGATTGCATGTTTGAATGAGGGAGAGAGAAAGCCACGGTCTGGAGTGTGTGAGAGAGTTTTTACCATACATAATCTATTTTCTTTTGTCTTGTCTATTTTAGTACTACACATGCTTCCTTTCATATTACTGTAAATGCTGACAATCATACCAATTAATCTTTTTTGATCTAGCACTAAGTGTTTTTCCTTAGTCATACATATACATTTTTAGACTTCATATTATTACAGTAGTTGTTTAGCAGAACAGTCACCTCATTGTACTTTCAATCAGCTGCTGAAATGAATGTGCTTTCAATAAATATTGATACAAAATAAATATCCTCTATCATTGTTTTTATTAGCTTGCTTGGCTTCAAATACCTACAGTACATGACCAAATGATATTGTACTGTGTTCAACAAAACCGGAACTACTTCATAGCCTTGCATCTGCTTAGAATTAAATGGACAGTTCACCCCAAAATAAAAATTGTCATTTACTCACCCTCATGCCATCCCAGATGCATATGACTTTCTTCTGCAGAACACAAATTAAGATTTTTAGAATAATATTTCAGCTCTGTAGGTCCACACAATGCAAGTGAATGGTAACCAGAAGGAATGATGCATATACTTTACATTTAGCATATCACCTGTTTGCTGTATCCTTATGTAACCCTTATTCCCTGAAAAAAGCAGAACGAGATGCTGGGCTTCACTGCCACACTGGGATGCCCCAGGACTGCTCTTCAGACAAAATACCTGAATATGCTCTTGTGACGCATCTATTTATAGCCCTGCCCCAGGTGCGTCCAATGATTACACTGGCAGAGGCTATACATTCCGGTCAATGCTCATTGATGTGTTGCACACATATTCACAGCTGGTCACACCTAAAGATGTTCCCAAAGCACTTTTCTCAGCGCAGCATCATAAGCGAAGCTTTTATAAAGGGAACACAAACGTAACTGCCATTTAAAGGTTGAGTGCTGGGACAGCCCAAATTACTAGTTAATTATGTATTCACTCTTATGTTTCAACTGAGTATAAATTGTCCTTGATTTGACTAATTATAGTAATTTTAGGTATTTATACAGGAAAACTTTGAAGAGTAGATTGGTAAAATTAGATTAATTAGCCATTTTGAATGCCTCCAGAATTATCCTTTGCTGCATGACAGGCAAGAAGTTTTGATGTATTCCTGCTGGTCATACATGAGATCATCAACTAATTCCACAACTTTGAAGTGTTGAGATCATCTGATGTTGAGTATCCTCAGACAGACTGGGGAAAGCCTTGATGATGATGTCCTTTAATTCATCACCAAAGGATGACATCAATCTAAAATATGTTGACAGAATGATGAAGAATTAGTAAAGACATGCTACAAGCTGAATATTCAGGCAGTGGGTAGTAATCAAGGGGCTCTGCTTGACTGATACAGTGGTAGGCAGTCTGCATTGGTGTTGAATTATAGGCATCAGTGTAAGGTAGACAAACAGCATGATGCATCTCAGTGATGAACTACATAACTGAATTATTAGTCTTTTTGATTTTCCCATCTATAAGTCCACCATCATTATCGCCTACCACAACAAACATGTTTCTCTTATATTTTGTCCCTTTCCCTGTCACATCATTAGTAAATTTGAGATGAGTAATGGACTGTCTTATGTCATCATTGTAGTCTTCAATGATAAATTCAGTTCAACTATTTACCACAACAGATGGTGGGAATAGGGCCCCAGCCTTAAGAAAATACTGCAAAACCTGATATCTTTCAGCAAGGGTTCCACAGAGATTTTTGAAGTTATGCAGCATTCTCATTCATGTTACTGCATGAAATAAGAACGTTTGCTTGAAAACCTTGAAAATGTGCTAATGCATTCTTCTCTGGAGAAGACACAATTAAAGGACACATTAGGCCTACAGCTATGAGTTCACATGTGTCTTATGTACGCAAATGTATTGCTGCATGTCTTGGCATTTATGTTGCATGTTATCAACTTCACAGGGTTTGGAAACTTTTCTACTAATCCAACAACAGACACTCTGTACCTCTATTACTTTACCTCACAATAAAACACACACTCACACACACACACACACACACACACACACACACACACACACACACACACACACATATATATATATATATATATTAGAATCAGAATCAGCTTTATTGCCAAGTATGCTTACACATACAAGGAATTTGTCGTGGTGACAGGAGCTTCCAGTGCACAACAATACAAACAATACCAAAAAAAAAATATAGCTGCAAGCAGCAATGCGATTCCTCCTCAAAATGGCAAATCATTTAAAATTGGTCAGTAGTGGGTTGGGGTTAAACCCTCCCAATGAAGAAATCCAAAAAACGTGTCTATCTGTCTGAATCCTAAACTAAACATTTTCAGTGTACAGGAAAATCCATGATGCCGGACCTTATGGATCCTGGAGGCTTTTTTGTTTACAATGAGAAATGAGGTATGTACATTAAGTTTCAGAAGAACTGAAAAAATGGGGTGGAAATGCCATCACTTTGAATGTGGGACATTGGGGCATAGCCTGTAGCGCCCCCTAATGGAGAATACGGGCAATTCTTGGTTTGTGGGTTCCTGTTGGCCTGTAGTATCAATGTACCAAATTTGAAAATGTTTGACCAAAAAATAGGACTTTATGGCATAGCCTGTAGCGCCCCCTAATCACGAATATGATCAATTCTTGGTTTGTGGGTTCCTGTTGGCGTGCAGTATCAATGTACCAAATTAGAAAATTTTTGACCAGAAAATGGGAATTTTGGACATGGCCTATAGCGCCCCCTAAGGGTGAATGTCAGCCATTCTTGGTTTGTGGGTTCCCGTTGGCCTGTAGTATCAATGTACCAAATTTGAAAATGTTTGACCAAAAAATAGGACTTTAAGGCATAGCCTGTAGCGCCCTCTAATGACGAATATGGGCAATTCTTGGTTTGTGGGTTCCTGTTGGCGTGCAGTATCAATGTACCAAATTAGAAAATTTTTGACCAGAAAATGGGAATTTTGGACATGGCCTATAGCGCCCCCTAAGGGTGAATGTCAGCCATTCTTGGTTTGTGGGTTCCCGTTGGCCTGTAGTATCAATGTACCAAATTTGAAAATGTTTGACCAAAAAATAGGACTTTAAGGCATAGCCTGTAGCGCCCTCTAATGACGAATATGGGCAATTCTTGGTTTGTGGGTTCCTGTTGGCGTGCAGTATCAATGTACCAAATTAGAACATTTTTGAAGAGAAAATGGGAATTTTGGACATGGCCTATAGCGCCCCCTATGGGTGAATGTGGGCCAATCTTGGTTTGTGGGTTCCTGTTGGCCTGTAGTATCAATGTACCAAATTTGAAAATGTTTGACCAGAAAATAGGACATTAAGGCATAGCCTGTAGCGCCCCCTAATGGCGAATATGGGCAATTCTTGGTTTGTGGGTTCCTGTTGGCCTGTAGTATCAACATACCAAATTAGAACATTTTTGACCAGAAAATGGGAATTTTGGGCATGGCCTGTAGCGCCCCCTAAGGGCGAATGTGGGCCATTCTTGGTGTGTGGATTCCTGTTGGTCTGTAGTATCAACATACCAAATTAGAACATTTTTGACCAGAAAATGGGAATTTTGGGCATGGCCTGTAGCGCCCCCTAAGGGAGAATGTGGGATATTCTTTACGCAGTACTTCAGAGTGATGTCATCTTGAAGTATATATATATATAGGTCTGTTTCTAACCCACACCTATAATATCACTTCTGAAGGCATGGATTAAACCACTGGAGTGGTATGGATTACTTTTATGCTGCATTTATGTGATTTTTGTAGCTTCTGAGTTCTGATCACCGTTCAAGTCATTGAAAGGTCCAACAGGGTTGAGATAATCTTCTAAAAAGCTTAATTTGTGTTCACCAGAAGAAAGAAAATAATACACATCTGAAATGGAATGAGGGTGAGTATACGATGAGAGAAATTTATTTTGGGGGTAAAAACCATTTGTAGGCCTACTTTTTATTTACTTGGAAAATTGTTACTGTCTCTTTAAGAGGATTTTAAACGCATTTCATTCAAGGCACAGTCTGTGCGGCTTGTTTCATTGAGTTTAATCTTTTGAGAACTGTGAAGTCTCATTATTTTCGTGCTGTTACATCTGTATTTATTTCAGAGATTAATTGATTGAGATTGTGAAACTACATACAACCGACAAACCTCCGTGAAGATGCGAGTAAAAATGAGATGCCTCGCGCTGTCAGACACAACGCTGATAATCAATCTCGGAAGTGTTGATACTAGATTTAGATTCGCGATTTCTTCATCAACTGTTTATGTTCACTTGAGACAAAACAGACTCCACAATATAGCATGTAATTTGACATTTTGTTGTATGAAAATGTCCGTTCAAACGCAAGAAGAAGCGAATGCGATCTCTCATCGGGGCTCGTGAGTTAGACGTGACGCTGCTCGCTGTTTCACACAAATATTTATTTGAGTTGTTTTGCCATTTGTTGAGTTGAATGGTGTAAAATCGCTTGAAAGTTCAAACAGGAAAGTGTTAAAAACACATACAACAGACAAACATTGCTCGCACTGAAGATGTGTTCATTGAAGAAAAGTGTTCGCGGAGTTTCACTTGATTTTTCTGACGTGTATCAGACCGCTAAGACAGATTCGGCGCACTCGGTTTATTTTCGTTATTTTACAAAAGCTCAAGGTTTTGTTGTTATTGTAAGTGTACACAAATAAAAGTAGACCTTTTATAGTTTGTAATGATCTCTTCCATGTATCTGAATTGGCAAAAATGACGCAGTATTTTGTTTAAGTTTTTTCCGCTGAATCGAGAAATACATCAAAAAGGATGTCACAGCGCCATTGTTGACCCCCGTAATAATGCCAGAATTCAATAATGATTCCCGATTTCAAACTGCTCGAAAATATTTATTTGAGTTGTTTTGCCATTTGTTGAGTTGAATAGTGTAAAATCGCTTGAATATTCAAACTGGGAAGCAGTAAAACACATCAAACTGACCTTTGTGCAGTAACTCTCATCGGGGCTCGTGCGTTAGACGCGACGCATCTCGCCGTTTCACGTAATCTGCTCGAAAACATTTCTTTGAGTTGTTTTGCCATTTGTTGAGATGAATAGTATAAAATCGCGTGAATGTTCCAAATGTCAAGCATTAAACACACAATTGACACCTTTGTGCATACACGAGCAATTCATCTGGCTTTCTAAGTCTGGAGCTCCACCCACTAGTAGACAGAATTGCTCCATTAGAGAGATTTCTCCAATAAAAGTGCATTTGGTAGACAGAGTTACTCCAGCAGAGGGAGCCTCTTTGCTCAGCCAATGTAAGTGAATGGGATTTTACTTGTAGAATTTATTAATCCTGTAGAGGGGGCAATATTGCTCAGCCATTGTAAATCAATGGGATTTTTTTACATTTTTGATCGTCATTTATATAAAAAGCTTAAGTCGCATCAGGTAAAAAAAGACATAGCAGCAAACTTCAGAACAGTCCCCAGGTCTGTGGCAAGTTGGGTACTTATAGATATACGATATACGACATTTTATATCGTATTCATTTTTGCTAAGTAACGTTTTCAAAGACATCAATTCTACACATGCGTACCAAATTTCAAGTATATTGGAGCTACGGTTCAGGAGAAGAAGAGTTTTGTAGGTTTTGGCAAATTTTCACTGTACAGGAAAATCCATTAGGGCAGAAGTTATGGGTCCTTGAGGCTTTTTTGTTCCCCATGAGAAATGAGGCATGTACACCAGGTTTGAGAATAATTGGACAAATGGCTTGGAAATGCCATGACTTTGAAAATATTTTTTTGGGGCGTGGCCTGTAGCGCCACCTATGGGCGAATGTGGGCCATTCTTGGTTTGGGGGTACCCGTTGGCATGGAGTATCAATGTGCCAATTTAGAAAATTTTTGACCAGTGACTTTTTGAGATATTGGGGCTCAAGGAGAAGAATAATAATAATAATAATAATAAATATAGCTGCAAGCAGCAATGCGATTCCTCCTCAAAATGGCAAATCATTTAAAATTGTTCAGTAGAGGGTTGGGGTTAAACTCTCCCAATGAAGAAATTCAAAAAACGTGTCTTTCTGTCTGAATCCTAAACTAAACATTTTCAGTGTACAGGAAAATCCATGATGCCGGGATCTTATGGATCCTGGAGGCTTTTTTGTTTACAATGAGAAATGAGTTATGTACATTAAGTTTCAGAAGAACTGAAAAAATGGGGTGGAAATGCCATCACTTTCAATGTGGGACATTGGGGCATAGCCTGTAGCGCCCCCTAATGGTGAATACGGGCAATTCTTGGTTTGTGAGTTCCTGTTGGCCTGTAGTATCAATGTACCAAATTAGAACATTATTGACCAGAAAATGGGAATTTTGGACATGGCCTATATCGCCCCCTAAGGGTGAATGTCGGCCATTCTTGGTTTGTGGGTTCCCGTTGGCCTGTAGTATCAATGTACCAAATTTGAAAATGTTTGACCAAAAAATAGGACTTTAAGGCATAGCCTGTAGCGCCCCCTAATGATGAATATGGGCAATTCTTGGTTTGTGGGTTCCTGTTGGCGTGCAGTATCAATGTACCACATTAGAACATTTTTGACCAGAAAATGGGAATTTTTGACATGGCCTATAGCGCCCCCTAAGGGTGAATGTGGGCCAATCTTGGTTTGTGAGTTCCTGTTGGCCTGTAGTATCAATGTACCAAATTTGAAAGTTTTTGACAAAAAAAAATTGCAATTTGGGAATGGCCTTTAGCGCCCCCTAAGGGCGAATGTGAGACATTCTTGGTTTGTGGATTTCTGTTGGCCTGTAGTGTCAATATACCAAATTAGAACATTTTTGACCATAAAATGGGAATTTTGGGCATAGCCTGTAGCGCCCCCTAATGGCGAATATGGGCAATTCTTTGTTTGTGGGTTCCTGTTGGCCTGTAGTATCAATGTACCAAATTAGAACATTTTTGACCAGCAAATGGGAATTTAGGGCGTGGCCTGTAGCGCCCCCTAAGGGCGAATGTGGGCCATTCTTGGTTTGTGGATTCCTGTTGGTCTGTAGTATCAATATACAAAATTAGAACATTTTTGACCAGAAAATGGGAATTTTGGGCTTGGCCTGTAGCGCCCCCTAAGGGAGAATGTGGGATATTCTTTACGCAGTACTTCAGAGTGATGTCATCTTGAAGTATATATATATATATAGGTCTGTTTCTAACCCACACCTATAATATCACTTCTGAAGGCATGGATTAAACCACTGGAGTGGTATGGATTACTTTTATGCTGCATTTATGTGATTTTTGTAGCTTCTGAGTTCTGATCACCATTCAAGTCATTGAAAGGTCCAACAGGGTTGAGATAATCTTCTAAAAAGCTTAATTTGTGTTCACCAGAAGAAAGGAAATAATACACATCTGGGATGGAATGAGGGTGAGTATACGATGAGAGAAATTTATTTTTGGGGTAAAAACCATTTGTAGGCTACTTTTTATTTACTTGGAAAATTGTTACTGTCTCTTTAAGAGGATTTTAAACGCATTTCATTCAAGGCACAGTCTGTGCGGCTTGTTTCATTGAGTTTAATCTTTTGAGAACTGTGAAGTCTCATTATTTTCGTGCTGTTACATCTGTATTCATTTCAGAGATTAATTGATTGAGATTGTGAAACTACATACAACCGACAAACCTCCATGAAGATGCGAGTAAAAATGAGATCGCCTCGCGCTGTCAGACACAACGCTGATAATCATTCTCGGAAGTGTTGATACTAGATTTAGATTCGCGATTTCTTCATCAACTGTTTATGTTCACTTGAGACAAAACAGACAATATATCATGTATGGTTGTATGAAAGTGTCCGTTCAAACGCAAGAAGAAGCGAATGCGATCTCTCATCGGGGCTCGTGAGTTAGACGTGACGCTGCTCCCTGTTTCACACAAATATTTATTTGAGTTGTTTTGCCATTTGTTGAGTTGAATGGTGTAAAATCGCTTGAAAGTTCAAACAGGAAAGTGTTAAAAACACATACAACAGACAAACATTGCTCGCATTGAAGACGCGAGTAAAAATGAGATCGCCTCACTATCGCGTGCTGTCAGAGAACACGCAGATGAAACATCATTCTCGGAAGTATTGATACTTTAGGATCGATCCGTCCATCCCTTCTTTCTTTAGACATATGTTTCATGTTTGTGTGATAAGTGTTCGCGGAGTTTCACTTGATTTTTCTGACGTGTATCAGACAGATTATCGCAAAGACAGATTCGATTTACCCAGTTTATTTTCGTTATTTTACAAAAGCTCAAGGTTTTGTTGTATTGTAAGTGTACACAAATAAAAGTAGACCTTTTACAGTTTGTAATGATCTCTTCCATGTATCTGAATGGGCAAAAATGACACAGTATTTTGTTTAAGTTTTTTCCGCTGTTTAGAACAATGCATCTGAAAGGACATTACAGCGCCATTGTTGACCCCCGTAATAATGCCAGAATTCAATAATGATTCCCGATTTATTTGAGTTGTATGCCATTTGTTGAGTTGAATAGTGTAAAATCGCTTGAATATTCAAACTGGGAAGCAGTAAAACACATCTCACTGACCTTATTTGTGCAGTAACTCTCATCGGGGCTCGTGCGTTAGACGCGACGCATCTCGCGGTTTCACACAAAACTGCTCACAAACATTTATTTGAGTTGTTTTGCCATTTGTTGAGTTGAATAGTGTAAAATCGCTTGAATATTCAAACTTGGAAGCAGTAAAATACATCTCACTGACCTAGTGCAGTAACTCTCATCGGGGCTCGTGCGTTAGACGCGACGATTATCGCTGTTTCACACAAACTGCTCGAAAACATTTATATGAGTTGTTTTACCATTTGTTGAGATGAATAGTATAAAATCGCGTGAATGTTCCAAATGTCAAGCATTAAACACACACAATTGACATACCTTTGTGCAAACGCAGGCAAAATTCTTCTGGCTGAGAAAGTCGGGAGCTCCACCCACTAGTAGACAGAATTGCTCCATTAGAGAGATTTCTCCAGTAAAAGGAGTAGTATGAAGCTGCAGACTCGGAGCCTGCATCTACAGTCCCGCACCCAGAGTCCCGCATTCTCAGACCCCTCGTTTTTCGAGACAGCGCCTCCTATCAAATTGGATCGGATAAACATGTGAAGAACTTAAGCCGAAACGTGAGTATCGTCAATTTTATTTAGCGAATCATTCGATTTCTTTTTTAATCAAACTAATTTATAGCTCATCGATACACCAACACAGACCATTTAATATTTGTAAAGTTTGTAACAAAATTTGAGCCGTTAATGTATGTTTTTTCGCCTTTTCCCCCCGAAAATATTTTGACAGCTAATACGTTAGCCTTTAACCTTGGACTTTTTGTAGACAAGCCATTGTAAAAATTATTATTGCTTAAAATTAGTTGACATTAAAGTAGACCAATTAAATACATTAAGTGTGTTAATATCAAAGAATGTCATCATTAATTATTTAATCAGAATTGAGTAAAGTCACTAATACAATTCTTTCTTCCTTTTTTCTTTGCTTTGTCCTGTTTACAGCAAGATGATGTTTAGGTGATCGTTAAATAAAGTACAGAATTGTTTATTATTGGTGTTTTGTCTATTCTTATTTGAGTTTTGCTTTGCATTCAAATGATCAAAAAGCAGGTTTTGTAATGTTAGCATGGTATAATTTTAATTAGACCATTATAGGTTGAACTGAAAGAAAAATTGGAATTTGAATAAATAAAACATTGTAGCAATATAATGTCACATAATATTTTTCAGAAGATAGTTCAATCTGTAATTGTATCCCTTCCATCAGTAATTTTCTTTCAATTAGACCTATGCTCAAAAAATAACTACTGGGTAATTTGTTAGTCAGAGAAAACAATGAGTTTTTTTGGCACATGCATTAAGCAGGGAACGCAAATATTTATTTGGATAACTTTAAATAAAACGCGACCGTAATATTGCATCCTATTGTTTTCAATGGCATTTAGCAGGAGGTGCTGTCTCGAAAAACGAGGGGTCTGAGAATGCGGGACTCTGGGTGCGGGACTGTAGATGCAGGCTCCGAGTCTGCAGCTTCATAATGTTGAGTAAAAGTGCATTTGGTAGACAGAGTTACACCAGCAGAGGGAGCCTCTTTGCTCAGCCAATGTAAGTGAATGGGATTTTACTTGTAGACCGTATTGATCCAGTAGAGGGGGCATTTTTGCTCAGCCATTGTAAATCAATGGGATTTTTTACATTTTTGATCGTCATTTATATAAAAAGCTTAAGTCGCATCAGGTAAAAAAAGACATAGCAGCAAACTTCAGAACAGTCCCCAGGTCTGTGGCAAGTTGGGTACTTATAGCATTAAAGCTCTTAGAGGTGAGGTTGTTGAAATTTTAGTAAGTAAAATAGTATTATTAATAATAATAATAATAAATGTATGTAACATAACAATATGTTGGCTTTCTCAAGCCAACATAGTTATGTCATCTTGAAGCATGTTAGGTTTGAAAAACCATCAATCAAATTTACATTTGGTTTATTGACACTAATATATTGAGGCAATGTGGTCATTTACATAAACACGCACCTTTCAGCCATTTTGTATTGTATTCATTTTTGCTAAGTAACAAATTGAAAGACATCAATTCTACACATGGGTACCAAATGTCAAGTCAATTGGATCTACGGTTCAAGAGAAGAAGACTTTTGTAGGTTTTGGCAAATTTTCACTGTACAGGACAATCCATTAGGGCAGAAGTTATGGGTCCTTGAGGCCTTTTTGTTCCCAATGAGAAATGAGGCAAGTATACCAAGTTTTAGAATATTTGGAAAATTGGGGTGAAAGTGCCATCATTTTGAAAATGTGACATTTGGGCGTGGCCTGTAGCGAACCGCTAAGGGCGAATGTCGGCAATTCTTTGCACAGTACTTCAAAGGGATGTTATCTTGAAGCATGTCAGGTTTAAAATCCCTCAGTCAAAATTACATTTGATTTATTGACTTATATATTGATTAAATGTGGACATTTACATAAACACGCCCCTTTCAGCCATTTTTAATCGTACCTTATGGGTCCTTGAGGCTTTTTTGTTCCCAATGAAAAATGAGGCAAGTATACCAAGTTTTAGAATATTTCGAAAATTGTGGTGAAAATGCCATCATTTTGAAAATGTGACATTTGGGCGTGGCCTGTAGCGAACCGCTAAGGGCGAATGTGGGCAATTCTTTGCACAGTACTTCAAAGGGATGTTATCTTGAAGAATGTTAGGTTTGAAAAACCCTGGGTCAAAATTACATTTGATATATTGACATATATATTGATTAAATGTGGACATTTACATAAACAGGCCCCTTTCAGCCATTTTATATCGTATTCATTTTTGCTAAGTAACGTTTTCAAAGGCATCAATTCTACACATGCGTACCAAATTTCAAGTATATTGGAGCTACGGTTCAGGAGAAGAAGAGTTTTGTAGGTTTTGGCAAATTTTCACTGTACAGGAAAATCCATTAGGGCAGAAGTTATGGGTCCTTGAGGCTTTTTTGTTCACCATGAGAAATGAGGCATGTACACCAGGTTTGAGAATAATTGGACAAATGGCTTGGAAATGCCATGACTTTGAAAATATGTTTTTGGGGCGTGGCCTGTAGCGTCACCTATGGGCGAATGTGGGCCATTCTTGGTTTGGGGGTACCCGTTGGCATGGAGTATCAATGTGCCAATTTAGAAAATTTTTGACCAGTGACTTTTTGAGATATTGGGGCTCAAGGAGAATAATAATAATAATAATAATAATAATAAATATAGCTGCAAGCAGCAATGCGATTCCTCCTCAAAATGGCAAATCATTTAAAATTGTTCAGTAGAGGGTTGGGGTTAAACTCTCCCAATAAAGAAATTCAAAAAACGTGTTTTTCTGTCTGAATCCTAAACTAAACATTTTCAGTGTACAGGAAAATCCATGATGCCGGGATCTTATGGATCCTGGAGGCTTTTTTGTTTACAATGAGAAATGAGTTATGTACATTAAGTTTCAGAAGAACTGAAAAAATGGGGTGGAAATGCCATCACTTTCAATGTGGGACATTGGGGCATAGCCTGTAGCGCCCCCTAATGGTGAATACGGGCAATTCTTGGTTTGTGAGTTCCTGTTGGCCTGTAGTATCAATGTACCAAATTTGAAAGTTTTTGACAAAAAAAAATTGCAATTTGGGAATGGCCTTTAGCGCCCCCTAAGGGCGAATGTGAGACATTCTTGGTTTGTGGATTTCTGTTGGCCTGTAGTGTCAATATACCAAATTAGAACATTTTTGACCATAAAATGGGAATTTTGGGCATAGCCTGTAGCGCCCCCTAATGGCGAATATGGGCAATTCTTTGTTTGTGGGTTCCTGTTGGCCTGTAGTATCAATGTACCAAATTAGAACATTTTTGACCAGCAAATGGGAATTTAGGGCGTGGCCTGTAGCGCCCCCTAAGGGCGAATGTGGGCCATTCTTGGTTTGTGGATTCCTGTTGGTCTGTAGTATCAATATACAAAATTAGAACATTTTTGACCAGAAAATGGGAATTTTGGGCTTGGCCTGTAGCGCCCCCTAAGGGAGAATGTGGGATATTCTTTACGCAGTACTTCAGAGTGATGTCATCTTGAAGTAAATATATATATATAGGTCTGTTTCTAACCCACACCTATAATATCACTTCTGAAGGCATGGATTAAACCACTGGAGTGGTATGGATTACTTTTATGCTGCATTTATGTGATTTTTGTAGCTTCTGAGTTCTGATCACCATTCAAGTCATTGAAAGGTCCAACAGGGTTGAGATAATCTTCTAAAAAGCTTCATTTGTGTTCACCAGAAGAAAGGAAATAATACACATCTGGGATGGAATGAGGGTGAGTATACGATGAGAGAAATTTATTTTTGGGGTAAAAACCATTTGTAGGCTACTTTTTATTTACTTGGAAAATTGTTACTGTCTCTTTAAGAGGATTTTAAACGCATTTCATTCAAGGCACAGTCTGTGCGGCTTGTTTCATTGAGTTTAATCTTTAGAGAACTGTGAAGTCTCATTATTTTCGTGCTGTTACATCTGTATTCATTTCAGAGATTAATTGATTGAGATTGTGAAACTACATACAACCGACAAACCTCCATGAAGATGCGAGTAAAAATGAGATCGCCTCGCGCTGTCAGACACAACGCTGATAATCATTCTCGGAAGTGTTGATACTAGATTTAGATTCGCGATTTCTTCATCAACTGTTTATGTTCACTTGAGACAAAACAGACAATATATCATGTATGGTTGTATGAAAGTGTCCGTTCAAACGCAAGAAGAAGCGAATGCGATCTCTCATCGGGGCTCGTGAGTTAGACGTGACGCTGCTCCCTGTTTCACACAAATATTTATTTGAGTTGTTTTGCCATTTGTTGAGTTGAATGGTGTAAAATCGCTTGAAAGTTCAAACAGGAAAGTGTTAAAAACACATACAACAGACAAACATTGCTCGCATTGAAGACGCGAGTAAAAATGAGATCGCCTCACTATCGCGTGCTGTCAGAGAACACGCAGATGAAACATCATTCTCGGAAGTATTGATACTTTAGGATCGATCCGTCCATCCCTTCTTTCTTTAGACATATGTTTCATGTTTGTGTGATAAGTGTTCGCGGAGTTTCACTTGATTTTTCTGACGTGTATCAGACAGATTATCGCAAAGACAGATTCGATTTACCCAGTTTATTTTCGTTATTTTACAAAAGCTCAAGGTTTTGTTGTATTGTAAGTGTACACAAATAAAAGTAGACCTTTTACAGTTTGTAATGATCTCTTCCATGTATCTGAATGGGCAAAAATGACGCAGTATTTTGTTTAAGTTTTTTCCGCTGTTTAGAACAATGCATCTGAAAGGACATTACAGCGCCATTGTTGACCCCCGTAATAATGCCAGAATTCAATAATGATTCCCGATTTATTTGAGTTGTATGCCATTTGTTGAGTTGAATAGTGTAAAATCGCTTGAATATTCAAACTGGGAAGCAGTAAAATACATCTCACTGACCTTGTGCAGTAACTCTCATCGGGGCTCGTGCGTTAGACGCGACGATTATCGCTGTTTCACACAAACTGCTCGAAAACATTTATATGAGTTGTTTTACCATTTGTTGAGATGAATAGTATAAAATCGCGTGAATGTTCCAAATGTCAAGCATTAAACACACACAATTGACATACCTTTGTGCAAACGCAGGCAAAATTCTTCTGGCTGAGAAAGTCGGGAGCTCCACCCACTAGTAGACAGAATTGCTCCATTAGAGAGATTTCTCCAGTAAAAGGAGTAGTATGAAGCTGCAGACTCGGAGCCTGCATCTACAGTCCCGCACCCAGAGTCCCGCATTCTCAGACCCCTCGTTTTTCGAGACAGCGCCTCCTATCAAATTGGATCGGATAAACATGTGAAGAACTTAAGCCGAAACGTGAGTATCGTCAATTTTATTTAGCGAATCATTCGATTTCTTTTTTAATCAAACTAATTTATAGCTCATCGATACACCAACACAGTCCATTTAATATTTGTAAAGTTTGTAACAAAATTTGAGCCGTTAATGTATGTTTTTTCGCCTTTTCCCCCCGAAAATATTTTGACAGCTAATACGTTAGCCTTTAACCTTGGACTTTTTGTAGACAAGCCATTGTAAAAATTATTATTGATTAAAATTAGTTGACATTAAAGTAGACCAATTAAATACATTAAGTGTGTTAATATCAAAGAATGTCATCATTAATTATTTAATCAGAATTGAGTAAAGTCACTAATACAATTCTTTCTTCCTTTTTTCTTTGCTTTGTCCTGTTTACAGCAAGATGATGTTTAGGTGATCGTTAAATAAAGTACAGAATTGTTTATTATTGGTGTTTTGTCTATTCTTATTTGAGTTTTGCTTTGCATTCAAATGATCAAAAAGCAGGTTTTGTAATGTTAGCATGGTATAATTTTAATTAGACCATTATAGGTTGAACTGAAAGAAAAATTGGAATTTGAATAAATAAAACATTGTAGCAATATAATGTCACATAATATTTTTCAGAAGATAGTTCAATCTGTAATTGTATCCCTTCCATCAGTAATTTTCTTTCAATTAGACCTATGCTCAAAAAATAACTACTGGGTAATTTGTTAGTCAGAGAAAACAATGAGTTTTTTTGGCACATGCATTAAGCAGGGAACGCAAATATTTATTTGGATAACTTTAAATAAAACGCGACCGTAATATTGCATCCTATTGTTTTCAATGGCATTTAGCAGGAGGTGCTGTCTCGAAAAACGAGGGGTCTGAGAATGCGGGACTCTGGGTGCGGGACTGTAGATGCAGGCTCCGAGTCTGCAGCTTCATAATGTTGAGTAAAAGTGCATTTGGTAGACAGAGTTACACCAGCAGAGGGAGCCTCTTTGCTCAGCCAATGTAAGTGAATGGGATTTTACTTGTAGACCGTATTGATCCAGTAGAGGGGGCATTTTTGCTCAGCCATTGTAAATCAATGGGATTTTTTACATTTTTGATCGTCATTTATATAAAAAGCTTAAGTCGCATCAGGTAAAAAAAGACATAGCAGCAAACTTCAGAACAGTCCCCAGGTCTGTGGCAAGTTGGGTACTTATAGCATTAAAGCTCTTAGAGGTGAGGTTGTTGAAATTTTAGTAAGTAAAATAGTATTAATAATAATAATAATAATAAATGTATGTAACATAACAATATGTTGGCTTTCTCAAGCACACATAGTTATGTCATCTTGAAGCATGTTAGGTTTGAAAAACCATCAATCAAATTTACATTTGGTTTATTGACACTAATATATTGAGGCAATGTGGTCATTTACATAAACACGCACCTTTCAGCCATTTTGTATTGTATTCATTTTTGCTAAGTAACAAATTGAAAGACATCAATTCTACACATGGGTACCAAATGTCAAGTCAATTGGATCTACGGTTCAAGAGAAGAAGACTTTTGTAGGTTTTGGCAAATTTTCACTGTACAGGACAATCCATTAGGGCAGAAGTTATGGGTCCTTGAGGCTTTTTTGTTCCCAATGAGAAATGAGGCAAGTATACCAAGTTTTAGAATATTTGGAAAATTGGGGTGAAAGTGCCATCATTTTGAAAATGTGACATTTGGGCGTGGCCTGTAGCGAACCGCTAAGGGCGAATGTCCGCAATTCTTTGCACAGTACTTCAAAGGGATGTTATCTTGAAGCATGTCAGGTTTAAAATCCCTCAGTCAAAATTACATTTGATTTATTGACTTATATATTGATTAAATGTGGACATTTACATAAACACGCCCCTTTCAGCCATTTTTAATCGTACCTTATGGGTCCTTGAGGCTTTTTTGTTCCCAATGAAAAATGAGGCAAGTATACCAAGTTTTAGTATATTTCGAAAATTGTGGTGAAAATGCCATCATTTTGAAAATGTGACATTTGGGCGTGGCCTGTAGCGAACCGCTAAGGGCGAATGTGGGCAATTCTTTGCACAGTACTTCAAAGGGATGTTATCTTGAAGAATGTTAGGTTTGAAAAACCCTGGGTCAAAATTACATTTGATATATTGACATATATATTGATTAAATGTGGACATTTACATAAACACGCCCCTTTCAGCCATTTTATATCGTATTCATTTTTGCTAAGTAACGTTTTCAAAGGCATCAATTCTACACATGCGTACCAAATTTCAAGTATATTGGAGCTACGGTTCAGGAGAAGAAGAGTTTTGTAGGTTTTGGCAAATTTTCACTGTACAGGACAATCCATTAGGGCAGAAGTTATGGGTCCTTGAGGCTTTTTTGTTCCCCATGAGAAATGAGGCATGTACACCAGGTTTGAGAATAATTGGACAAATGGCTTGGAAATGCCATGACTTTGAAAATATTTTTTTGGGGCGTGGCCTGTAGCGCCACCTATGGGCGAATGTGGGCCATTCTTGGTTTGGGGGTACCCGTTGGCATGGAGTATCAATGTGCCAATTTAGAAAATTTTTGACCAGTGACTTTTTGAGATATTGGGGCTCAAGGAGAATAATAATAATAATAATAATAATAATAATAATAATAATAAATATAGCTGCAAGCAGCAATGCGATTCCTCCTCAAAATGGCAAATCATTTAAAATTGTTCAGTAGAGGGTTGGGGTTAAACTCTCCCAATGAAGAAATTCAAAAAAACGTGTCTTTCTGTCTGAATCCTAAACTAAATATTTTCAGTGTACAGGAAAATCCATGATCCTGGGATCTTATGGATCCTGGAGGCTTTTTTGTTTACAATGAGAAATGAGTTATGTACATTAAGTTTCAGAAGAACTGAAAAAATGGGGTGGAAATGCCATCACTTTGAATGTGGGACATTGGGGCATAGCCTGTAGCGCCCCCTAATGGTGAATACGGGCAATTATTGGTTTGTGAGTTCCTGTTGGCCTGTAGTATCAATGTACCAAATTAGAACATTTTTGACCAAAAAATAGGACTTTAAGGCATAGCCTGTAGCGCCCCCTAATGACGAATATGGGCAATTCTTGGTTTGTGGGTTCCTGTTGGCGTGCAGTATCAATGTACCACATTAGAACATTTTTGACCATAAAATGGGAATTTTTGACATGGCCTATAGCGCCCCCTAAGGGTGAATGTGGGCCAATCTTGGTTTGTGAGTTCCTGTTGGCCTGTAGTATCAATGTACCAAATTTGAAAGTTTTTGACAAAAAAAAAATTGCAATTTGGGAATGGCCTTTAGCGCCCCCTAAGGGCGAATGTGAGACATTCTTGGTTTGTGGATTTCTGTTGGCCTGTAGTGTCAATATACCAAATTAGAACATTTTTGACCATAAAATGGGAATTTTGGGCATAGCCTGTAGCGCCCCCTAATGGCGAATGTGGGCCATTCTTAGTTTGTGGATTCCTGTTGGTCTGTAGTATCAATATACAAAATTAGAACATTTTTGACCAGAAAATGGGAATTTTGGGCTTGGCCTGTAGCGCCCCCTAAGGGAGAATGTGGGATATTCTTTACGCAGTACTTCAGAGTGATGTCATCTTGAAGTATATATATATATAAATATATATATATATAGGTCTGTTTCTAACCCACACCTATAATATCACTTCTGAAGGCATGGATTAAACCACTGGAGTGGTATGGATTACTTTTATGCTGCATTTATGTGATTTTTGTAGCTTAAATTCTGAGTTCTGATCACCATTCAAGTCATTGAAAGGTCCAACAGGGTTGAGATAATCTTCTAAAAAGCTTCATTTGTGTTCACCAGAAGAAAGGAAATAATACACATCTGGGATGGAATGAGGGTGAGTATACGATGAGAGAAATTTATTTTTGGGGTAAAAACCATTTGTAGGCCTACTTTTTATTTACTTGGAAAATTGTTACTGTCTCTTTAAGAGGATTTTAAACGCATTTCATTCAAGGCACAGTCTGTGCGGCTTGTTTCATTGAGTTTAATCTTTTGAGAACTGTGAAGTCTCATTATTTTCGTGCTGTTACATCTGTATTCATTTCAGAGATTAATTGATTGAGATTGTGAAACTACATACAACCGACAAACCTCCATGAAGATGCGAGTAAAAATGAGATCTTCTCGCGCTGTCAGACACGCTGATAATCATTCTCGGAAGTGTTGATACTAGATTTAGATTCGCGATTTCATCATCAACTGTTTATGTTCACTTGAGACAAAACAGACAATATATCATGTATGGTTGTATGAAAGTGTCCGTTCAAACGCAAGAAGAAGCGAATGCGTTCTCTCATCGGGGCTCGTGAGTTAGACGTGACGCTGCTCCCTGTTTCACACAAATATTTGAGTTGTTTTGCCATTTGTTGAGTTGAATGGTGTAAAATCGCTTGAAAGTTCAAAGAGGAAAGTGTTAAACACATACAACAGACAAACATTGCTCGCATTGAAGACGCGAGTAAAAATGAGATCGCGTCACTATCGCGTGCTGTCAGAGAACACGCAGATGAAACATCATTCTCGGAAGTATTGATACTTTAGGATCGATCCGTCCATCCCTTCTTTCTTTAGACATATGTTTCATGTTTGTGTGATAAGTGTTCGCGGAGTTTCACTTGATTTTTCTGACGTGTATCAGACAGATTATCGCAAAGACAGATTCGGTTTACCCTGTTTATTTTCGTTATTTTACAAAAGCTCAAGGTTTTGTTGTTATTGTAAGTGTACACAAATAAAAGTAGACCTTTTACAGTTTGTAATGATCTCTTCCATGTATCTGAATGGGCAAAAATGATGCAGTATTTTGTTTAAGTTTTTCCGCTGTTTAGAACAATGCATCTGAAAGGACATTACAGCGCCATTGTTGACCCCCGTAATAATGCCAGAATTCAATAATGGTTCCCGATTTCAAACTCCTCGCAAAGATTTATTTGAGTTGTATGCCATTTGTTGAGTTGAATAGTGTAAAATCGCTTGAATATTCAAACTGGGAAGTAGTAAAACACATCTCACTGACCTTATTTGTGCAGTAACTCTCATCGGGGCTCGTGCGTTAGACGCGACGCATCTCGCGGTTTCACACAAAACTGCTCACAAACATTTATTTGAGTTGTTTTGCCATTTGTTGAGTTGAATAGTGTAAAATCGCTTGAATATTCAAACTGGGAAGCAGTAAAATACATCTCACTGACCTTGTGCAGTAACTCTCATCGGGGCTCGTGCGTTAGACGCGACGATTATCGCTGTTTCACACAAACTGCTCGAAAACATTTATATGAGTTGTTTTACCATTTGTTGAGATGAATAGTATAAAATCGCGTGAATGTTCCAAATGTCAAGCATTAAACACACACAATTGACATACCTTTGTGCAAACGCAGGCAAAATTCTTCTGGCTGAGAAAGTCGGGAGCTCCACCCACTAGTAGACGGAATTGCTCCATTAGAGAGATTTCTCCAGTAAAAGTGCATTTGGTAGACAGGGTTACACCAGCAGAGGGAGCCTCTTTGCTCAGCCAATGTAAGTGAATGGGATTTTACTTGTAGACCGTATTGATCCAGTAGAGGGGGCATTTTTGCTCAGCCATTGTAAATCAATGGGATTTTTTACATTTTTGATCGTCGTTTATATAAAAAGCTTAAGTCGCATCAGGTAAAAAAAGACATAGCAGCAAACTTCAGAACAGTCCCCAGGTCTGTGGCAAGTTGGGTACTTATAGCATTAAAGCACTTAGAGGTGAGGTTGTTGAAATTTTAGTAAGTATATTAGTATTAATAATAATAATAATAATAAATGTATGTAACATAACAATATGTTGGCTTTCTCAAGCCAACATAGTTATGTCATCTTGAAGCATGTTAGGTTTGAAAAACCATCAATCAAATTTACATTTGGTTTATTGACACTAATATATTGAAGCAATGTGGTCATTTACATAAACACGCACCATTCAGCCATTTTGTATTGTATTCATTTTTGCTAAGTAACAAATTGAAAGACATCAATTCTACACATGGGTACCAAATGTCAAGTCAATTGGATCTACGGTTCAAGAGAAGAAGACTTTTGTAGGTTTTGGCAAATTTTCACTGTGCAGGACAATCCATTAGGGCAGAAGTTATGGGTCCTTGAGGCTTTTTTGTTCCCAATGAGAAATGAGGCAAGTATACCAAGTTTTAGAATATTTTGAAAATTGTGGTGAAAATGCCATCTTTTTGAAAATGTGACAGTTTGGCGTGGCCTGTAGCGAACCGCTAAGGGCGAATGTGGGCAATTCTTTGCACAGTACTTCAAAGGGATGTTATCTTGATGAATGTTAGGTTTGAAAAACCCTCGGTCAAAATTACATTTGATATATTGACATATATATTGATAAAATTTGGACATTTACATAAACACGCCCCTTTCAGCCATTTTATATCGTATTCATTTTTGCTAAGTAACGTTTTCAAAGACATCAATTCTACACATGCGTACCAAATTTCAAGTCAATTGGAGCTACGGTTCAGGAGAAGAAGAGTTTTGTAGGTTTTCGCAAATTTTCACTGTACAGGAAAATCCAATATGGCGGAAGTTATGGGTCCTTGAGGCTTTTTTGTTCCCCATGAGAAATGAGGCATGTACACCAGGTTTGAGAATAATTGGACAAATGGCTTGGAAATGCCATGACTTTGAAAATGTTTTTTTGGGGCGTGGCCTGTAGCGCCACCTATGGGCGAATGTGGGCCATTCTTGGTTTGGGGGTACCCGTTGGCATGGAGTATCAATGTGCCAATTTAGAAAATTTTTGACCAGTGACTTTTTGAGATATTGGGGCTCAAGGAGAATAATAATAATAATAATAATAATAATAATAATAATAAAACTATCAATAACAATAGATTCCCTCCTATCGGAGGAATCTAATAATAATAATAATAATAATAATAATAAAACTGTCAATAACAATAGATTCCCTCCTATCGGAGGAATCTAATAAAACTGTCAATAACAATAGATTCCCTCCTATCGGAGGAATCTAATAATAATAATAAAACTGTCAATAACAATAGATTCCCTCCTATCGGAGGAATCTAATAATAATAATAATAATAATAATAATAAAACTGTCAATAACAATAGATTCCCTCCTATCGGAGGAATCTAATAATAATAATAATAATAATAATAATAATAATAATAATAAAACTGTCAATAACAATAGATTCCCTCCTATCGGAGGAATCTAATAATAATAATAAATATAGCTGCAAGCAGCAATGCGATTCCTCCTCAAAATGGCAAATCATTTAAAATTGATCAGTAGAGGGTTGGGGTTAAACCGTCCCATTGAAGGAATCCAAAAAACAAGTCTTTCTGTCTGAATCTTAAACTAAACATTTTCAGTGTACAGGAAAATCCATCATGCCGGACCTTATGGATCCTGGATGGTTTTTTGTTTACAATGAGAAATGAGGTATGTTCACCAGGTTTCAGAAGAACTAAATAAATGGGGTGAAAATACAATCACTTTGAAAAAATGACATTTGGGCATGGTCTGATGCGCCCCCTAAGGGTGAATGTGGACCATTCTTGGTTTCAGTGTTACTGTTGGCCTGTAGTATCAATGTACCAAATTAGTAAATTTTGGAACAGAAAATGAGAATTTTGGACATGGCCTATAGCGCCCCCTGAGGGTGAATGTGGGCCATTCTTGGTTTGTGGGTTCCTGTTGGTCTGTATTATCAATATACCAAATTAGAAAATTTTTGACCAGAAAATGGGAATTTTGGGCGGAAATGTAGCGCCCCCTAAGGGCGAATGTGGGCCATTCTTGGTTTGTGGATTCCTGTTGGCCTGTAGTATCAATATACCAAATTAGTACATTTTTGACCAGAAAATGGGAATTTTGGGCATAGCCTGTAGCGCCCCCTAAGGGCGAATGTGGGCCATTCTTGGTTTGTGGATTCTTGTTGGCCTGTAGTATCAATATACCAAATTAGTACATTTTTGACCATAAAATGGGAAATTTGGGCATAGCCTGTAGCGCCCCCTAAGGGCGAATGTGGGCCATTCTTGGTTTGTGGATTCCTGTTGGCCTGTAGTATCAATGTACCAAATTAGAACATTTTTGACCAGTATATGTTAATTTTGGGCATGGCCTGTAGCGACTATGGGCGAATGTGAGCCATTCTTTGTGTAGTACTTCAGAACTAGAAAAAAAAGTCAAGACAAACTTTGATGTTGGCTTGAGAAAGACCGAACCTTGAACCAAGACTGGAACTTGATGATAACAATAAAACAAGATCACAGCAAAAATATTAAATAAATGCAATAAATTGAAAATTATTTAAGCTCTCCATGTCATTATACCACATACGTCATTCACTAAGATTTTCATTTTGTCCTAAGACTTCATTGCATGCTTTGTAAAAATAAGTGAATGTTAAAGGGATATTTGATCATTTCCTCACCCTCATGCAGTCCCAGATGTGTATGACTTTCTTCTGTTGAAATTGAATGAAGATGTTTAGAAGAATATATCAGCTCTGTTGTAAGTAAATGAGAAGTGATGAGAAACAGATCATTAATTAAATCATTTTTTAACTATAAATCGCTACTTTGTCTTTCAGAAGCGCACTTCTCTCTTAAGAGTTCTTTTTCAGTTTTTTTTTTTTTTTTTTTTTTTTGTGATTTACATAACCAAATCATCCCTTCTGGGCAGGGAGGAGTATTTATAGTAAATAAAAGAAAAATGTTTTTTTTTTTTTTTTTTAAATACAATTTTTTTTAATCATATATATATATATATATATATTGGTCTGTTTCTAACCCATGCTTATAATATCACTTCTGAAGGCATGGATTAAACCACTGGAGTGGCATGGATTATTTTATGCTGCATTTATAAGCTTCTGAGTTCTGATCACCATTCAAGTGCATTGAAAGGTCCAACAGTGTTGAGATATTCTTCTAAAAAGCTTAATTTGTGTTCACCAGAAGAAAGAAAAATAATACACATCTGGGATGGAATGAGAGTAAGTAAATGATGAGAGAAATTTATTTTGGGGGTAAATACCATTTGTACTTTTTATTTACTTGGAATGTCAATGTTCAGGACGAAAGCTCAATTGTTTCTGTCTCTTTAAGAGATGGTTATCGCATGCATTCGAGGCACAGTTTGTTTCTTTGAGTTTAATCTTTTGAGAACTGTGAAGTCTCATTATTTATTGCGTGAATGTTCAAACAGGAAAGTGTTAAAAACACATAGAACAGACAAACCTTCGTGAAGATGCGAGTAAAAATGAGATCGCCTCACGGAGCGCGTGCTGTAAGACACAACGCTGATAATCCATCTCGGAAGTGTTGATACTAGATTTAGATTCCCGATTTCTTCATCAACTATTTATGTTCACTTGAGACAAAACAGACAACACAATATATCATGTAATTTGACATTTTGTTGAATGAAATTGTCCGTTCAAACGCAAGAAGAAGCGAATGCGATCTCTCATCGGGGCTCGTGAGTTAGACGTGACGCTGCTCGCTGTTTCACATAAACAGTTTTGCAATTTGTTGAGTTGAATGGTGTAAAATCGCTTGAAAGTTCAAACAGGAAAGTGTTAAAAACACATACAACAGACCTTTTATAGTTTGTAATGATCTCTTCCATGTATCTGAATTGGCAAAAATGACGCAGTATTTTGTTTAAGTTTTTTCCGCTGTTTAGAACAATGCATCTTGAAAGGACGTCACAGCGCCATTGTTGACCCCCGTAATAACGCCAGAATTCAATAATGATTCCCGTTTTCAAACTCCTCGCAAAGATTTATTTGAGTTGTATGCCATTTGTTGAGTTGAATAGTGTAAATTCGCTTGAATATTCAAACTGGGAAGCAGTAAAACACATCTCAATGACCTTGTGCAGTAACTCTCATCGGGGCTTGTGCGTTAGACGCGACGCTTATCGATGTTTCACACAAACTGCTCGAAAACATTTATATGAGTTGTTTTACCATTTGTTGAGATGAATAGTATAAAATCGCGTGAATGTTCCAAATGTCAAGCATTAAACACACACAATTGACATACCTTTGTGCAAACGCAGGCAAAATTCTTCTGACTTAGAAAGTCGGGAGCTCCACCCACTAGTAGACAGAATTGCTCCATTAGAGAGATTTCTCCAGTAAAAGTGCATTTGGTAGACAGAGTTACTCCAGCAGAGGGAGCCTCTTTGCTCAGCCAATGTAAGTGAATGGGATTTTACTTGTAGACCGTATTAATCCAGTAGAGGGGGCATTTTTGCTCAGCCATTGTAAATCAATGGGATTTTTTACATTTTTGATCGTCATTTATATAAAAAGCTTAAGTCGCATCAGGTAAAAAAAGACATAGCAGCAAACTTCAGAACAGTCCCCAGGTCTGTGGCAAGTTGGGTACTTATAGCATTAAAGCTCTTGGAGGTGAGGTTGTTGAAATTTTAGTTAGAAAAATAGTATTAATTATAATAATAATAATAAATGTATGTAACATAACAATATGTTGGCTTTCTCAAGCCAACATAGTTATGTCATCTTGAAGCATGTTAGGTTTGAAAAACCATCAATCAAAATTACATTTGGTTTATTGACACTAATATATTGAGGCAATGTGGTCATTTACATAAACACGCACCTTTCAGCCATTTTGTATTGTATTCATTTTTGCTAAGTAACAAATTTAAAGACATCAATTGTACACATGGGTACCAAATGTCAAGTCAATTGGATCTACGGTTCAAGAGAAGAAGAGTTTTGAATGTTTCACCAAATTTTCACTGTACAGGACAATCCATCACGCAGAACCTTATGGGTCCTTGAGGCTTTTTTGTTCCCAATGAGAAATGAGGCAAGTATACCAAGTTTTAGAATATTTGGAAAATTGGGGTGAAAGTGCCATCATTTTGAAAATGTGACATTTGGGCGTGGCCTGTAGCGAACCGCTAAGGGCGAATGTCGGCAATTCTTTGCACAGTACTTCAAAGGGATGTTATCTTGAAGCATGTCAGGTTTAAAATCCCTCAGTCAAAATTACATTTGATTTATTGACATATATATTGATTAAATGTGGACATTTACATAAACATGCCCCTTTCAGCCATTTTTAATAGTACCTTATGGGTCCTTGAGGCTTTTTTGTTCCAAATTAGAAATGAGGCAAGTATACTAAGTTTTAGAATATTTCGAAAATTGTGGTGAAAATGCCATCATTTGGAAAATGTGACATTTGGGCGTGGCCTGTAGCGAACTGCTAAGGGCGAATGTGGGCAATTCTTTGCACAATACTTCAAAGGGATGTTATCTTGAAGCATGTTAGGTTTGAAAAAACCTCAGTAAAAATTACATTTGATATATTGACATATATATTGATTAAATGTGGACATTTACATAAACACGCCCCTTTCAGCCATTTTATACCGTATTCATTTTTGCTAAGTAACGTTTTCAAAGACATCAATTCTACACATGCGTACCAAATTTCAAGTCAATTGGAGCTACGGTTCAGGAGAAGAAGAGTTTTGTAGGTTTTGGCAAATTTTCACTGTACAGGAAAATCCATTATGGCGGAAGTTATGGGTCCTTGAGGCTTTTTTGTTCCCCATGAGAAATGAGGCATGTACACCAGGTTTGAGAATAATTGGACAAATGGCTTGGATATGCCATGACTTTGAAAATGTTTTTTTGGGGCGTGGCCTGTAGCGCCACCTATGGGCGAATGTGGGCCATTCTTGTTTTGGGGGTACCCGTTGGCATGGAGTATCAATGTGCCAATTTAGAAAATTTTTGACCAGTGACTTTTTGAGAGGGTTGGGGTTAAACCCTCCCAATGAAAAAATCCAAAAAACATGTCTTTCTGTCTGAATCCTAAACTAAACATTTTCAGTGTACAGGAAAATCCATCACGCCGGACCTTATGGATCCTGGAGGGTTTTTTGTTTACAATGAGAAATGAGGTATGTTCACCAGGTTTCAGAAAAACTAAATAAATGGGGTGGAAATACAATCACTTTGAAAAAATGACATTTGGACATGGCCTGTAGCGCCCCCTAAGGGCGAATGTGAGCCATTCTTGGTTTGTAGGTTCCTGTTGGCCTGTAGTATTAATGTACCAAATTAGAAAATATTTGACAAAAAAATTTGCAATTTGGAAATGGCCTTTAGCGCCCCCTAAGGGCGAATGTGAGACATTCTTGGTTTGTGGATTTCTGTTGGCCTGTAGTGTCAATATACCAAATTAGAACATTTTTGACCATAAAATGGGAATTTTGGGCATAGCCTGTAGCGCCCCCTAATGGCGAATATGGGCAATTCTTTGTTTGTGGGTTCCTGTTGGCCTGTAGTATCAATGTACCAAATTAGAACATTTTTGACAAACAAATGGGAATTTAGGGCGTGGCTTGTAGCGCCCCCTAAGGAAGAATGTGGGATATTCTTTACGCAGTACTTCAGAGTGATGTCATCTTGAAGTATATATATATATATATATATATATATATATATATATATATATATATATATATATAGGTCTGTTTCTAACCCACACCTATAATATCACTTTTGAAGGCATGGATTAAACGACTGGAGTGGTATGGATTTTATGTGATTTTTGTAGCTTCTGAGTTCTGATCACCATTCAAGTCATTGAAAGGTCCAACAGGGTTGAGATAATCTTCTAAAAAGCTTCATTTGTGTTCACCAGAAGAAAGAAAATAATACACATCTGAAATGGAATGAGGGTGAGTATACGATGAGAGAAATTTATTTTGGGGGTAAAAACCATTTGTAGGCCTACTTTTTATTTACTTTGAAAATTGTTACTGTCTCTTTAAGAGGACTTTAAACGCATTTCATTCAAGGCACAGTCTGTGCGGCTTGTTTCATTGAGTTTAATCTTTTGAGAACTGTGAAGTCTCATTATTTTCGTGCTGTTACATCTGTATTCATTTCAGAGATTAATTGATTGAGATTGTGAAACTACATACAACCGACAAACCTCCATGAATATGCGAGTAAAAATGAGATGCCTCGCGCTGTCAGACACAACGCTGATAATCATTCTCGGAAGTGTTGATACTAGATTTAGATTCGCGATTTCTTCATCAACTGTTTATGTTCACTTGAGACAAAACAGACTCCACAATATATCATGTAATTTGACATTTTGTTGTATGAAAATGTCCGTTCAAACGCAAGAAGAAGCGAATGCGATCTCTCATCGGGGCTCGTGAGTTAGACGTGACGCTGCTCGCTGTTTCACACAAATATTTATTAGGGCCCAAGTCTTGAAAAGGCGAAGGCCCTATTGTTTTCCTTAGGATTATTATTATTATTATTAGGGCCCAAGCCTTGAAAAGGCGAAGGCCCTATTGTTTTCCTCCTGATTATTAGGGCCCAAGCCTTGAAAAGGCGAAGGCCCTATTGTTTTCCTTAGGATTATTATTATTAGGGCCCAAGCCTTGAAAAGGCGAAGGCCCTATTGTTTTCCTTAGGATTATTAGGGCCCAAGCCTTGAAAAGGCGAAGGCCCTATTGTTTTCCTCCTGATTATTAGATTCCTCCGATAGGAGGGAATCTATTGTTATTGACAGTTTTATTATTATTAGATTCCTCCGATAGGAGGGAATCTATTGTTATTGACAGTTTTATTATTATTATTATTATTAGATTCCTCCGATAGGAGGGAATCTATTGTTATTGACAGTTTTATTATTATTAGATTCCTCCGATAGGAGGGAATCTATTGTTATTGACAGTTTTATTATTATTAGATTCCTCCGATAGGAGGGAATCTATTGTTATTGACAGTTTTATTATTATTATTATTATTATTATTATTATTATTATTCTCCTTGAGCCCCAATATCTCAAAAAGTTACTGGTCAAAAATTTTCTAAATTGGCACATTGATACTCCATGCCAACGGGTACCCCCAAACCAAGAATGGCCCACATTCGCCCATAGGTGGCGCTACAGGCCACGCCCCAAAAAAATATTTTCAAAGTCATGGCATTTCCAAGCCATTTGTCCAATTATTCTCAAACCTGGTGTACATGCCTCATTTCTCATGGGGAACAAAAAAGCCTCAAGGACCCATAACTTCTGCCCTAATGGATTTTCCTGTACAGTGAAAATTTGCCAAAACCTACAAAACTCTTCTTCTCCTGAACCGTAGCTCCAATATACTTGAAATTTGGTACGCATGTGTAGAATTGATGTCTTTGAAAACGTTACTTAGCAAAAATGAATACGATATAAAATGGCTGAAAGGGGCATGTTTATGTAAATGTCCACATTTAATCAATATATATGTCAATATATCAAATGTAATTTTGACCCAGGGTTTTTCAAACCTAACATTCTTCAAGATAACATCCCATTGAAGTACTGTGCAAAGAATTGCCCACATTCGCCCTTAGCGGTTCGCTACAGGCCACGCCCAAATGTCACATTTTCAAAATGATGGCATTTTCACCACAATTTTCGAAATATTCTAAAACTTGGTATACTTGCCTCATTTTTCATTGGGAACAAAAAAGCCTCAAGGACCCATAAGGTACGATTAAAAATGGCTGAAAGGGGCGTGTTTATGTAAATGTCCACATTTAATCAATATATAAGTCAATCAATCAAATGTAATTTTGACTTAGGGATTTTAAACCTGACATGCTTCAAGATAACATCCCTTTGAAGTACTGTGCAAAGAATTGCCGACATTCACCCTTAGCGGTTCGCTACAGGCCACGCCCAAATGTCACATTTTCAAAATGATGGCACTTTCACCCCAATTTTCCAAATATTCTAAAACTTGGTATACTTGCCTCATTTCTCATTGGGAACAAAAAAGCCTCAAGGACCCATAACTTCTGCCCTAATGGATTGTCCTGTACAGTGAAAATTTGCCAAAACCTACAAAAGTCTTCTTCTCTTGAACCGTAGATCCAATTGACTTGACATTTGGTACCCATGTGTAGAATTGATGTCTTTCAATTTGTTACTTAGCAAAAATGAATACAATACAAAATGGCTGAAAGGTGCGTGTTTATGTAAATGACCACATTGCCTCAATATATTAGTGTCAATAAACCAAATGAAAATTTGATTGATGGTTTTTCAAACCTAACATGCTTCAAGATGACATAACTATGTTGGCTTGAGAAAGCCAACATATTGTTATGTTACATACATTTATTATTATTATTATTAATAATACTATTTTACTTACTAAAATTTCAACAACCTCACCTCTAAGAGCTTTAATGTTATAAGTACCCAACTTGCCACAGACCTGGGGACTGTTCTGAAGTTTGCTGCTATGTCTTTTTTTACCTGATGCGACTTAAGCTTTTTATATAAATGACGATCAAAAATGTAAAAAATCCCATTGATTTACAATGGCTGAGCAAAAATGCCCCCTCTACTGGATCAATACGGTCTACAAGTAAAATCCCATTCACTTACATTGGCTGAGCAAAGAGGCTCCCTCTGCTGGTGTAACTCTGTCTACCAAATGCACTTTTACTGGAGAAATCTCTCTAATGGAGCAATTCTGTCTACTAGTGGGTGGAGCTCCCGACTTTCTCAGCCAGAAGAATTTTGCCTGCGTTTGCACAAAGGTATGTCAATTGTGTGTGTTTAATGCTTGACATTTGGAACATTCACGCGATTTTATACTATTCATCTCAACAGATGGTAAAACAACTCATATAAATGTTTTCGAGCAGTTTGTGTGAAACAGCGATAATCGTCGCGTCTAACGCACGAGCCCCGATGAGAGTTACTGCACAAGGTCAGTGAGATGTATTTTACTGCTTCCCAGTTTGAATATTCAAGCGATTTTACACTATTCAACTCAACAAATGGCAAAACAACTCAAATAAATGTTTGTGATCAGTTTTGTGTGAAACCGCGAGATGCGTCGCGTCTAACGCACGAGCCCCGATGAGAGTTACTGCACAAATAAGGTCAGTGAGATGTGTTTTACTACTTCCCAGTTTGAATATTCAAGCGATTTTACACTATTCAACTCAACAAATGGCATACAACTCAAATAAATCTTTGCGAGGAGTTTGAAATCGGGAATCATTATTGAATTCTGGCATTATTACGGGGGTCAACAATGGCGCTGTAATGTCCTTTCAGATGCATTGTTCTAAACAGCGGAAAAAACTTAAACAAAATACTGCGTCATTTTTGCCCATTCAGATACATGGAAGAGATCATTACAAACTATAAAAGGTCTACTTTTATTTGTGTACACTTACAATACAACAAAACCTTGAGCTTTTGTAAAATAACGAAAATAAACAGGGTAAATCGAATCTGTCTTTGCGATAATCTGTCTGATACACGTCAGAAAAATCAAGTGAAACTCCGCGAACACTTATCACACAAACATGAAACATATGTCTAAAGAAAGAAGGGATGGACGGATCGATCCTAAAGTATCAATACTTCCGAGAATGATGTTTCATCTGCGTGTTCTCTGACAGCACGCAATAGTGACGCGATCTCATTTTTACTCGCGTCTTCAATGCGAGCAATGTTTGTCTGTTGTATGTGTTTTTAACACTTTCCTGTTTGAACTTTCAAGCGATTTTACACCATTCAACTCAACAAATGGCAAAACAACTCAAATAAATATTTGTGTGAAACAGAGAGCAGCGTCACGTCTAACTCACGAGCCCCGATGAGAGATCGCATTCGCTTCTTCTTGCGTTTGAACGGACACTTTCATACAACCATACATGATATATTGTCTGTTTTGTCTCAAGTGAACTAAACAGTTGATGAAGAAATCGCGAATCTAAATCTAGTATCAACACTTCCGAGAATGATTATCAGCATTGTGTCTGACAGCGCGAGGCATCTCATTTTTACTCGCATCTTCATGGAGGTTTGTCGGTTGTATGTAGTTTCACAATCTCAATCAATTAATCTCTGAAATGAATACAGATGTAACAGCACGAAAATAATGAGACTTCACAGTTCTCAAAAGATTAAACTCAATGAAACAAGCCGCACAGACTGTGCCTTGAATGAAATGCGTTTAAAATCCTCTTAAAGAGACAGTAACAATTTTCCAAGTAAATAAAAAGTAGCCTACAAATGGTTTTTACCCGAAAAATAAATTTCTCTCATCGTATACTCACCCTCATTCCATCCCAGATGTGTATTATTTCCTTTCTTCTGGTGAACACAAATTAATCTTTTTAGAAGATTATCTCAACCCTGTTGGACCTTTCAATGACTTGAATGGTGATCAGAACTCAGAAGCTACAAAAATCACATAAATGCAGCATAAAAGTAATCCATACCACTCCAGTGGTGTAATCCATGCCTTCAGAAGTGATATTATAGGTGTGGGTTAGAAACAGACCTATATATATATATATATATATATATATATATATATATATATATATATATATATATACTTCAAGATGACATCACTCTGAAGTACTGCGTAAAGAATATCCCACATTCTCCCTTAGGGGGCGCTACAGGCCAAGCCCAAAATTCCCATTTTCTGGTCAAAAATGTTCTAATTTTGTATATTGATACTACAGACCACCAGGAATCCACAAACCAAGAATGGCCCACATTCACCCTTAGGGGGCGCTACAGGCCACGCCCTAAATTCCCATTTGCTGGTCAAAAATGTTCTAATTTGGTACATTGATACTACAGGCCAACAGGAACCCACAAACAAATAATTGCCCATATTCGCCATTAGGGGGCGCTACAGGCTATGCCCAAAATTCCCATTTTATGGTCAAAAATGTTCTAATTTGGTATATTGACACTACAGGCCAACAGAAATCCACAAACCAAGAATGTCTCACATTCGCCCTTAGGGGGCGCTAAAGGCCATTCCCAAATTGCAATTTTTTTTTGTCAAAAACTTTCAAATTTGGTACATTGATACTACTGGCCAACAGGAACTCACAAACCAAGATTGGCCCACATTCACCCTTAGGGGGCGCTATAGGCCATGTCAAAAATTCCCATTTTCTGGTCAAAAATGTTCTAATGTGGTACATTGATACTGCACGCCAACAGGAACCCACAAACCAAGAATTGCCCATATTCATCATTAGGGGGCGCTACAGGCTATGCCTTAAAGTCCTATTTTTTTGGTCAAACATTTTCAAATTTGGTACATTGATACTACAGGCCAACGGGAACCCACAAACCAAGAATGGCCAACATTCACCCTTAGGGGGCGATATAGGCCATGTCCAAAATTCCCATTTTCTGGTCAATAATGTTCTAATTTGGTACATTGATACTACAGGCCAACAGGAACTCACAAACCAAGAATTGCCCGTATTCACCATTAGGGGGCGCTACAGGCTATGCCCCAATGTCCCACATTGAAAGTGATGGCATTTCCACCCCATTTTTTCAGTTCTTCTGAAACTTAATGTACATAACTCATTTCTCATTGTAAACAAAAAAGCCTCCAGGATCCATAAGATCCCGGCATCATGGACTTTCCTGTACACTGAAAATGTTTAGTTTAGGATTCAGACAGAAAGACACGTTTTTTGAATTTCTTCATTGGGAGAGTTTAACCCCAACCCTCTACTGAACAATTTTAAATGATTTGCCATTTTGAGGAGGAATCGCATTGCTGCTTGCAGCTATATTTATTATTATTATTATTATTATTATTCTCCTTGAGCCCCAATATCTCAAAAAGTCACTGGTCAAAAATTTTCTAAATTGGCACATTGATACTCCATGCCAACGGGTACCCCCAAACCAAGAATGGCCCACATTCGCCCATAGGTGGCGCTACAGGCCACGCCCCAAAAAAACATTTTCAAAGTCATGGCATTTCCAAGCCATTTGTCCAATTATTCTCAAACCTGGTGTACATGCCTCATTTCTCATGGGGAACAAAAAAGCCTCAAGGACCCATAACTTCCGCCATATTGGATTTTCCTGTACAGTGAAAATTTGCGAAAACCTACAAAACTCTTCTCCTGAACCGTAGCTCCAATTGACTTGAAATTTGGTACGCATGTGTAGAATTGATGTCTTTGAAAACGTTACTTAGCAAAAATGAATACGATATAAAATGGCTGAAAGGGGCGTGTTTATGTAAATGTCCAAATTTTATCAATATATATGTCAATATATCAAATGTAATTTTGACCGAGGGTTTTTCAAACCTAACATTCATCAAGATAACATCCCTTTGAAGTACTGTGCAAAGAATTGCCCACATTCGGCCTTAGCGGTTCGCTACAGGCCACGCCAAACTGTCACATTTTCAAAAAGATGGCATTTTCACCACAATTTTCAAAATATTCTAAAACTTGGTATACTTGCCTCATTTCTCATTGGGAACAAAAAAGCCTCAAGGACCCATAAGGTACGATTAAAAATGGCTGAAAGGGGCGTGTTTATGTAAATGTCCACATTTAATCAATATATATGTCAATAAATCAAATGTAATTTTGACTGAGGGATTTTAAAACCTGACATGCTTCAAGATAACATCCCTTTGAAGTACTGTGCAAAGAATTGCCGACATTCGCCCTTAGCGGTTCGCTACAGGCCACGCCCAAATGTCACATTTTCAAAATGATGGCACTTTCACCCCAATTTTCCAAATATTCTAAAACTTGGTATACTTGCCTCATTTCTCATTGGGAACAAAAAAGCCTCAAGGACCCATAACTTCTGCCCTAATGGATTGTCCTGTACAGTGAAAATTTGCCAAAACCTACAAAAGTCTTCTTCTCTTGAACCGTAGATCCAATTGACTTGACATTTGGTACCCATGTGTAGAATTGATGTCTTTCAATTTGTTACTTAGCAAAAATGAATACAATACAAAATGGCTGAAAGGTGCGTGTTTATGTAAATGACCACATTGCCTCAATATATTAGTGTCAATAAACCAAATGTAAATTTCATTGATGGTTTTTCAAACCTAACATGCTTCAAGATGACATAACTATGTTGGCTTGAGAAAGCCAACATATTGTTATGTTACATACATTTATTATTATTATTATTATTAATACTAATTTACTTACTAAAATTTCAACAACCTCACCTCTAAGAGCTTTAATGCTATAAGTACCCAACTTGCCACAGACCTGGGGACTGTTCTGAAGTTTGCTGCTATGTCTTTTTTTACCTGATGCGACTTAAGCTTTTTATATAAATGACGATCAAAAATGTAAAAAATCCCATTGATTTACAATGGCTGAGCAAAAATGCCCCCTCTACTGGATCAATACGGTCTACAAGTAAAATCCCATTCATTTACATTGGCTGAGCAAAGAGGCTCCCTCTGCTGGTGTAACTCTGTCTACCAAATGCACTTTTACTGGAGAAATCTCTCTAATGGAGCAATTCTGGCTACAAGTGGGTGGAGCTCCCGACTTTCTCAGCCAGAAGAATTTTGCCTGCGTTTGCACAAAGGTATGTCAATTGTGTGTGTTTAATGCTTGACATTTGGAACATTCACGCGATTTTATACTATTCATCTCAACAAATGGTAAAACAACTCATATAAATGTTTTCGAGCAGTTTGTGTGAAACAGCGATAATCGTCGCGTCTAACGCACGAGCCCCGATGAAAGTTACTGCACAAATAAGGTCAGTGAGATGTGTTTTACTGCTTCCCAGTTTGAATATTCAAGCGATTTTACACTATTCAACTCAACAAATGGCATACAACTCAAATAAATCGGGAATCATTATTGAATTCTGGCATTATTACGGGGGTCAACAATGGCGCTGTAATGTCCTTTCAGATGCATTGTTCTAAACAGCGGAAAAAACTTAAACAAAATACTGTGTCATTTTTGCCCATTCAGATACATGGAAGAGATCATTACAAACTATAAAAGGTCTACTTTTATTTGTGTACACTTACAATACAACAAAACCTTGAGCTTTTGTAAAATAACGAAAATAAACAGGGTAAACCGAATCTGTCTTTGCGATAATCTGTCTGATACACGTCAGAAAAATCAAGTGAAACTCCGCGAACACTTATCACACAAACATGAAACATATGTCTAAAGAAAGACGGGATGGACGGATCGATCCTAAAGTATCAATACTTCCGAGAATGATGTTTCATCTGCGTGTTCTCTGACAGCACGCGATAGTGACGCGATCTAATTTTTACTCGCGTCTTCAATGCGAGCAATGTTTGTCTGTTGTATGTGTTTTTAACACTTTCCTGTTTGAACTTTCAAGCGATTTTTACACCATTCAACTCAACAAATGGCAAAACAACTCAAATAAATATATGTGTGAAACAGCGAGCAGCGTCACGTCTAACTCACGAGCCCCGATGAGAGATCGCATTCGCTTCTTCTTGCGTTTGAACGGACAATTTCTTACAACAAAATGTCAAATTACATGATATATTGTGGAGTCTGTTTTGTCTCAAGTGAACATAAACAGTTGATGAAGAAATCGCGAATCTAAATCTAGTATCAACACTTCCGAGAATGATTATCAGCGTTGTGTCTGACAGCGCGAGGCGATCTCATTTTTACTCGCATCTTCATGGAGGTTTGTCGGTTGTATGTAGTTTCACAATCTCAATCAATTAATCTCTGAAATGAATACAGATGTAACAGCACGAAAATAATGAGACTTCACAGTTCTCTAAAGATTAAACTCAATGAAACAAGCCGCTCAGACTGTGCATTGAATGAAATGCGTTTAAAATCCTCTTAAAGAGACAGTAACAATTTTCCAAGTAAATAAAAAGTTGGCCTACAAATGGTTTTTACCCCCAAAATAAATTTCTCTCATCGTATACTCACCCTCATTCCATCCCAGATGTGTATTATTTTCTTTCTTCTGGTGAACACAAATGAAGCTTTTTAGAAGATTATCTCAACCCTGTTGGACCTTTCAATGACTTGAATGGTGATCAGAACTCAGAAGCTACAAAAATCACATAAATGCAGCATAAAAGTAATCCATACCACTCCAGTGGTTTAATCCATGCCTTCAGAAGTGATATTATAGGTGTGGGTTAGAAACAGACCTATATATATATACTTCAAGATGACATCACTCTGAAGTACTGCGTAAAGAATATCCCACATTCTCCCTTAGGGGGCGCTACAGGCCAAGCCCAAAATTCCCATTTTCTGGTCAAAAATGTTCTAATTTTGTATATTGATACTACAGACCAACAGGAATCCACAAACCAAGAATGGCCCACATTCGCCCTTTAGGGGCGCTACAGGCCACGCCCTAAATTCCCATTTGCTGGTCAAAAATGTTCTAATTTGGTACATTGATACTACAGGCCAACAGGAACCCACAAACAAAGAATTGCCCATATTCGCCATTAGGGGGCGCTACAGGCTATGCCCAAAATTCCCATTTTATGGTCAAAAATGTTCTAATTTGGTATATTGACACTACAGGCCAACAGAAATCCACAAACCTAGAATGTCTCACATTCGCCCTTAGGGGGCGCTAAAGGCCATTCCCAAATTGCAATTTTTTTTTGTCAAAAACTTTCAAATTTTGTACATTGATACTACAGGCCAACAGGAACCTACAAACCAAGATTGGCCCACATTCACCCTTAGGGGGCGCTATAGGCCATGTCAAAAATTCCCATTTTCTGGTCAAAAATGTTCTAATGTGGTACATTGATACTGCACGCCAACAGGAACCCACAAACCAAGAATTGCCCATATTCGTCATTAGGGGGCGCTACAGGCTATGCCTTAAAGTCCTATTTTTTGGTCAAACATTTTCAAATTTGGTACATTGATACTACAGGCCAACGGGAACCCACAAACCAAGAATGGCCGACATTCACCCTTAGGGGGCGATATAGGCCATGTCCAAAATTCCCATTTTCTGGTCAATAATAATGTTCTAATTTGGTACATTGATACTACAGGCCAACAGGAACTCACAAACCAAGAATTGCCCGTATTCATCATTAGGGGTCGCTACAGGCTATGCCCCAATGTCCCACATTGAAAGTGATGGCATTTCCACCCCATTTTTTCAGTTCTTCTGAAACTTAATGTACATAACTCATTTCTCATTGTAAACAAAAAAGCCTCCAGGATCCATAAGATCCCGGCATCATGGATTTTCCTGTACACTGAAAATGTTTAGTTTAGGATTCAGACAGAAAGACACGTTTTTTTGAATTTCTTCATTGGGAGAGTTTAACCCCAACCCTCTACTGAACAATTTTAAATGATTTGCCATTTTGAGGAGGAATCGCATTGGTGCTTGCAGCTATATTTATTATTATTATTATTATTATTATTCTCCTTGAGCCCCAATATCTCAAAAAGTCACTGGTCAAAAATTTTCTAAATTGGCACATTGATACTCCATGCCAACGGGTACCCCCAAACCAAGAATGGCCCACATTCGCCCATAGGTGGCGCTACAGGCCACGCCCCAAAAAAATATTTTCAAAGTCATGGCATTTCCAAGCCATTTGTCCAATTATTCTCAAACCTGGTGTACATGCCTCATTTCTCATGGGGAACAAAAAAGCCTCAAGGACCCATAACTTCTGCCCTAATGGATTTTCCTGTACAGTGAAAATTTGCCAAAACCTACAAAACTCTTCTTCTCCTGAACCGTAGCTCCAATATACTTGAAATTTGGTACGCATGTGTAGAATTGATGTCTTTGAAAACGTTACTTAGCAAAAATGAATACGATATAAAATGGCTGAAAGGGGCGTGTTTATGTAAATGTCCACATTTAATCAATATATATGTCAATATATCAAATGTAATTTTGACCCAGGGTTTTTCAAACCTAACATTCTTCAAGATAACATCCCTTTGAAGTACTGTGCAAAGAATTGCCCACATTCGCCCTTAGCGGTTCGCTACAGGCCACGCCCAAATGTCACATTTTCAAAATGATGGCATTTTCACCACAATTTTCGAAATATTCTAAAACTTGGTATACTTGCCTCATTTCTCATTGGGAACAAAAAAGCCTCAAGGACCCATAAGGTACGATTAAAAATGGCTGAAAGGGGCGTGTTTATGTAAATGTCCACATTTAATCAATATGTAAGTCAATAAATCAAATGTAATTTTGACTGAGGGATTTTATCCTGACATGCTTCAAGATAACATCCCTTTGAAGTACTGTGCAAAGAATTGCCGACATTCGCCCTTAGCGGTTCGCTACAGGCCACGCCCAAATGTCACATTTTCAAAATGATGGCACTTTCACCCCAATTTTCCAAATATTCTAAAACTTGGTATACTTGCCTCATTTCTCATTGGGAACAAAAAAGCCTCAAGGACCCATAACTTCTGCCCTAATGGATTGTCCTGTACAGTGAAAATTTGCCAAAACCTACAAAAGTCTTCTTCTCTTGAACCGTAGATCCAATTGACTTGACATTTGGTACCCATGTGTACAATTGATGTCTTTCAATTTGTTACTTAGTAAAAATGAATACAATACAAAATGGCTGAAAGGTGCGTGTTTATGTAAATGACCACATTGCCTCAATATATTAGTGTCAATAAACCAAATGTAATTTTGATTGATGGTTTTTCAAACCTAACATGCTTCAAGATGACATAACTATGTGTGCTTGAGAAAGCCAACATATTGTTATGTTACATACATTTATTATTATTATTAATATTAATACTATTTTACTTACTAAAATTTCAACAACCTCACCTCCAAGAGCTTTAATGCTATAAGTACCCAACTTGCCACAGACCTGGGGACTGTTCTGAAGTTTGCTGCTATGTCTTTTTTTACCTGATGCGACTTAAGCTTTTTATATAAATGACGATCAAAAATGTAAAAAAATCCCATTGATTTACAATGGCTGAGCAATATTGCCCCCTCTACAGGATTAATACGGTCTACAAGTAAAATCCCATTCACTTACATTGGCTGAGCAAAGAGGCTCCCTCTGCTGGAGTAACTCTGTCTACCAAATGCACTTTTACTGGAGAAATCTCTCTAATGGAGCAATTCTGTCTACTAGTGGGTGGAGCTCCAGACTTAGAAAGCCAGATGAATTGCTCGTGTATGCACAAAGGTGTCAATTGTGTGTTTAATGCTTGACATTTGGAACATTCACGCGATTTTATACTATTCATCTCAACAAATGGCAAAACAACTCAAAGAAATGTTTTCGAGCAGATTACGTGAAACGGCGAGATGCGTCGCGTCTAACGCACAAGCCCCGATGAGAGTTACTGCACAAAGGTCAGTTTGATGTGTTTTACTGCTTCCCAGTTTGAATATTCAAGCGATTTTACACTATTCAACTCAACAAATGGCAAAACAACTCAAATAAATATTTTCGAGCAGTTTGAAATCGGGAATCATTATTGAATTCTGGCATTATTACGGGGGTCAACAATGGCGCTGTGACGTCCTTTTTGATGTATTTCTCTATACAGCGGAAAAAACTTAAACAAAATACTGCGTCATTTTTGCCAATTCAGATACATGGAAGAGATCATTGCAAACTATAAAAGGTCTACTTTTATTTGTGTACACTTACAATAACAACAAAACCTTGAGCTTTTGTAAAATAACGAAAATAAACCGAGTGCGCCGAATCTGTCTTAGCGGTCTGATACACGTCAGAAAAATCAAGTGAAACTCCGCGAACACTTTTCTTCAATGAACACATCTTCAGTGCGAGCAATGTTTGTCTGTTGTATGTGTTTTTAACACTTTCCTGTTTGAACTTTCAAGCGGTTTTACACCATTCAACTCAACAAATTGCAAAACTGTTTATGTGAAACAGCGAGCAGTGTCACGTCTAACTCACGAGCCCCGATGAGAGATCGCATTCGCTTCTTCTTGCGTTTGAACGGACAATTTCATACAACAAAATGTCAAAATACATGATATATTGTGTTGTCTGTTTTGTCTCAAGTGAACATAAACAGTTGATGAAGAAATCGGGAATCTAAATCTAGTATCAACACTTCCGAGATTGATTATCAGCATTGTGTCTTACAGCACGCGCTCTGTGAGGCGATCTCATTTTTACTCGCATCTTCACGAAGGTTTGTCTGTTCTATGTGTTTTTAACACTTTCCTGTTTGAACATTCACGCAATAAATAATGAGACTTCACAGTTCTCAAAAGATTAAACTCAATGAAACAAACTGTGCCTTGAATGCATGCGATAACCATCTCTTAAAGAGACAGAAACAATTGAGCTTTCGTCCTGAACATTGACATTCCAAGTAAATAAAAAGTATAAATGGTATTTACCCCCAAAATAAATTTCTCTCATCATTTACTTACCCTCATTCCATCCCAGATGTGTATTATTTTCTTTCTTCTGGTGAACACAAATTAAGCTTTTTAGAAGAATATCTCAACACTGTTGGACCTTTCAATGCACTTGAATTGTGATCAGAACTCAGAAGCTACAAAAATCACATAAATGCAGCATAAAAGTAATCCATGCCACTCCAGTGGTTTAATCCATGCCTTAAGAAGTGATATTATAAGCATGGGTTAGAAACAGACCAATATATATGATTAAAAAAAATTGTATTTTAAAAAAAAAAAAAAAAAACATTTTTCTTTTATTTACTATAAATACTCCTCCATGCCCAGAAGGGATGATTTGGTTATGTAAATCACAAAAAAAAAAAAAAAAAAAAAAAAACAGAAAAAGAACTCTTAAGAGAGAAGTGCGCTTCTGAAAGTCAAAGTAGCGATTTATAGTTAAAAAATGATTTAATTAATGATCTGTTTCTCACCACTTCTCATTTACTTACAACAGAGCTGATATATTCTTCTAAACATCTTCATTCAATTTCAGCAGAAGAAAGTCATACACATCTGGGACTGCATGAGGGTGAGGAAATGATCAAATATCCCTTTAACATTCACTTATTTTTACAAAGCATGCAATGAAGTCTTAGGACAAAATGAAAATCTTAGTGAATGACGTATGTGGTATAATGACATGGAGAGCTTAAATAATTTTCAATTTATTGCATTTATTTAATATTTTTGCTGTGATCTTGTTTTATTGTTATCATCGAGTTCCAGTCTTGGTTCAAGGTTCGGTCTTTCTCAAGCCAACATCAAAGTTTGTCTTGACTTTTTTTTCTAGTTCTGAAGTACTATACAAAGAATGGCTCACATTCGCCCATATTCGCTACAGGCCATGCCCAAAATTAACATATACTGGTCAAAAATGTTCTAATTTGGTATATTGATACTAAAGGCCAACAGGAATCCACAAACCAAGAATGGCCCACATTCGCCCTTAGGGGGCGCTACAGGCTATGCCCAAATTTCCCATTTTATTGTCAAAAATGTACTAATTTGGTATATTGATACTACAGGTCAACAGGAATCCACAAACCAAGAATGGCCCACATTCGCCCTTAGGGGGCGCTACATTTCTGCCCAAAATTCCCATTTTCTGGTCAAAAATTTTCTAATTTGGTATATTGATACTACAGGCCAACAGGAACCCACAAACCAAGAATGGCCCACATTCACCCTTAGGGGGCGCTATAGGCCATGTCCAAAATTCTCATTTTCTGTTCCAAAATTTACTAATTTGGTACATTGATACTACAGGCCAACAGTAACACTCAAACCAAGAATGGTCCACATTCACCCTTAGGGGGCACATCAGACCATGCCCAAATGTCATTTTTTCAGAGTGATTGTATTTTCACCCCATTTATTTAGTTCTTCTGAAACCTGGTGAACATACCTCATTTCTCATTGTAAACAAAAAACCCTCCAGGATCCATAAGGTCCGGCATGATGGATTTTCCTGTACACTGAAAATGTTTAGTTTAAGATTCAGACAGAAAAACATGTTTTTTGGATTCCTTCAATGGGAGGGTTTAACCCCAACCCTCTACTGATCAATTTTAAATGATTTGCCATTTTGAGGTGGAATCGCATTGCTGCTTGCAGCTATATTTATTATTATTATTATTATTTTATCGACTATTCGGGCACTTTTGGGGGCCTTAACGTGCTCTAAAACTCTTGAAACTTTGCACACGGGTCAGAACCCGCGGCCATCAGGGCCGGGCTGAAGATGGTACCCGGGCGTGGCAGGGGGGCTTGACAGCGCCCCCTGGAACGGGGTCCGAAACCTTGGTCCATAAATCAAACACACTTGCATGTAATAATATGAAAGTCGATACACATATAGATCTCATCGTTTCATATATCCTTCATCCTCTTACTTTTTACCTCAGCCCAACAGGAAGTCGGCTATTTAGGGTTGTTTGGAAAACGTATGCAATGGAATTTGAAATACTCCTCCTAGAAAAATCATTTAATCGCCACGAATCTCAGTCAGCATGAAGTCAAGACATTGAGGATGAAAAATTGCAAGCGGATTTTTGATATCTCGAACGGTTTGGCCGTGGCGAGGAAACTAATTTATGGCGAGAAAAGTGAGACAGGAAGTGTGTTATAACTTCTGCATAAATTAACAGATCTTGATGAAACTTCAGCAGTGTGTTCGTTGTAAGAGGCCGATCACATGGATGTGACTATTGTGAGTCAACGTTATAGCGCCACCAACTGGCAGCAGGAAGTGTGTCACTTTAAAAATGCTTTGAAATCACCCTCTTGTTTTTACCCGATTTGCTTCAAACTTTACATGTATAATGTAAACACACGGCAGATTTAGACCTGTGAAAGGATTATTGATATCTTAGATACTGTTGCCGTGGCAACGCTTCAAACTTTACTTTTCTTTATTGATGCTTTTGAGACTCTTAACATACTTGAAATTGCATGAAACTCGACAGAGACGTCACATTTATTAGCCAGTAGACATGTGCAAAGTTTCAGAAATGGGTGTGGTGAGGGGCTCAGTAGCGCCACCTTTTGACAAAAAAGTGGGGGGTTAGTTTCATCTGCAGGTACAAAAATTGGTATTGATATAGTTCTCCTCAAGCCGGACAACTTTCTAATTTACAGTCATTAGCTCCGACCAACAGAAAGTCAGATATTTTGGTTTGAATGTGGAGAAAATGTCAGAATTTTGCAAGTCACTCTCTGAGACTCTGTGTGTGAGGAGTAGGAAGGGAGGGGGTCTTGTGAAGTAATACATAGGGCTATACTGCCCTCTTGTGTTCAACATAGTATGGGTTACATTAACTTTTGCACGATATTCTAATTTTTCGAGTTTCACCTGTATGCAGAGTTGACAGAAAAATGTTACACACGCCGTAGCAGGTGAATACAACAAATAACTAAAGCCCCGCCTCACCCAGTTTGGGTACCGGACCTTGTTGAAACAGTCACGCATCTAGCTGGCAGAGTGACAAAACTTCGCCAGCGCCTTAAGCACCGCCCTGAACATGCTCGAAAAATACAGACTAATGTCAAGGCATTGCACATTTTCAATTCCGAAGGTATCCTTGATATCTTCAATATTTTGTACATTTTAGATCAATAAAATACAGTCAAAATATCAACTGAAATGGAAAAGGACAAGAAAACCCATGTCTAATCCACTGGCTGTTAATTCTCTGAGTGGCAATTACAAGAAATGTCCAATAGATGGCATCCAAGCCTCATTGTTCAATGATTTACAACAGGTCTGAGTCCAGAATGGGCAGGGACTGAGTTCAACAGTTGCTTGAGCTCTTTTGCAGTCGAATCCCAGAAAAAAGGCAAACAATGTGTCCCCACTCAATATATACATCAACTGAGTGGCGGATACAATTTTTAACAACCTTTAACCATTTACAGCCAGAGCGTTCAAATTTGGGAACAATTATTCCCATGGTTCCTGTCTCAGTGTCATCGTCGTCCGATCACCGATTTTATTTCTGAAGTCTGCCCAGATACTCATGACAATACAAGCTAAAGGCACATGTGATTGGTTAAGGGGTTACTGGGCAAGAATAATAACTGTATCGTCATCACCGTCTAACTTCATTTCAATGGAAAGGTGATATCACGAGAGATTTACTCCAGTGTTGGATTTACTGCTTCAAATTAAATACTGAGGCGATTTTTGCAAGGTAAGAACGTGTGTTGTCTATATTTTCTATAGAAAGTCAAAACGTTTTAGTTACGAAGCATTTATTTGTAGGAGTATTGCTAGTTATTTCTGGAAAAAAATGACAAAACAACTCAAATAAATGTTTGTGAGCAGTTTTGTGTGAAACCGCGAGATGCGTCGCGTCTAACGCACGAGCCCCGATGAGAGATCGCATTCGCTTCTTCTTGCGTTTGAACGGACAATTTCATACTACAAAATGTCAAATTACATGATATATTGTCTGTTTTGTCCCAAGTGAACATAAACAGTTGATGAAGAAATCGCGAATCGAAATCTAGTATCAACACTTCCGAGAATGATTATCGGCGTTGTGTCTGACAGCGCGAGGCATCTCATTTTTACTCGCATCTTCATGGAGGTTTGTCGGTTGTATGTAGTTTCACAATCTCAATCAAGTAATCTCTGAAATGAATACAGATGTAACAGCACGAAAATAATGAGACTTCACAGTTCTCAAAAGATTAAACTCACTAAAACAAGCCGCACAGACTGTGCCTTGAATGAAATGCGTTTAAAATCCTCTTAAAGAGACAGTAACAATTTTCCAAGTAAATAAAAAGTAGGCCTACAAATGGTTTTCACCCCAAAAATAAATTTCTCTCATCGTATACTCACCCTCATTGCATCCCAGATGTGTATTGTTTTCTTTCTTCTAGTGAACACAAATTAAGCTTTTTAGAAGATTATCTCAACCCTGTTGGACCTTTCAATGACTTGAATGGTGATCAGAACTCAGAAGCTACAAAAATCAAATAAATGCAGCATAAAAGTAATCCATGCCTTCAGAAGTGATATTATAGGTGTGGGTTAGAAATAGACCTATATATATATACTTCAAGATGACATCACTCTGAAGTACTGCGTAAAGAATATCCCACATTCGCCCTTAGGGGGCGCTACAGGCCATGCCCAAAATTCCCATTATCTGGTCAAAAATGTTCTAATGTTGTATATTGATACTACAGGCCAACAGGAATTCACAAACCAAGAGTGGCCCACATTCGCCCTTATGGGGCGCTACAGGCCACGCCCTAAATTCCCATTTGCTGGTCAAAAATGTTCTAATTTGGTACATTGATACTACAGGCCAACAGGAACCCACAAACAAAGAATTGCCCATATTCGCCATTAGGGGGCGCTACAGGCTATGCCCAAAATTCCCATTTTATGGTCAAAAATTTTCTAATTTGGTATATTGACACTACAGGCCAACAGAAATCCACAAACCAAGAATGTCTCACATTTGCCCTTAGGGGGTGCTAAAGGACATTCCCAAATTGCACATTTTTTTGTCAAATACTTTCTAATTTGGTACATTAATACTACAGGCCAACAGGAACCTACAAACCAAGAATGGCTCACATTCGCCCTTAGGGGGCGGTACAGGCCATGCCCAAATGTCAATTTTTCAAAGTGATTGTATTTCCACCCCATTTATTTAGTTTTTCTGAAACCTGGTGAATATACCTCATTTCTCATTGTAAACAAAAAACCCTACAGGATCCATAAGGTCCGGCATGATGGATTTTCCTGTACACTGAAAATGTTTAGTTTAGGATTCAGACAGAAAGACATGTTTTTTGGATTTTTTCATTGGGAGGGTTTAACCCCAACCCTCTATTGATCAATTTTAAATGATTTGCCATTTTGAGGAGGAATCGCATTGCTGCTTGCAGCTATATTTTTGAGTTGTTGCTGTGTCCATCATCCTTTGTTTTCCGAAAGCCACCAAGTGGAAATGAGCCCGGTAACTAAAGGCACCAGGGTTGCGGTGCCACCGGCTTGGGCCCGTCATCGCTGCTTGCAGCTTTAATTATTATTATTATTTTATCGACTATTCGGGCACTTTTGGGGGCCTTAACGTGCTCTAAAACTCTTGAATCTTTGCACACGGGTCAGAACCCGCGGCCATCAGGGCTGGGCTGAAGATGGTACCCGGGCGTGGCAGGGGGGCTTAACAGCGCCCCCTGGAACGGGGTCCGAAACCTTGGTCCATAAATCATACACACTTGCATGTAATAATATGAAAGTCGGTACACATATAGATCTCATCGTTTCATATATACTTCATGCTCTTACTTTTTACCTCAGCCCAACAGGAAGTCGGCTATTTAGGGTTGTTTGGAAAACGTATACAATGGAATTTGAAATACTCCTCCTAGAGAAATCATTTAATCGCCACGAATCTCAGTCAGCATGAAGTCAAGACATTGAGGATGAAAAATTGCCAGCGGATTTTTGATATCTCGAACGGTTTGGCCGTGGCGAGGAAACAAATTTATGGCGAGAAAAGTGAGACAGGAAGTGTGTTATAACTTCTGCATAAATTAACAGATCTTGATGAAACTTCAGCAGTGTGTTCGTTGTAAGAGGCCGATCACATGGATGTGACTATTGTGAGTCAAAGTTATAGCGCCACCAACTGGCAGCAGGAAGTGTGTCACTTTCAAAATGCTTTGAAATCACCCTCTTGTTTTTACCCGATTTGCTTCAAACTTTACATGTATAATGTAAACACACGGCAGATTTAGACCTGTGAAAGGATTATTGATATCTTAGATACTGTTGCCGTGGCAACGCTTCAAACTTTACTTTTCTTTATTGATGCTTTTGAGACTCTTAACATACTTGAAATTGCATGAAACTCGACAGAGACGTCACATTTATTAGCCAGTAGACATGTGCAAAGTTTCAGAAATGGGTGTGGTGAGGGGCTCAGTAGCGCCACCTTTTGACAAAAAAGTGGGGGGTTAGTTTCATCTACAGGTACAAAAATTGGTATTGATATAGTTCTCCTCAAGCCGGACAACTTTCTAATTTACAGTCATTAGCTCCGACCAACAGAAAGTCAGATATTTTGGTTTGAATGTGGAGAAAATGTCAGAATTTTGCAAGTCACTCTCTGAGACTGTGTGTGAGGAGTAGGAAGGGAGGGGGTCTTGTGAAGGAATACATAGGGCTATACTGCCCTCTTGTGTTCAACATAGTATGGGTTACATTAACTTTTGCACGATATTCTAATTTTTCGAGTTTCACCTGTATGCAGAGTTGACAGAAAAATGTTACACACGCCGTAGCAGGTGAATACAACAAAGAACTAAAGCCTAAAAAACTAAAGTTTAATCCACTGTCTGTTCATTCTTTGAGTGGCAATTACAAGAAATGTCCAATAGAGGGCATCCAAGCCTCATTGTTCAATGATTTACAACAGGTCTGAGTCCAGAATGGGCAGGGACTGAGTTCAACAGTTGCTTGAGCTCTTTTGCAGTCGAATCCCAGAAAAAAGGCAAACAATGTGTCCCCACTCAATATATACATCAACTGAGTGGCGGATACAATTTTTAACAACCTTTAACCATTTACAGCCAGAGCGTTCAAATTTGGGAACAATTATTCCCATGGTTCCTGTCTCAGTGTCATCGTCGTCCGATCACCGATTTTATTTCTGAAATCTGCCCAGATACTCATGACAATACAAGCTAAAGGCACATGTGATTGGTTAAGGGGTTACTGGGCAAGAATAATAACTGTATCGTCATCACCGTCTTCCTTCATTTCAATGGTTAGGTGATATCACGAGAGATTTACTCCAGTGTTGGATTTACTGCTTCAAATTAAATACTGAGGCGATTTTTGCAAGGTAAGAACGTGTTGTCTATATTTTCTATAGAAAGTCAAAACGTTTTAGTTACGAAGCATTTATTTGTAGGAGTATTGCTAGTTATTTCTGGAAAAAAATGACAAAACAACTCAAATAAATGTTTGTGAGCAGTTTTGTGTGAAACCGCGAGATGCGTCGCGTCTAACGCACGAGCCCCGATTAGAGATCGCATTCGCTTCTTCTTGCGTTTGAATGGACAATTTCATACTACAAAATGTCAAAATACATGATATATTGTCTGTTTTGTCCCAAGTGAACATAAACAGTTGATGAAGAAATCGCGAATCTAAATCTAGTATCAACACTTCCGAGAATGATTATCAGCGTTGTGTCTGACAGCGCGAGGCATCTCATTTTTACTCGCATCTTCATGGAGGTTTGTCGGTTGTATGTAGTTTCACAATCTCAATCAAGTAATCTCTGAAATGAATACAGATGTAACAGCACGAAAATAATGAGACTTCACAGTTCTCAAAAGATTAAACTCAATAAAACAAGCCGCACAGACTGTGCCTTGAATGAAATGCGTTTAAAATCCTCTTAAAGAGACAGTAACAATTTTCCAAGTAAATAAAATGTAGGCCTACAAATGGTTTTCACCCCAAAAATAAATTTCTCTCATCGTATACTCACCCTCATTCCATCCCAGATGTGTATTGTTTTCTTTCTTCTAGTGAACACAAATTAAGCTTTTTAGAAGATTATCTCAACCCTGTTGGACTTTTCAATGACTTGAATGGTGATCAGAACTCAGAAGCTACAAAAATCACATAAATGCAGCATAAAAGTAATCCATACCACTCCAGTGGTTAAATCCATGCCTTCAGAAGTGATATTATAGGTGTGGGTTAGAAATAGACCTATATATTTATACTTCAAGATGACATCACTCTGAAGTACTGCGTAAAGAATATCCCACATTCGCCCTTAGGGGGCGCTACAGGCCATGCCCAAAATTCCCATTTGCTGGTCAAAAATGTTCTAATTTGGTACATTGATACTACAGGCCAACAGGAACCCACAAAGCAAGAATGGCCCACATTCGCCCTTAGGGGGCGCTACAGGCCACGCCCTAAATTCCCATTTGCTAGTCAAACATGTTCTAATTTGGTACATTGATACTACAGGCCAACAGGAACCCACAAACAAAGAATTGCCCATATTCGCCATTAGGGGGCGCTACAGGCCATGCCCAAAATTCCCATTTTATGGTCAAAAATGTTCTAATTTGGTATATTGACACTACAGGCCAACAGAAATCCACAAACCAAGAATGTCTCACATTCGCCCTTAGGGGGCGCTAAAGGCCATTCCCAAATTGCACATTTTTTTGTCAAATACTTTCTAATTTGGTACATTAATACTACAGGCCAACAGGAACCTACAAACCAAGAATGGCTCACATTCGCCCTTAGGGGGCGCTACAGGCCATGCCCAAATGTCATTTTTTTAAAGTGATTGTATTTCCACCCCATTTATTTAGTTTTCTGAAACCTGGTGAACATACCTCATTTCTCATTGTAAACAAAAAACCCTCCAGGATCCATAAGGTCCGGCATGATGGATTTTCCTGTACACTGAAAATGTTTAGTTTAGGATTCAGACAGAAAGACATGTTTTTTGGATTTTTTCATTGGGAGGGTTTAACCCCAACCCTCTATTGATCAATTTTAAATGATTTGCCATTTTGAGGAGGAATCGCATTGCTGCTTGCAGCTATATTTTTGAGTTGTTGCTGTGTCCATCATCCTTTGTTTTCCGAAAGCCACCAAGTGGAAATGAGCCCGGTAACTAAAGGCACTAGGGTTGCGGTGCCACCGGCTTGGGCCCGTCATCGCTGCTTGCAGCTTTAATTATTATTATTATTATTATTTTATCGACTATTCGGGCACTTTTGGGGGCCTTAACTTGCTCTAAAAGTCTTGAAACTTTTCACACGGGTCAGAACCCGCGGCCATCAGGGCTGGGCTGAAGATGGTACCCGGGCGTGGCAGGGGGGCTCAGCAGCGCCCCCTGGAACGGGGTCCGAAACCTTGGTCCATAAATCAAACACACTTGCATGTAATAATATGAAAGTCGGTACACATATAGATCTCATCGTTTCATATATCCTTCATGCTCTTACTTTTTACCTCAGCCCAACAGGAAGTCGGCTATTTAGGGTTGTTTGGAAAACGTATGCCTTGGAATTTGAAATACTCCTCCTAGAGAAATCATTTAATCGCCACGAATCTCAGTCAGAAGGAAGTCAAGACATTGAGGATGAAAAGTTGCCAGCGGATTTTTGATATCTCGAACGGTTTGGCCGTGGCGAGGAAACAAATTTATGGCGAGAAAAGTGAGACAGGAAGTGTGTTATAACTTCTGCATAAATTAACAGATCTTGATGAAACTTCAGCAGTGTGTTCGTTGTAAGAGGCCGATCACATGGATGTGACTATTGTGAGTCAAAGTTATAGCGCCACCAACTGGCAGCAGGAAGTGTGTGACTTTCAAAATGCTTTGAAATCACCCTCTTGTTTTTACCCGATTTGCTCCAAACTTTACATGTATAATGTAAACACACGGCAGATTTAGACCTGTGAAAGGATTATTGATATCTTAGATACTGTTGCCGTGGCAACGCTTCAAACTTTACTTTTCTTTATTGATGCTTTTGAGACTCTTTACATCATTGAAATTGCATGAAACTCGACAGACACGTCACATTTATTAGCCAGTAGACATGTGCAAAGTTTCAGAAATGGGTGTGGTGAGGGGCTCAGTAGCGCCACCTTTTGACAAAAAAGTGGGGGGTTAGTTTCATCTACAGGTACAAAAATTGGTATTGATATAGTTCTCCTCAAGCCGGACAACTTTCTAATTTACAGTCATTAGCTCCGACCAACAGAAAGTCAGATATTTTGGGTTGAATGTGGAGAAAATGTCAGAATTTTGCAAGTCACTCTCTGAGACTCTGTGTGTGAGGAGTAGGAAGGGAGGGGGTCTTGTGAAGTAATACATAGGGCTATACTGCCCTCTTGTGTTCAACATAGTATGGGTTACATTAACTTTTGCACGATATTCTAATTTTTCGAGTTTCACCTGTATGCAGAGTTGACAGAAAAATGTTACACACGCCGTAGCAGGTGAATACAACAAAGAAAGGTGTCCCCACTCACTATATACATCAACTGAGTGGCGGATGCAATTTTTAACAACCTTTAACCATTTACAGCCAGAGCGTTCAAATTTGGGAACAATTAATCCCATGGTTCCTGTCTCAGTGTCATCGTCGTCCAATCACCGATTTTATTTCTGAAATCTGCCCAGATACTCATGACAATAGAAGCTAAAGGCACATGTGATTGGTTAAGGGGTTACTGGGCAAGAATAATAACTGTATCGACATCACCGTCTTCCTTCATTTCAATGGGAAGGTGATATCACGAGAGATTTACTCCAATGTTGGATTTACTGCTTCAAATTAAATACTGAGGCGATTTTTGCAAGGTAAGAACATGTGTTGTCTATATTTTCTATTGAAAGTCAAAACGTTTTAGTTACGAAGCATTTATTTGTAGGAGTATTGCTAGTTATTTCTGGAAAAAAAAAATGACGAAACAACTCAAATAAATATTTGTGTGAAACAGCGAGCAGCGTCACTTCTAACTCACGAGCCCCGATGAGAGATTGCATTCGCTTCTTCTTGCGTTTGAACGGACAATTTCATAAACAAAATGTCAAATTACATGATATATTGTCTGTTTTGTCTCAAAGTGAACATAAACAGTTGATGAAGATATCGCGAATCTAAATCTAGTATCAACACTTCCGAGAACGATTATCAGCGTTGTGTCTGACAGCGCGAGGCATCTCATTTTTACTCGCATCTTCATGGAGGTTTGTCGGTTGTATGTAGTTTCACAATCTCAATCAATTAATCTCTGAAATGAATACAGATGTAACAGCACGAAAATAATGAGACTTCACAGTTCTCAAAAGATTAAACTCAATAAAACAAGCCGCACAGACTGTGCCTTGAATGAAATGCGTTTAAAATGCTCTTAAAGAGACAGTAACAATTTTCCAAGTAAATAAAAAGTAGGCCTACAAATGGTTTTCACCCCAAAAATAAATTTCTCTCATCGTATACTCACCCTCATTCCATCCCAGATGTGTATTATTTTCTTTCTTCTAGTGAACACAAATTAAGCTTTTTAGAAGATTATCTCAACCCTGTTGGACCGTTCAATGACTTGAATGGTGATCAGAACTCAGAAGCTACAAAAATCACATAAATGCAGCATAAAAGTAATCCATACCACTCCAGTGGTTTAATCCATGCCTTCAGAAGTGATATTATAGGTGTGGGTTAGAAACAGACCTATATATATATATATACTTCAAGATGACATCACTCTGAAGTACTGCGTAAAGATTATCCCACATTCGCCCTTAGGGGGCGCTACAGACCATGCCCAAAATTCCCATTTTTTGGGCAAAAATGTTCTAATTTGGTACATTGATACTACAGGCCAACAGGAACCCACAAACAAAGAATTGCCCATATTCGCCATTAGGGGGCGCTACAGGCTATGCCCAAAATTCCCATTTTATGGTCAAAAATTTTCTAATTTGGTATATTGACACTACAGGCCAACAGAAATCCACAAACCAAGAATGTCTCACATTTGCCCTTAGGGGGCGCTAAAGGACATTCCCAAATTGCACATTTTTTTGTCAAATACTTTCTAATTTGGTACATTAATACTACAGGCCAACAGGAACCTACAAACCAAGAATGGCTCACATTCGCCCTTAGGGGGCGCTACAGGCCATGCCCAAATGTCAATTTTTCAAAGTGATTGTATTTCCACCCCATTTATTTAGTTTTTCTGAAACCTGGTGAACATACCTCATTTCTCATTGTAAACAAAAAACCCTACAGGATCCATAAGGTCTGGCATGATGGATTTTCCTGTACACTGAAAATGTTTAGTTTAGGATTCAGACAGAAAGACATGTTTTTTAGATTTTTTCATTGGGAGGGTTTAACCCCAACCCTCTATTGATCAATTTTAAATGATTTGCCATTTTGAGGAGGAATCGCATTGCTGCTTGCAGCTATATTTTTGAGTTGTTGCTGTGTCCATCATCCTTTGTTTTCCGAAAGCCACCAAGTGGAAATGAGCCCGGTAACTAAAGGCACCAGGGTTGCGGTGCCACCGGCTTGGGCCCGTCATCGCTGCTTGCAGCTTTAATTTGAGTTGTTTTGCCATTTGTTGAGTTGAATGGTGTAAAATCGCTTGAAAGTTCAAACAGGAAAGTGTTAAAAACACATACAACAGACAAACATTGCTCGCATTGAAGATGCGAGTAAAAATTAGATCGCCTCACTATCGCGTGCCTATCAGTGAACACGCAGATGAAACATCATTCTCGGAAGTATTGATACTTTAGGATCGATCCGTCCATCCCTTCTTTCTTTAGACATATGTTTCATGTTTGTGTGATAAGTGTTCGCGGAGTTTCACTTGATTTTTTCTGACGTGTATCAGACAGATTATCGCAAAGACAGATTCGGTTTACCCTGTTTATTTTCGTTATTTTACAAAAGCTCAAGGTTTTGTTGTATTGTAAGTGTACACAAATAACAGTAGACCTTTTATAGTTTGTAATGATCTCTTCCATGTATCTGAATGGGCAAAAATGACGCAGTATTTTGTTTAAGTTTTTTCCGCTGTTTAGAACAATGCATCTGAAAGGACATTACAGCGCCATTGTTGACCCCCGTAATAATGCCAGAATTCAATAATGATTCCCGAATTCAGATTCCTCGCAAACATTTATTTGAGTTGTAATGCCATTTGTTGAGTTGAATAGTGTAAAATCGTTTGAATATTCAAACTGGGAAGCAGAAAAACATCTCACTGACCTTTGTGCAGTAACTCTCATCGGGGCTCGTGCGTTAGACGCGACGCATCTCGCGGTTTCACACAAAACTGCTCACAAACATTTATTTGAGTTGTTTTGCCATTTGTTGAGATGAATAGTATAAAATCGCGTGAATGTTCCAAATGTCAAGCATTAAACACACACAATTGACATACCTTTGTGCAAACGCAGGCAAAATTCTTCTAGCTTAGAAAGTCGGGAGCTCCACCCACTAGTAGACAGAATTGCTCCATTAGAGAGATTTCTCCAGTAAAAGTGCATTTGGTAGACAGAGTTACACCAGCAGAGGGAGCCTCTTTGCTCAGCCAATGTAAGTGAATGGGATTTTACTTGTAGACCGTATTAATCCAGTAGAGGGGGCATTTTTGCTCAGCCATTGTAAATCAATGGGATTTTTTACATTTTTGATCGTCATTTATATAAAAAGCTTAAGTCGCATCAGGTAAAAAAAGACATTCCAGCAAACTTCAGAACAGTCCCCAGGTCTGTGGCAAGTTGGGTACTTATAGCATTAAAGCACTTGGAGGTAAGGTTGTTGAAATTTTAGTAAGTAAAATAGTATTAATAATAATAATAATAATAAATGTATGTAACATAACAATATGTTGGCTTTCTCAAGCCAACATAGTTATGTCATCTTGAAGCATGTTAGGTTTGAAAAACCATCCGTCAAAATTACATTTGGTTTATTGACACTAATATATTGAGGCAATGTGGTCATTTACATAAATACGCACCTTTCAGCCATTTTGTATTGTATTCATTTTTGCTAAGTAACAAATTGAAAGACATCAATTCTACACATGGGTACCAAATGTCAAGTCAATTGGATCTACGGTTCAAGAGAAGAAGACTTTTGTAGGTTTTGGCAAATTTTCACTGTACAGGACAATCCATTAGGGCAGAAGTTATGGGTCCTTGAGGCTTTTTTGTTCCCAATGAGAAATGAGGCAAGTATACCAAGTTTTAGAATATTTGGAAAATTGGGGTGAAAGTGCCATCATTTTGAAAATGTGACATTTGGGCGTGGCCTGTAGCGAACCGCTAAGGGCGAATGTCGGCAATTCTTTGCACAGTACTTCAAAGGGATGTTATCTTGAAGCATGTCAGGTTTAAAATCCCTCAGTCAAAATTACATTTGATTTATTGACATATATATTGATTAAATGTGGACATTTACATAAACACGCCCCTTTCAGCCATTTTTAATCGTACCTTATGGGTCCTTGAGGCTTTTTTGTTCTCAATGAGAAATGAGGCAAGTATACCAAGTTTTAGAATATTTCGAAAATTGTGGTGAAAATGCCATCATTTTGAAAATGTGACATTTGGGCGTGGCCTGTAGCGAACCGCTAAGGGCGAATGTGGGCAATTCTTTGCACAGTACTTCAAAGGGATGTTATCTTGAAGAATGTTAGGTTTGAAAAACCTTCAGTCAAAATTACATTTGATATATTGACATATATATTGATTAAATGTGGACATTTACATAAACACGCCCCTTTCAGCCATTTTATATCGTATTCATTTTTGCTAAGTAACGTTTTCAAAGACATCAATTCTACACATGCGTACCAAATTTCAAGTATATTGGAGCTACGGTTCAGGAGAAGAAGAGTTTTGTAGGTTTTGGCAAATTTTCACTGTACAGGAAAATCCATTAGGGCAGAAGTTATGGGTCCTTGAGGCTTTTTTGTTCCCCATGAGAAATGAGGCATGTACACCAGGTTTGAGAATAATTGGACAAATGGCTTGGAAATGCCATGACTTTGAAAATATTTTTTTGGGGCGTGGCCTGTAGCGCCACCTATGGGCGAATGTGGGCCATTCTTGGTTTGGGGGTACCCGTTGGCATGGAGTATCAATGTGCCAATTTAGAAAATTTTTGACCAGTGACTTTTTGAGATATTGGGGCTCAAGGAGAATAATAATAATAATAATAATAATAAATATAGCTGCAAGCAGCAATGCGATTCCTCCTCAAAATGGCAAATCATTTAAAATTGATCAGTAGAGGGTTGGGATTAAACCGTCCCATTGAAGGAATCCAAAAAACAAGTCTTTCTGTCTGAATCTTAAACTAAACATTTTCAGTGTACAGGAAAATCCATCATGCCGGACCTTATGGATCCTGGATGGTTTTTTGTTTACAATGAGAAATGAGGTATGTTCACCAGGTTTCAGAAGAACTAAATAAATGGGGTGAAAATACAATCACTTTGAAAAAATGACATTTGGGCATGGTCTGATGCGCCCCCTAAGGGTGAATGTGGACCATTCTTGGTTTCAGTGTTACTGTTGGCCTGTAGTATCAATGTACCAAATTAGTAAATTTTGGAACAGAAAATGAGAATTTTGGACATGGCCTATAGCGCCCCCTGAGGGTGAATGTGGGCCATTCTTGGTTTGTGGGTTCCTGTTGGCCTGTAGTATCAATATACCAAATTAGAAAATTTTTGACCAGAAAATGGGAATTTTGGGCGGAAATGTAGCGCCCCCTAAGGGCGAATGTGGGCCATTCTTGGTTTGTGGATTCCTGTTGGCCTGTAGTATCAATATACCAAATTAGTACATTTTTGACCATAAAATGGGAAATTTGGGCATTGCCTGTAGCGCCCCCTAAGGGCGAATGTGGGCCATTCTTGGTTTGTGGATTCCTGTTGGCCTGTAGTATCAATATACCAAATTAGTACATTTTTGACCATAAAATGGGAAATTTGGGCATAGCCTGTAGCGCCCCCTAAGGGCGAATGTGGGCCATTCTTGGTTTGTGGATTCCTGTTGGCCTGTAGTATCAATATACCAAATTAGTACATTTTTGACCATAAAATGGGAAATTTGGGCATAGCCTGTAGCGCCCCCTAAGGGCGAATGTGGGCCATTCTTGGTTTGTGGATTCCTGTTGGCCTGTAGTATCAATGTACCAAATTAGAACATTTTTGACCAGTATATGTTAATTTTGGGCATGGCCTGTAGCGACTATGGGCGAATGTGAGCCATTCTTTGTGTAGTACTTCAGAACTAGAAAAAAAAGTCAAGACAAACTTTGATGTTGGCTTGAGAAAGACCGAACCTTGAACCAAGACTGGAACTTGATGATAACAATAAAACAAGATCACAGCAAAAATATTAAATAAATGCAATAAATTGAAAATTATTTAAGCTCTCCATGTCATTATACCACATACGTCATTCACTAAGATTTTCATTTTGTCCTAAGACTTCATTGCATGCTTTGTAAAAATAAGTGAATGTTAAAGGGATATTTGATCATTTCCTCACCCTCATGCAGTCCCAGATGTGTATGACTTTCTTCTGCTGAAATTGAATGAAGATGTTTAGAAGAATATATCAGCTCTGTTGTAAGTAAATGAGAAGTGGTGAGAAACAGATCATTAATTAAGTCATTTTTTAACTATAAATCGCTACTTTGTCTTTCAGAAGCGCACTTCTCTCTTAAGAGTTCTTTTTCTGTTTTTTTTTTGTTTTGTTTTGTTTTTTTGTGATTTACATAACCAAATCATCCCTTCTGGGCAGGGAGGAGTATTTATAGTAAATAAAAGAAAAATGTTTTTTTTTTTTTTTTTTTAAATACAATTTTTTTTAATCATATATATATATATATATATTGGTCTGTTTCTAACCCATGCTTATAATATCACTTCTGAAGGCATGGATTAAACCACTGGAGTGGCATGGATTATTTTATGCTGCATTTATGTGATTTTTGTAGCTTCTGAGTTCTGATCACCATTCAAGCGTATTGAAAGGTCCAACAGTGTTGAGATATTCTTCTAAAAAGCTTAATTTGTGTTCACCAGAAGAAAGAAAAATAATACACATCTGGGATGGAATGAGAGTAAGTAAATGATGAGAGAAATTTATTTTGGGGGTAAATACCATTTGTACTTTTTATTTACTTGGAATGTCAATGTTCAGGACGAAAGCTCAATTGTTTCTGTCTCTTTAAGAGATGGTTATCTCATGCATTCAAGGCACAGTTTGTTTCATTGAGTTTAATCTTTTGAGAACTGTGAAGTCTCATTATTTATTGCGTGAATGTTCAAACAGGGAAGTGTTAAAAACACATAGAACAGACAAACCTTCGTGAAGATGCGAGTAAAAATGAGATCGCCTCACGGAGCGCGTGCTGTAAGACACAACGCTGATAATCAATCTCGGAAGTGTTGATACTAGATTTAGATTCCCGATTTCTTCATCAACTGTTTATGTTCACTTGAGACAAAACAGACAACACAGTATATCATGGAATTTGACATTTTGTTGAATGAAATTGTCCGTTCAAACGCAAGAAGAAGCGAATGCGATCTCTCATCGGGGCTCGTGAGTTAGACGTGACGCTGCTCGCTGTTTCACACAAATATTTATTTGAGTTGTTTTGCAATTTGTTGAGTTGAATGGTGTAAAATCGCTTGAAAGTTCAAACAGGAAAGTGTTAAAAACACATACAACAGACAAACATTGCTCGCATTGAAGATGTGTTCATTGAAGAAAAGTGTTCGCGGAGTTTCACTTGATTTTTCTGACGTGTATCAGACCGCTAAGACAGATTCGGCGCACCCGGTTTATTTTCGTTATTTTACAAAAGCTCAAGGTTTTGTTGTTATTGTAAGTGTACACAAATAAAATTAGACCTTTTATAGTTTGTAATGATCTCTTCCATGGATCTGAATTGGCAAAAATGACGCAGTATTTTGTTTAAGTTTTTTCCGCTGTTTAGAACAATGCATCTTGAAAGGACGTCACAGCGCCATTGTTGACCCCCGTAATAACGCCAGAATTCAATAATGATTCCCGTTTTCAAACTCCTCGCAAAGATTTATTTGAGTTGTATGCCATTTGTTGAGTTGAATAGTGTAAATTCGCTTGAATATTCAAACTGGGAAGCAGTAAAACACATCTCACTGACCTTGTGCAGTAACTCTCATCGGGGCTCGTGCGTTAGACGCGACGCTTATCGCTGTTTCACACAAACTGCTCGAAAACATTTATATGAGTTGTTTTACCATTTGTTGAGATGAATAGTATAAAATCGCGTGAATGTTCCAAATGTCAAGCATTAAACACACACAATTGACATACCTTTGTGCAAACGCAGGCAAAATTCTTCTGACTTAGAAAGTCGGGAGCTCCACCCACTAGTAGACAGAATTGCTCCATTAGAGAGATTTCTCCAGTAAAAGTGCATTTGGTAGACAGAGTTACTCCAGCAGAGGGAGCCTCTTTGCTCAGCCAATGTAAGTGAATGGGATTTTACTTGTAGACCGTATTAATCCATTAGAGGGGGCAATTTTGCTCAGCCATTGTAAATCAATGGGATTTTTTTACATTTTTGATCGTCATTTATATAAAAAGCTTAAGTCGCATCAGGTAAAAAAAGACATGCCAGCAAACTTCAGAACAGTCCCCAGGTCTGTGGCAAGTTGGGTACTTATAGCATTAAAGCTCTTAGAGGTAAGGTTGTTGAAATTTTAGTAAGTAAAATAGTATTAATAATAATAATATTAATAAATGTATGTAACATAACAATATGTTGGCTATCTCAAGCACACATAGTTATGTCATCTTTTAGCATGTTAGGTTTGAAAAACCATCAATCAAAATTACATTTGGTTTATTGACACTAATATATTGAGGCAGTGTGGTCATTTACATAAACACGCACCTTTCAGCCATTTTGTATTGTATTCATTTTTGCTAAGTAACAAATTGAAAGACATCAATTCTACACATGGGTACCAAATGTCAAGTCAATTGGATCTACGGTTCAAGAGAAGAAGACTTTTGTAGGTTTTGGCAAATTTTCACTGTACAGGACAATCCATTAGGGCAGAAGTTATGGGTCCTTGAGGCTTTTTTGTTCCCAATGAGAAATGAGGCAAGTATACCAAGTTTTAGAATATTTGGAAAATTGGGGTGAAAGTGCCATCATTTTGAAAATGTGACATTTGGGCGTGGCCTGTAGCGAACCGCTAAGGGCGAATGTCGGCAATTCTTTGCACAGTACTTCAAAGGGATGTTATCTTGAAGCATGTCAGATTTAAAATCCCTCAGTCAAAATTACATTTGATTTATTGACATATATATTGATTAAATGTGGACATTTACATAAACACGCCCCTTTCAGCCATTTTTAATCGTACCTTATGGGTCCTTGAGGCTTTTTTGTTCCCAATGAGAAATGAGGCAAGTATACCAAGTTTTAGAATATTTCGAAAATTGTGGTGAAAATGCCATCATTTTGAAAATGTGACATTTGGGCGTGGCCTGTAGCGAACCGCTAAGGGCGAATGTGGGCAATTCTTTGCACAGTACTTCAAAGGGATGTTATCTTGAAGAATGTTAGGTTTGAAAAACCCTGGGTCAAAATTACATTTGATATATTGACATATATATTGATTAAATGTGGACATTTACATAAACACGCCCCTTTCAGCCATTTTATATCGTATTCATTTTTGCTAAGTAATGTTTTCAAAGAAATCAATTCTACGCATGTGTACCCAATTTCAAGTCAATTGGAGCTACGGTTCAGGAGAAGAAGAGTTTTGTAGGTTTTGGCAAATTTTCACTGTACAGGAAAATCCAATATGGCGGAAGTTATGGGTCCTTGAGGCTTTTTTGTTCCCCATGAGAAATGAGGCATGTACACCAGGTTTGAGAATAATTGGACAAATGGCTTGGAAATGCCATGACTTTGAAAATGTTTTTTTGGGGCGTGGCCTGTAGCGCCACCTATGGGCGAATGTGGGCCATTCTTGGTTTGGGGGTACCCGTTGGCATGGAGTATCAATGTTTCAATTTAGAAAATTTTTGACCAGTGACTTTTTGAGATATTGGGGCTCAAGGAGAATAATAATAATAATAATAATAATAAATATAGCTGCAAGCAGCAATGCGATTCCTCCTCAAAATGGCAAATCATTTAAAATTGTTCAGTAGAGGGTTGGGGTTAAACTCTCCCAATGATGAAATTCAAAAAACGTGTCTTTCTGTCTGAATCCTAAACTAAACATTTTCAGTGTACAGGAAAATCCATGATGCCGGGATCTTATGGATCCTGGAGGCTTTTTTGTTTACAATGAGAAATGAGTTATGTACATTAAGTTTCAGAAGAACTGAAAAAATGGGGTGGAAATGCCATCACTTTCAATGTGGGACATTGGGGCATAGCCTGTAGCGCCCCCTAATGGTGAATACGGGCAATTCTTGGTTTGTGAGTTCCTGTTGGCCTGTAGTATCAATGTACCAAATTAGAACATTATTATTGACCAGAAAATGTGAATTTTGGACATGGCCTATATCGCCCCCTAAGGGTGAATGTCGGCCATTCTTGGTTTGTGGGTTCCCGTTGGCCTGTAGTATCAATGTACCAAATTTGAAAATGTTTGACCAAAAAATAGGACTTTAAGGCATAGCCTGTAGCACCCCTAATGATGAATATGGGCAGTTCTTGGTTTGTGGGTTCCTGTTGGCGTGCAGTATCAATGTACCACATTAGAACATTTTTGACCAGAAAATGGGAATTTTTGACATGGCCTATAGCGCCCCCTAAGGGTGAATGTGGGCCAATCTTGGTTTGTGAGTTCCTGTTGGCCTGTAGTATCAATGTACCAAATTTGAAAGTTTTTGACAAAAAAAAAATTGCAATTTGGGAATGGCCTTTAGCGCCCCCTAAGGGCGAATGTGTGACATTCTTGGTTTGTGGATTTCTGTTGGCCTGTAGTGTCAATATACCAAATTAGAACATTTTTGACCATAAAATGGGAATTTTGGGCATAGCCTGTAGCGCCCCCTAATGGCGAATATGGGCAATTCTTTGTTTGTGGGTTCCTGTTGGCCTGTAGTATCAATGTACCAAATTAGAACATTTTTGACCAGCAAATGGGAATTTAGGGCGTGGCCTGTAGCGCCCCCTAAGGGCGAATGTGGGCCATTCTTGGTTTGTGGATTCCTGTTGGTCTGTAGTATCAATATACAAAATTAGAACATTTTTGACCAGAAAATGGGAATTTTGGGCTTGGCCTGTAGCGCCCCCTAAGGGAGAATGTGGGATATTCTTTACGCAGTACTTCAGAGTGATGTCATCTTGAAGTATATATATATATATAGGTCTGTTTCTAACCCACACCTATAATATCACTTCTGAAGGCATGGATTAAACCACTGGAGTGGTATGGATTACTTTTATGCTGCATTTATGTGATTTTTGTAGCTTCTGAGTTCTGATCACCATTCAAGTCATTGAAAGGTCCAACAGGGTTGAGATAATCTTCTAAAAAGCTTCATTTGTGTTCACCAGAAGAAAGAAAATAATACACATCTGGGATGGAATGAGGGTGAGTATACGATGAGAGAAATTTATTTTGGGGGTAAAAACCATTTGTAGGCATACTTTTTATTTACTTGGAAAATTGTTACTGTCTCTTTAAGAGGATTTTAAACGCATTTCATTCAATGCACAGTCTGAGCGGCTTGTTTCATTGAGTTTAATCTTTAGAGAACTGTGAAGTCTCATTATTTTCGTGCTGTTACATCTGTATTCATTTCAGAGATTAATTGATTGAGATTGTGAAACTACATACAACCGACAAACCTCCATGAAGATGCGAGTAAAAATGAGATCGCCTCGCGCTGTCAGACACAACGCTGATAATCATTCTCGGAAGTGTTGATACTAGATTTAGATTCGCGATTTCTTCATCAACTGTTTATGTTCACTTGAGACAAAACAGACTCCACAATATATCATGTAATTTGACATTTTGTTGTAAGAAATTGTCCGTTCAAACGCAAGAAGAAGCGAATGCGATCTCTCATCGGGGCTCGTGAGTTAGACGTGACGCTGCTCGCTGTTTCACACATATATTTATTTGAGTTGTTTTGCCATTTGTTGAGTTGAATGGTGTAAAAATCGCTTGAAAGTTCAAACAGGAAAGTGTTAAAAACACATACAACAGACAAACATTGCTCGCATTGAAGACGCGAGTAAAAATTAGATCGCGTCACTATCGCGTGCTGTCAGAGAACACGCAGATGAAACATCATTCTCGGAAGTATTGATACTTTAGGATCGATCCGTCCATCCCGTCTTTCTTTAGACATATGTTTCATGTTTGTGTGATAAGTGTTCGCGGAGTTTCACTTGATTTTTCTGACGTGTATCAGACAGATTATCGCAAAGACAGATTCGGTTTACCCTGTTTATTTTCGTTATTTTACAAAAGCTCAAGGTTTTGTTGTATTGTAAGTGTACACAAATAAAAGTAGACCTTTTATAGTTTGTAATGATCTCTTCCATGTATCTGAATGGGCAAAAATGACGCAGTATTTTGTTTAAGTTTTTTCCGCTGTTTAGAACAATGCATCTGAAAGGACATTACAGCGCCATTGTTGACCCCCGTAATAATGCCAGAATTCAATAATGATTCCCGATTTATTTGAGTTGTATGCCATTTGTTGAGTTGAATAGTGTAAAATCGCTTGAATATTCAAACTGGGAAGCAGTAAAACACATCTCACTGACCTTATTTGTGCAGTAACTCTCATCGGGGCTCGTGCGTTAGACGCGACGATTATCGCTGTTTCACACAAACTGCTCGAAAACATTTATATGAGTTGTTTTACCATTTGTTGAGATGAATAGTATAAAATCGCGTGAATGTTCCAAATGTCAAGCATTAAACCCACACAATTGACATACCTTTGTGCAAACGCAGGCAAAATTCTTCTGGCTGAGAAAGTCGGGAGCTCCACCCACTAGTAGCCAGAATTGCTCCATTAGAGAGATTTCTCCAGTAAAAGTGCATTTGGTAGACAGAGTTACACCAGCAGAGGGAGCCTCTTTGCTCAGCCAATGTAAATGAATGGGATTTTATTTGTAGACCGTATTGATCCAGTAGAGGGGGCATTTTTGCTCAGCCATTGTAAATCAATGGGATTTTTTACATTTTTGATCGTCATTTATATAAAAAGCTTAAGTCGCATCAGGTAAAAAAAGACATAGCAGCAAACTTCAGAACAGTCCCCAGGTCTGTGGCAAGTTGGGTACTTATAGCATTAAAGCTCTTAGAGGTGAGGTTGTTGAAATTTTAGTAAGTAAATTAGTATTAATAATAATAATAATAATAAATGTATGTAACATAACAATATGTTGGCTTTCTCAAGCCAACATATTGGGCCATTTTGTATTGTATTCATTTTTGCTAAGTAACAAATTGAAAGACATCAATTCTACACATGGGTACCAAATGTCAAGTCAATTGGATCTACGGTTCAAGAGAAGAAGACTTTTGTAGGTTTTGGCAAATTTTCACTGTACAGGACAATCCATTAGGGCAGAAGTTATGGGTCCTTGAGGCTTTTTTGTTCCCAATGAGAAATGAGGCAAGTATACCAAGTTTTAGAATATTTGGAAAATTGGGGTGAAAGTGCCATCATTTTGAAAATGTGACATTTGGGCGTGGCCTGTAGCGAACCGCTAAGGGCGAATGTCGGCAATTCTTTGCACAGTACTTCAAAGGGATGTTATCTTGAAGCATGTCAGGTTTTAAAATCCCTCAGTCAAAATTACATTTGATTTATTGACATATATATTGATTAAATGTGGACATTTACATAAACACGCCCCTTTCAGCCATTTTTAATCGTACCTTATGGGTCCTTGAGGCTTTTTTGTTCCCAATGAGAAATGAGGCAAGTATACCAAGTTTTAGAATATTTTGAAAATTGTGGTGAAAATGCCATCTTTTTGAAAATGTGACAGTTTGGCGTGGCCTGTAGCGAACCGCTAAGGCCGAATGTGGGCAATTCTTTGCACAGTACTTCAAAGGGATGTTATCTTGATGAATGTTAGGTTTGAAAAACCCTCGGTCAAAATTACATTTGATATATTGACATATATATTTATAAAATTTGGACATTTACATAAACACGCCCCTTTCAGCCATTTTATATCGTATTCATTTTTGCTAAGTAACGTTTTCAAAGACATCAATTCTACACATGCGTACCAAATTTCAAGTCAATTGGAGCTACGGTTCAGGAGAAGAAGAGTTTTGTAGGTTTTCGCAAATTTTCACTGTACAGGAAAATCCAATATGGCGGAAGTTATGGGTCCTTGAGGCTTTTTTGTTCCCCATGAGAAATGAGGCATGTACACCAGGTTTGAGAATAATTGGACAAATGGCTTGGAAATGCCATGACTTTGAAAATGTTTTTTTGGGGCGTGGCCTGTAGCGCCACCTATGGGCGAATGTCGGCCATTCTTGGTTTGGGGGTACCCGTTGGCATGGAGTATCAATGTACCAATTTAGAAAATTTTTGACCAGTGACTTTTTGAGATATTGGGGCTCAAGGAGAATAATAATAATAATAATAATAATAATAATAAAACTGTCAATAACAATAGATTCCCTCCTATCGGAGGAATCTAATAATAATAAAACTGTCAATAACAATAGATTCCCTCCTATCGGAGGAATCTAATAATAATAATAATAATAATAATAATAAAACTGTCAATAACAATAGATTCCCTCCTATCGGAGGAATCTAATAATAATAATAATAATAATAATAATAAAACTGTCAATAACAATAGATTCCCTCCTATCGGAGGAATCTAATAATAATAATAATAATAATAATAATAATAATAAAACTGTCAATAACAATAGATTCCCTCCTATCGGAGGAATCTAATAATAATAATAATAATAATAAAACTGTCAATAACAATAGATTCCCTCCTATCGGAGGAATCTAATAAAACTGTCAATAACAATAGATTCCCTCCTATCGGAGGAATCTAATAATAATAATAATAATAATAATAATAATAATAATAATAAAACTGTCAATAACAATAGATTCCCTCCTATCGGAGGAATCTAATAATACTGTCAATAACAATAGATTCCCTCCTATCGGAGGAATCTAATAATAATAATAATACTGTCAATAACAATAGATTCCCTCCTATCGGAGGAATCTAATAATAATAATTATAATAAAACTGTCAATAACAATAGATTCCCTCCTATCGGAGGAATCTAAAAAACAGCAGAAAGACATAGGTAATTAAAAACAAAAAAATACTAAAAATAAATAATTATACATATACGTACATACACTCACCATCATACATACCCACATACACACACGTATTGCAAATCTATTACAATCTGATTATAAAGAACAACATACTGTATATTATGTACAGAGCAATGTAAGAAATGGCAGAAGTGGATATGTTGGATAATATAAATAGACTTAAACTGTGTATTGCACATAATTATTGCTCAAAGGGGCAATTTAATTGTTCATGAGATGGATAGCCTGAGGGAAAAAACTGTTCCTGTGCCTGACGGTTCTGGTTTTCAGTGCTCTGAAGCGCCGGCCAGAAGGCAACAGTTCAAAAAGGTAGTGGGCAGGGTGAGTGGGGTCCAGAGTGATTTTACCAGCCCTTTTCCTCACTCTGGAAGTGTATAGTTCTTGAAGGGGTGCAGGGGGCAACCAATAATCCGCTCAGCAGTCCGGACTGTCCTCTGTTGTCTGATTTTGTAGCTGCTGTATATATGTGTGTGTGTGTGTGTGTGTGTGTGTTTTATTGTGAGGTAAAGTAATAGAGATCATATATACATATATACACATACATATTAGGGATATAATGGTTAAAATTTCTCAAGGTTCTGTTCGTATCATGGTTTTGGTACGCTTTGGTACTTGCTATGTTTAGAAAAAGTACTACTGTCAAATCCAAAGAAAGAATATTCTTTTATTTGGTAACAAACAAACTAATGTTTCTTTAACTACTTTAACTACATTTTAACTTAAAAGTACCTTATTATGCATTATTATGATATGTTTCAAATACAACATATAACATTTGCTTGGAACACTGGGTCACTCTCTTATGTTCTAGTCCACTATCTTCATGTTCTTGTGCAAGAAGATAAGTTTGTTAACATTTTCTGTTGCAAGGCGAGATCTACTTGCAGTAACAATGTCTCCTGTGGTGGAGAAAACTCTCACTTGGCACTGATGTTCACTGCTGAGACACACGGGTATTGTTTTGCAAGTTTGGCAAAATGAGGATACTTGCTCTCGTTCGTCTTCCACCATGCAAGTGGAATCTGCATTAATGCAATCTTCTGCCTTGTATGACATGACCTCCTCCTCTATAATATTGGTAAAAGTCTTTGTCTTCTCAGCTGCTGTAAAAAGCTGCCCAAATAGCTCTAACATAACTGACTTCTTCTTGGGAGGGGATTCTGTGGACTTCTATTGTTCTGATGGCCCAGGTTTTCTTTTGTAATTGGTTTTGTTACGACCCTATGGATTTGTATTTTGTTATCTCTTTGTTGTTTTGTGAGTCTCTCAGTGTGTCTGTTTAGGAACGTCTGATTGGTTCCTGCCGGATGATTGGAACGACCATCTGATTGGTTCCTGTACGATGATTGCTGCTCAATCCTGATTGGTGCAGCGTGTTTTAAAAAGAGACATCATCACTTCCTTTACAGGACGTCGGGAGATATTGTGTTTTGAGCAGAGAGAGTTTGTCATTTGAGTGTTAAAAAGTTTTGAGACCGAGTAGCCCTTTTGTTTGTTTGCTTGTTTGTTTGTTTGTTTGTTTGTTTGATTTGAAAGAGAGAGTTTGTGTTTTGAGACTGTTAAGAGTTTGAGACTGTGAGTTCCGTTTGTTTGTTTGTTTTGAAAGCTGTTTGTATCTGAATATCCTCATTGGTATATTTGACCCTTTGCCTGTTTACCGACACTGATTTGGACTGCCCTTTTCAGTTTGTTTGCCTGGCTGTAAATATTGTAAATACTGATTGATATTTGGGAAAGTAGGGAGCTTGACGCCATTATTTTCTTTATTGTAAACTGTTTAATCTCTGTTTTTGGTTAGGGAGATAGGTCTGTTGATTGTATCTTCATTTTCTTTTCTTTTGGGTTAAGGTTTAGGAAAGAGGTTTAAATTTAAGGTTGTTTTGTTTGTTATTTTGGCTTGGTCAGCTCCTGAAACACAAGTCCCAAATTAAGAAAAATAAATAACTTTTTGTTCCAATTCTTCGCATTTCGTTGACTCTTTCATGTTGCCCCTTTCCCCCTAGACGGGGTGTAACATGAAATTGGGGGCTCGTCCCTTGGCTATATATGTTCTATTAGCCGAATTTGTTTTGCTAGTGTTTGCCTGGGGTTTTTCTTTTTGTGTGGGAGGAAATATAGAGATTGGCATGGCATCAAAATTTGAGCTCGATAAATTCACGATCGCTCCTACAGAGGAGAAATTTGAAAAATGTCGTAAAGACGATTTGTTGTTAATTGCGGATTTCTTTGATATAGTTGTACCGCGAAATGCGCTTAAGAGAGAGATTAAGGAGGTGCTGCATATGGAGCTTGTAAAGCAAAAGATCTTGCCTGGTGTTGAAAGTGAGGTTACGGGTGTTGCATCTCCAGCACTGTCTGAGGATTTGGATACTGTCGAGGCGGAGTTCAAATTTGACGATAGGGCTCGCATGGATCCCATTAGTCCTCCTGCACCAAAAGATCAATTGTTGGCGATCCGGTTGAAAGAACTGGAAGTGGAGTTAAGCCGACAACAATACCAAAGTCAGATGTTACATGTCCGAGCTGTTGAGCTTGAGACAAAACGAGACGTCCGGTTGAAAGAGCTGGAGCTTGAGCTAAAACTCGAGCAGGCCCGGCATCCACCTTCTAAGTTGCGGGGAAATACCCCTGTGCTAAGCCCAGCAGACAACTCCTCTCCTCTCCCTACATCGTCGCATGCGTCGCCGGTAAGTTATGAATTCGATGTTAGTAGACAAATTTCACTAGTTCCTATATTTAGAGAGAGTGAAGTTGACACCTGTTTCACTGTTTTCGAGCGCATCGCTGCCACATTAAAGTGGCCTACAAATATTTGGCCTTTATTGTTACAATGCAAACTTGTTGGTAAGGCGCAAGAAGTATGTTCCGCATTGACGCTTGAGCAAAGTTTAGAATATGGCGCGGTTAAATCGGCCGTGTTGAGAGCATATGAATTAGTTCCGGAGGCTTATCGACAGAAGTTTAGGAAACATGTGAAAACCCCCAGTCAAACATTTGTTGAATTTGCACGTGAGAAAACCACACTTTTTGAAAAATGGTGTACTGCCTGTAAAGTTACAACTTTTGAGCAATTGAAAGAGCTAATTTTAATGGAAGAATTCAAAAACTGCATTTCAGAGAAGATAGTAGTTTATTTGAATGAACAAAAGGTTTTGTCACTGTCAGAGGCGGCTGTCTTTGCTGATGAGTTTGTGCTCACGCACAAAGTTTATTTTCTGCCCCCACGTTCTTCACATCACACTACTGTAGATCGCCGTCACAGTTCTAGAAATGCAGTGGTTGCTCAAAAAGATCAGACTTCTGATTCTTCAATGATGTTGCGGGAATGTTTCTATTGCCATGAGAAGGGTCATTTGATTGCTGCTTGTCCTGTGCTGCAACGGAAAAATCAGAGAAAAGGCGTAGCGTTTGTGCGTACTCACTCTTCTGATTCTTTGCTATCTATTGATCCCTCGTTTGAACCTTTTGTATGTGAAGGGACAGTGTCGTTTTCTGAGTTGGACTCCGAACCCAAACCAGTACGTATCTTGCGAGATACGGGTGCCGCGCAGTCATTTATTCTGGCAAATGTGCTCCCGTTTTCTTCACAGTCTAGCTGTAATTCAGATGTTTTAGTTCAGGGAATTGAACTTGGTGTAGTCAGAGTTCCCTTGCATTCTGTATATTTACGTTCTGACATTGTGACTGGTTTAGTTAAAGTGGCCGTACGTACTCAGTTACCATTGAAAGGTATCTCTCTTATTCTGGGGAATGATTTAGCCGGAAGTAAAGTTTCTTGTCTTCCCAAGGTCACTGATGTGCCTTGTGCATCAGAAAATGATGTGTTGACTCAGGAATTTCCTAGTGTATTCCACTCTTGTGTTGTGACTCGAGCGCAAGCTCGTAAGTTTGACAACGAGATTGATCTCTCTAACTCATTCATGAGTTCAGATTTTCCAGGTGTTGAGGATTCTGTAGATGCTCGTTCAGAGAATTTGAGTTTTGAATCTAGATTTGACTTTCCTTTTGACAGAAAACAGTTAGTAGAGGCACAAAATGCTGATGATACTTTGACTTCACTTATTTCTGCAGTGATTGATAAGTCTGGACTACCAGATCACGCTGTTGCTTATTTTAAAGATGACGGTGTGCTCATGCGTAAATGGAGTCCTGAGAACTTGAAGCATGACTGGAGTGCTGTTTTTCAGGTAGTCCTTCCAAAGTCTTACAGAGACTATGTGCTGAGTGTGGCTCATGATCATGAACTTTCTGGCCATCTAGGTATTAAGAAAACCTATACTAATCTCTTGAAACATTTTTTCTGGCCCGGTATGAAGTCCACTGTGTCCAAGTATTGTCGTTCTTGCCACGATTGTCAAGTTGCTGGAAAACCGAATCAGGTTATTTCACCAGCCCCCTTAAAGCCTATCCCAGTGATGAATGAACCGTTTGAGAAGCTTGTGATTGATTGTGTTGGTCCTTTACCAAGAACTAAGTCTGGTCACTCATACTTATTAACTTTGATGTGCTCTGCTACTAGGTTTCCAGAAGCCATTCCACTACTTTCGTTGAAGTCCCCTACAATTGTGAAAGCAATTGTAAAATTCTGTGCAACCTTTGGTCTACCTAAGTTTATTCAGTCTGATCAAGGATCTAATTTCATGTCTAGAGTGTTCCGTAAGGTAATGAAAGAGCTGAACATTCAACATTGCGTATCTAGTGCCTATCATCCTCAGTCTCAAGGCGTGCTTGAAAGATTTCATCAGACTCTTAAGACCATGATTCGAACTTACTGTCTCCAGCATAAGAAAGAGTGGGACGAGGAGGTTCCTCTTTTGTTGTTTGCTGTTCGCAATACGGTACAAGAATCACTTGGATTCAGTCCAGCCGAGTTAGTTTTTGGCCATTGTCTGCGAGGTCCATTAAAGGTGTTACAAGAACAGTTACTCTCTGAAAGTCAGTCGGTTACTCCTTGTAAGAATGTGCTAGATCATGTGAGTTCATTTCGTGAACGTTTACATTCAGTGTGGCAACTAGCACAACAGTCACTAGCAAACTCCCAGTCTCGTATGAAAAGCAGATATGACAAAAAGTCTGTTCAACGCTCATTCAAGGTTGGTGATCAAGTTCTTGTATTGCTGCCTTTGCCTGGCACAGCTCTACAAGCAAAGTTTACGGGGCCGTATGTAATTGAAGAAAAGTTAAGTAATACTGACTACGTAGTACGAACTCCTGAAAGAAAGCGAAAGACTCGCATATGCCACATAAACATGCTTAAACTGTATGTCACTCGATCTAACTTTAAAGATTCTGCCGACTCTCCAGTGTCTACTCCCGCTGTTGTAACTTCTGTGGATGTGGTTCCTTCGGAATACTCTCCTTCTATTGATGATCTTCACTTAGGAAGTGCTTGCCTTTCTGGTGCTCGTTTGCAAAATTCGGAAACTCTTGTAAGTCTCAGTTCTAAACTTTCACATTTATCCAGATCTTCCCAAAGTGAACTGATACAGTTAATTGATAAATACTCTACACTTTTCTCAGATGTACCTACTGTGACTAATGTGTTGAAACATGACATTGATGTTGGTGACCATCGTCCAGTTAAGCAAAACGCTTATCGTGTCAATCCTGTAAAGCGTGAGATAATGAAACAAGAAACCCAGTATCTCATTGAAAATGGTCTGGCTGCGCCCAGCTCTAGTCCATGGTGTTCTCCTTGTTTGATAGTTCCTAAACCTGATGGGACATCACGTTTTTGTACTGATTACCGGAGAGTTAATCAGTTAACAAAATCAGATTCTTACCCTCTTCCCAGAATGGAAGATTGTATTGATCGCATTGGAAGCGCTAAGTTTGTAACTAAGTTAGACTTGCTTAAAGGGTATTGGCAGGTGCCGCTTACTGAGCGTGCTTCTGAGATCTCAGCCTTTGCCACCCCAGACGCCTTTCTGCAATATAACGTTTTAGCTTTCGGCCTCAAAAACGCTCCAGCTACATTCCAACGTTTAATGCATAAAGTTTTAGCCAATGTGAACAATTGTGAGGCTTACCTCGATGATGTAGTGTGTTACTCCGATACATGGAGTAGTCATTTACAAACCCTAGAAGAAGTTTTCTTAAGGTTGCAAGCTGCTAATCTTACTCTTAATTTGGCAAAATGTGAATTCTGTCATGCCACTGTCACATACTTAGGTAAAAAGGTTGGTCATGGTTCCGTCCACCCTTTAGAAGCTAAAGTTCAGTCCATTGTTGAGTTTCCTGTGCCCAAATCTAAAAGAGACCTCAGACGGTTCCTTGGAATGGCTGGCTACTACAGAAATTTCTGTAAAAACTTCTCTGACGTTGCCAAACCTCTCACAGACAACCTTCGTAAAGCTGTGTCTTTTAACTGGAATTCTGAGTGTGAACTTGCTTTTGAGTCTTTGAAAAATTTGTTGTGCAGTGCTCCTGTGTTGGCTGCCCCCGACTTCTCTAGACCTTTTAAACTTGAAGTAGATGCTAGTGGTACAGGTGCCGGTGCTGTCTTGCTGCAGGAAGATGACCAAAGAATTGACCATCCGATATGTTTCTATTCAAAGAAATTTAATCGCCATCAACTCAATTACAGTACCATAGAAAAAGAAGCATTAGCTCTTTTGTTAGCTCTTCAACATTTTGAAGTTTACGTTGGTTCCAGTTCACAACCCGTTGATGTATTTACAGATCATAATCCACTTGTCTTTTTGCAGCGTATGTGTAATAAAAACCAGAGACTTATGCGTTGGGCACTCATTTGTCAAAGTTTTAATTTGCACATTAAGTACAAGAAAGGTGTTGAAAATGTAATTGCAGACTCTTTGTCCAGATGTCATTTGTAAACTTGTAACCATGTTTACTCATATGTGTGGGGGTGTTACGACCCTATGGATTTGTATTTTGTTATCTCTCTGTTGTTTTGTGAGTCTCTCAGTGTGTCTGTTTAGGAACGTCTGATTGGTTCCTGCCGGATGATTGGAACGACCATCTGATTGGTTCCTGTACGATGATTGCTGCTCAATCCTGATTGGTGCAGCGTGTTTTAAAAAGAGACATCATCACTTCCTTTACAGGACGTCGGGAGATATTGTGTTTTGAGCAGAGAGAGTTTGTCATTTGAGTGTTAAAAAGTTTTGAGACCGAGTAGCCCTTTTGTTTGTTTGCTTGTTTGTTTGTTTGTTTGTTTGATTTGAAAGAGAGAGTTTGTGTTTTGAGACTGTTAAGAGTTTGAGACTGTGAGTTCCATTTGTTTGTTTGTTTTGAAAGCTGTTTGTATCTGAATATCCTCATTGGTATATTTGACCCTTTGCCTGTTTACCGACACTGATTTGGACTGCCCTTTTCAGTTTGTTTGCCTGGCTGTAAATATTGTAAATACTGATTGATATTTGGGAAAGTAGGGAGCTTGACGCCATTATTTTCTTTATTGTAAAGTGTTTAATCTCTGTTTTTGGTTAGGGAGATAGGTCTGTTGATTGTATCTTCATTTTCTTTTCTTTTGGGTTAAGGTTTAGGAAAGAGGTTTAAATTTAAGGTTGTTTTGTTTGTTATTTTGGCTTGGTCAGCTCCTGAAACACAAGTCCCAAATTAAGAAAAATAAATAACTTTTTGTTCCAATTCTTCGCATTTCGTTGACTCTTTCATGTTGCCCCTTTCCCCCTAGACGGGGTGTAACAGTTTTCCCTATAAAAATGAATTTAAATAGTTAATAACAGTTAATAATTGGTAAAAGTGAATACATTTTGTTCACAATTAAAAATAGTTTAATTCAAATTATTTATTAAAACCATTTTAAGTTATATTTTATATAAAATACAACTTAAAAATGGTTTTAATAAATAATTTGAATTAAATAGTAATAATAATAATAAAATATATAATTTTGCAGGTTGGTGCTCCAGATATTGCTCCATCATGTCATAAATGGTGTTACACTGAGTTGGGACATCATATATTAATTTGTGAACCAGGATGCCTAACATCTCCTGCTTGATTTTCAGGGTATGAGCTGTGATCACGGTTTTATGGAAAAATGCAACATTTCTAACCTTACTCAACAGATGCCATATCAGTTTAAGTGCTACTGCCTTCTTGGTAGCAAGTTTAAGAATGTGTGCAAAGCATCCAATTTCTGGCCCTAGTCCAGCTGCTTCTTTAATAGCATTCACCATGTTCTGTTCATTATCTGTGGTGACAGGGATGGTGAAGTTATCATTCTCTAACTTCCACTCTGTCACTGCACTCAGCCAAATGGCTACGTGTGTGGCTTTCAAAAAGGAGACATGTTTGTATCACAGGGCTTTCCATTTTCCAATCCAAAATGTAATGCATTGTAACAGTCAAGTAGTTTTCAGTTGCCCTGGAGGTCCAACTATCAGTTGCCAGAACTACATATTTTGCTTTTGCTAGCTCGTTTTCAATTTTACTCCATGTTCCCTGTCAAAAAGCTACACTTTGATGCTGCGCTGATTTAGCGCTTTGTGACCAGCTGTGAATATGTGTGCAACACGTCAATGAAATTGACTAGAATTTATAGCCACTGCTGGTGAGATCATTGGATGCACCTGTAGCAGGGCTATAAATAGGTGCATCACAGGTGCATCATCAGATTTTTTGTCTTCAGATAATTCTGTGTGTGTTGTGCTTCTTGACTGTCAGAACTTTGTACTTTCCTCTGTTAGGAGTTAGAATTGTTAGGCAGTGCGCAGAAAAAAAAAAGAAGAAAAAGAATGACTGGTAAACAAAGCAAGAACACAGTTTTGTTTTGTGTGTTTGGGGGAAGAGCATGCTGCTCTTGCATTGGGGTGGGGCAGGTGCGAGCATTGCTATCTGTTTACAGTCAAAATGTTTCGCACTCGTCTCACTTCCAAGAGCCAGCGCCCACTCTTTCATTGTGGGGCTCTCGCATAGATCTGGCTGTGTAGCGAGAGACGGGTCCGTCCCTATCGCTCGCTCTCTCCCCAGATCCAGCTGATCCTTCTCATAAGCCTGAAGCGTGCTTCGGCGCCTCTTCGGTTCCCGAGGGGGACGCTGAACCTCTGAACAGTCCCCGCATAATAATAAAGGGGCTGAGGAATTACTCGAGGTTGTTACTTGGGCTGTGGCCAGGTTACAGATAGACTGGCCACACGAACAAGAGACCACCAAACGCTCCAAACTAGAAGACAGATTTCTGTCTGGTGGCCAAAAAAAAGAAAAGGGAAGGGAACGCTATATCAGTCCCTTCCTTTCTTTGATGACATCCATGACGAGCTCTCTCGTTCACGGAGGAAACCTTATACTTCCCGTGTCTTCATGCCCTCAACGTCGACAAATTCGACTAACGTGGGTGCCGAGGCACGGGGGTATTCTATGATGTCGCCGGTAGAAGAGTCGCTTGCGGGTTCTCTCTCACCTGGCTCAGCATCATCACTAAAGAGACCCACTCTCCCCACAAAGCCGTGCAGGACCACCTCCACACTTGTGGGGAAGGCTTATCAGGCAGCAGGTCAGGCTGGTGTTGCCCTGCACACTATGGCAGTGTTACAGGCGTACCAGGCTGATCTGTTGAAGGTCCTGAGTGTGGGCACCACGGTCCGGGCATCAGAGATAAGGACAAAGTTTTCCTTCTCGATGCCCCGGTTTCGCTTTCTGGCTTATTTGGTGACACTATGAATGTATTTATCACCAGGTTCCAGGAGGCAAAAAGCCACGAGGAAGCCTTCGGGCAATTCCTTCCTTGCCGCACTCAAGGGGAGTGGCCATCGGCCACCCAGCCCTGCTTCTAGAAGGGATGCTCAAAAACAAAGCATGGCGAATCGTGCTCCCACTCGTAAAGACTGGGGGCTGGTTCGTCACCCTCAGCAGCCCCCAAAGCAAGACCTCAGGGCAGTTATTTCTAAAAAGAAAAAACCCTGACGGTTTTGCGCCCAGCCTTGTGGGGGTAGCCCCCCCTTGGAACGGGTCGCCTTCTGGTGTTTCGGAAGTTAGCTGTTTCCAGCTAAATGTTGGGTGTTCCGTTGCTTCCTGCCGTAGTCCAGGACACGGGACACTCGACATCCCCTCAACAGGAAGTGTCAGATTCGATACCCATCTCAGAGAACCTGGCAGCGTGGAAACTACTTCCAGGTGTTTCTATGTGGGTCCTAAGAACAGTAGAATAGACAACAGAATTCAATTTGTTCGCTATCCTCCACGTTTCAACGGCGTAGTTCCCACTACCATGAAACCGGGACAAGCATGTCTACTGTGGAAAGAACTGCAAAATCTCCTTCCAGAGAGAGAGTCAGGTTACAACAGCAGATACTTCCTGGTTCCCAAGAAGGATGGGGGGTTGCGTCCGATTTTAGACCTTCGAGGCTTGAATCGCTCAGAGGGCATTCAAGTTCAAGATGCTAACCGTCAAGACGGTCGTGTCTCAAATCCAACATCGCAATTGGTTGGTCACAATCAATCTCATGGACGCGTACTTTCATATAGAAAGTCTGCCACAACACAGGAAGTTTCTGAGGTTCGCTTTTGGGGGCGAAGCTTTCCAATATTGGGTTTATAACAATTCGGTCTAGCCTTATCACCTTATCATATTCACGGAATGCATGGATGCAGCACTGGCTCCTTTGCGACTCCGGGGCATCCGCATTCTGAATTACATAGACGACTGGCTGATATTAGCACAGTCACAAGAACTGGCATTACAGCACAGGGATATCGTCTTAGCTCATCTGGTTTTTCTAGGGTTGAGGCTCAACATCATTCAAAGCATCCTCACTCCCACTCAGAAAACTACCTATCTGGGGATCGTATGGAATTCAAATCACAATTTGGGCACAATTGTCTCCCGCTCAAATCGAGTCGATTCAGAACACCCTGAGCAAAGTCAGGCTAGGCCAAGTTTGCACTGTTCATCAGTATCAACGACTACTAGCTCTCATGGCAACTGCGTCCTCTGATCCATTTAGGCATTTTTGCACATGAGACCATTTCAGTTGTGGCTCAAAGTCAGGGGATTTCAACCAAGGGCCAGTCGCCTAGGTCTGAACCATTTCTATGTGGTTCAGACCCCGGTTCCTCACTTTGGGTCCCAATCTAGGTGCGTCTTGCCGTCGCAGGCTGTATTTCTGGCCCTGAAATACTTCCTCCAGGGGCTGCAATGTCTCATATCATCAAGGAGGTCTATGTTCAAAGCAGCTTATATCCCTGAATGCCTGAATGGGAGCAGATTTACTGTCCAGACAGAAAATACCGACAGGGGAGTGGGAACTCCACCCAGAGGTAGTGGAACAAATCTGGTTGAGATTTTACAGAGCAGAAGTGGACCTCTTCGCCTCCCAACAGACAGCACAATGTCCCCTCTACTTCTCTTTGAGTCACACAGCCCTCCTGGGTCTGGATGCGATGGCACATACATGGCCCAGAATGCGCATTTATACGTTTTCCCCGGTTTCTCTGCTCCCGATAGTCTTGGCCAGAATTCACCAGCAAGGGTCCTGCCTCTTACTGATAGCGCCCTGCTGACCGAACAGGAGATGGTTCTCAGAGATAATGTCTCTCCTCGACGGCTCTCCTTGGGTAATTCCGGACAGGAGGGACCCTCTGTCTCAGGTGCAGGGGACAATATTTCATCCCTGGCACGAGCTGTGGAACCTTTGTGTTTGGCACCTGAAGGGCACCAACTGAGGGACACTGGGCTTTCACCTGAAGTTATCGAGACCATTCTAAGTGCTAGGGCTCCCTCTACTAGAAGAAGTTATGCCAATAAATTGGGTGTCTTTGAAAGATGGTGCAGTGCACATAATGCAGATCCAGTTAACTGCCAGATTGCTTCAGTTCTGGACTTTCTGCAGGAAAAATTGTCAGCAGGCACATGCCCCGACACTCTCAAGGTTTACTATCGCTTGCCACGCCTTGATTGACGCGGTTCCATTGGGGAGACATCCTCTCCTTGCTCGCTTCATTCGTGGATCCCTTCATGGAACTTAGCAATAGTCCTTTAGGGTCTGGTTGAGACCCCTTTGAACCTCTAGAGTCAGTGTCTGATAAACTTCAGACTCTCAAGATGGTTTTTCTTATGGCAATTACTTCTCTAAAAATAATTGGGGATCTACAGGCTCCGTCTGTCTTGCCAGCCTGCTTAGATTTTGCTCCAGGAATGGCTAAAGCAATATTGCACCCTGATATCTGATATCTGTATGAAATTGCCTGTATTTTCACAGCCATTTGTTACAATGTGCGTAACACACTTATTTTACATATTGAATCAAATTCAGATTATTTATTTATTTATTTATTTATTGTGTTTAGATAGCTAATGGAGGAAAGTCACCAAATCTTGTACCACTCAGATAAAGGATGTCATTTTTTTAAAGAAACTAAATCAAAATGGGTCAAAAATGTCCTTAACACCACATTAGGGTTAACAGCATATGGATTTGAAACAACATATAAGAACAATATTTTTCTACTTCTTGGGCCCCTCCTACTTTGGACTTTGTATTACAAGCCTGATCCCTAACCTGCCAGTACTCACTAAAGAAAACACGAGTGGGCGTGACTAATGTAGAACTAAAATATTGTAATGGTGAAGGCTGGAAGCAGCAATGTAGTGGGCTGATACAGGTCAGGACCAGCAGTTTCAACAGCCTTCAATAATTAATTCAACTGTAATTGTGTACATTAAGATATCAAAAATATCAGAAATGTGAATTATTGCAGGTCAGGATCACCTATTACATCAGTGTGGCAGAGCGGAGGGCGGGGCCGGGTCGTGATCCTACACACCCGGTCCCGTCCTCTGCCCTGCCACAATCAGCTTCCAGAAATTATTATTATTATTATTATTATTTTGCAGAATACTCTGCTTTTTATATATTTATATATTTATTATATAAATATCTATATTTATATAATACTCTGCTTGTTATAATGTATTTAATATTTTTTTTTCTCCCCAATTTGGCATGCCCAATTCCCAAGGTGCTCTAAGTTGTTGTGGTGGCGTAGTGACTTGCCTCAATCCGGGTGGCGGCATATAAATCTCAGTTGCATCTGTGTCTGAGACCGTTAATCCGCACATCTTATCACGTGTCTTGTTGAACACGTTACCGCGAAGACATAGTGCATGCGGAGGCTTCACGCTATTCTCCGTGGCATCCACGCGCATCTCACCACGCACCCCACCAAGACATACCCCATGTGACTATTTATTTTTTTATAGATAGATAGAAATTAAGACAACAGGATTGGGGAGTAACGGAATACATGTAACGGAGATTCGTTTTAAAAATACAAAATATTAGTGACTTTCACTACAGTACAGTATAGTAATATCAAAAATGATATTGCTGCTTTGTCACAAATTGAGTGACATGATTGCAAATGCTTCAGTCTCAATATAATCCACATGAAAAAAATGCAATACACTTTTATACACAAAAAGAGGGATGGTCAGCTGAGATATCCAAAGTTCTTCTTTTATTAATCCATCAATAGAAAAATGTGCAATCAAAGTGCAATGTGTATAGTAAAAAAGATTAAAAAAATGCCGGTCCTACTGGACCTTCTGCAGTGTTTGTCGAAATCTTCTTCTTGTTTAATGGCCATTCACTCCATAGGAGTATTACCATCACCTACTCTATAATATACGTCTTGCATAGGTGATGCGTCTGCACCATATTTGTAGAACGGGTCAGAATACCCTTTGTTAGCTCAAGACCATAGAACCTCCACAATCGTTTGATTTTTAGCCTGAAACAATAAATCAGGGACAGAGTGTCGACAGAGTGTGGAGGCGTTTGATATGCAAGAGATCCTGGTTCACTTGCGGCATATGGTTTATCTGTGGAGAGTAAGAACATTTATATACTAAAATGGTATCACACAGAAGGTATCAAACGTCAGTCCAAGCGTAAATACAAAAATCTCCTGTCTGCATTGGGGTATCTGATTCATTGGAATGCTTTGAAAAATGTAGAAGAATCTCAAAACAGACTTGAAGGTATGCTCACATTGGAAATTATACACTCTGAAGAGATTCGGAAAATGTGTTTACAAATCAACAGTTTTGAACATGAGAAGCTAAATTCTGCAAGGCAGGCTGAGGAAAAAATCCAAGAGCTCCAATCCCAGCTAGACTAACTCCTAGCTGGTCAGTTAACCCTGACAAAAAGGTGGAAATGGTATAAAGACATTGTTGCTGATTAGGAGGGGAAACTAACTGTGCAAAATAATTTTCTCCCAAACCACATAACAGCAATTGAACTAAAAGTTATGTATGCTCAAAATTAATGAGCTGCTATGACAATTCTGTAAAGAAGCATATACCATAGTGCAGGATAGTTTGCCCATCTCAGCCCTTAAGGAGATGCAGTACAACAGAGACACAGAGTCATGTACTAGGCCACATGGTGCGGAAGCAGCAGAGCATCATAACTCCAGAACAATGTTGCAAGCAACCCTGTGGCAGAGTGAACAGGTTTTGCATAACTGTCACAAAATTGGCCATACAGAGGAAAGATATTGGTTACTGAACAGTCCAGGCACTCATGAACACTAATTCGTTTTTTCTTTTCATAAATTACTGGGGGATTATTAACTTGCACATAATCGTGAAAACCTTTACTGCTTCCTCTTTCTGCAGATGAATGCTCGACCATGCCCTCGCCTCCACATACCCGCACAGCTTGACTAAGGCTTGGGGGAACCGTCCGGTCTGCCTAAACCCCCCCCCCCCCCCTTTCTGGTAAGGAAGTCTGCAACAGCCATCTGCTCCCCCGACCTGTGCACCCCCAGCTTGTGGACCATCTCGAACTTAAACGGCTGGAGTGCCAGATACCAAAGGGTGATCTGGCCGTTGGCATCCTTTATTCAGTGGAGCCATTGGAGCGGAGCATGGTCTGAACAGAGGGTGAATGCTCATCCCATCAAAAATTAGTGTAGAGTGAGACCTTCAACATGATGGCCAAGCACTCCTTCTCTATGGTGCTGTAATTCATCTCTCACAAAGAGAATAATGTACAGCACCGGGTGATCCTCCCCCTCCACTACATGGGAGAGTATGTCCATAAGATGCTGAAACGTAGCCAGGGCCCAAAACAAACAAATGAACAAACAGAAGGGCACACATTTTTGTAAACCAAACGGTGTGGAGAAGGCAGTTTTTTCTTGGCATTAAGGAGATCTGCCAATATCTCTTTGTCTAATCCAGTGTCGAATAAAAGTGAGCCGTGCCCAACCTATTGAGCAGTTTGTTGAGGCAAAACTGCTCAACTATGAGGCATTGGATAAGCATCAAATTTCGACACTGCGTTAACTTTTCTATAATCCACACAGAACCGGACTGAGCCATCACGCTTAGGTACAAGAACCACTGGGCCAGCCCAATTACTGTGGGATTCTTCTATTACCCCTATATCAAGCATGGCCTTTAATTCTTCCTGTACTACCTATTTCTTGTGTTCAGGTAAGTGGTATGTGGTGTTTTATGAGATTAGTGCGGCCGGGGGGAGGCGAGAACACATCAGATAAGTTATTTTGCAACCTGGCAACCTCTGTATATTGCAAAGGTGAGAGAAGTGAACAGGGTGAATTGATTGGCTTTTAGATTCACCTCCAGTCTGAGCTCCTCCATCTCCAGAACTACAGTCACCAACGACACAGGGACCACCCCATCCATGGTTTTAGGAATCTGAGGTGATAAATCTGACATGCACAGCCACTATCTGTTTGGACCACCTAATAGTCAACTTCCCTAACTCGCCATGTGACCTCAAAGAGCCCTTGCCACCTCACAAGTAATTTCAAGCTCAATGTGGCTTTTACTCTGTGAGGGTCCCTCCTCCTAATGTTCCTTCATGATTTCTAACACACCATGGAGCTTATGCCCAAACAACAATTCAAATGGGGAAAATCCCATGGAGGCTTGTAGGACCTCTCTTTCTGCAAATAATAGGGGTTCGAGCCACTTATCACAATTCCAAGCATTTCCCGGTGGCTCTTCAGTACTAACAATTGGGATGTATCTTCTTTTGTTCTGCATTACTCGATACAACTGATCCTTAATAAATGAAAAATATGGGTATGATAGCTCAATGTCTGACTGGAGGCATTGAACATCAATCACTTTTACATGGTCAAAGCTTGCCTAAGGGTTTCGTCTCACCTCTGCTCCAGAGGGAAATCCCCTGCATTGAATCCACTAAGGGTGGGGGAATCTGCTGCTTCCTCCTCCCTTTCATCATCCTGACGCGGAGCAGACGTAGACGGTCCTGGTACCGCCTCCCCAGCCAGCAAATTGCCCACCACACACCCATACTTTGTTACAGGACCCATCCACACAAATCCCGCTCAATAAAGATAAATTAGTGGATGGGTGAGGCAGGGACTAACCTCAGCCTCAACACTCTGCTTTTGTCATTGAAATTGTATTATAACCATCACTAAAGGGTAATTTTTATCATCCCTGTGCACACACACCTTACCTTCACACTTCGGCCTGGAGGGTTTTGGAGTGCATTACCAGGAAGGACTGCCCCCTTTCAGGGCACTTGCCTAGAGAGAATGCATAACAGTTCAGCTGAATTGTACCATCCCGTGCCAAACAGTTATCAGGGGATATGTCAAACGAAACTGAATCCTCCATCTAGCAGATTATTATGTTTGCAAATTCCATAGGTGAAGATACTACAAGTGGAGAGTAGGAAGCCCGCAAAGCTTGCACCGGTGGGAAACTCTGAATTCTCAGTGCTCCATATCTGAGCCTTGAGCCACACCTGTCTTTGTGGAAACTAAATGTGACAGTGTTTTTCTAAAATAACTACTAACGTGAGTGTGGCAGCGGGGGCGTGGTCAAGCGCCCGTCCGGATAGGGAAAGCGGTAAGGGCGCTTGCATCTGAGCTAAATTATGTCTAACACCTGTCTCTAATTTTAGTGAGTACGGGGAGAGCGGCATAAAAGTGCACCAGTGCCTCCAGTCCAGAGAGAGAGATGCCAGTCTAGTGTTGGCAGCTGAAGTCCACAAGAGTTTATGTTTATTGAGAAAGTCTGTGTTCATTATAAGTAGTTTATGTTCAGTTCTGTAACTTTACTTTGGAGAAATTAAAAAGCCTTACCTTTGTGTTCAACCCCGTTTCCGTGTCCTCCTTCCTCTCTGGAGAAGCTGAAGCTCGTTACACTGGTGCCAAAACCCGGGAACAAAAAAAAAATAAATTAATTCGTCCATGGAGAAGGGTCACCCCGTAGAGTCCTCCCAGCTGGCTGAAGTCCTCCAGTCCCTCGCTACTCTACATCAGAGCCACCAACAGTCCCTGCTTGAGCTCAGGCAGGACCAAGATCGGCGGTTCTTTGAAATCATGTGGGATCAAGCAGTGGATCGACTCGCCATCCGGAGCCTACTCAGCCAGGAGGCCGCACCAGCCACAGCCGCGACCCCGGACACCCACGCCATGTCGCCCCCGATCACGTTACAGAAGATGGGGGCGAGTGATGATGCAGAAGCGTTCCTCGATCTGTTTGAACGAACCGCTGAGATTTGGGGCTGGCCGCAGAGTCAGTGGGCAACCCGCCTGGTTCCCCTTCTGTCCGGGGAAGCCCAACTCACGGCTCAACAACTGCCGGCATCAAGCCTCCTGGCCTATGGGGACCTCAGAAAAGCCATTCTGCAACGGGTTGGTCGGAGCCCCGAGGAAAGCCGTCAACACTTCCGGGCTATGAAGCTGGAGAAGTCTGACCGCCCGTTCGCCTTTGCCCAGGGACCGCGACGTCGAGGGGCTCGTCGATCAGGTGGTGCTGGAGCAGTTCATTCATCGGTTGCCCAGGAGAACGGCGGAGTGGGTCCAGTGCCACCGCCCGGCGTCGCTGGAGGCAGCCATCCAGTTAGCGGAGGACCACATGGCAGCAATCCCAAGGGCGGATGATCCCTCTCTCTCTCCCTCTCTTCCCCCTCCCCCTGTGTTTTCTTCCACTCTCTCCCATCCCCCTCAACGCTCTCCCTCTGTCCTCTCTCCAGGTCCCGTTCCTGCCCCCTGCAGGCGAGGAGCCTGGCTGAGACCAACATCACAAACAACAGTCTCGTCCCGTCCCTTCCCCACAACCTACAGCCGCTCTCCCCCTCAGGTGGGAGCGTCTGACGAAGCAGGTACAGGTGTCACGCCTGGGCCGGCCTGCTGGAGATGCGGCGACCCGAGCCACTTCCGTGATCAGTGTCCGATGATGGAGGTGGGGACGGTGGTTTGGGTTTCCGATCCCCCGCATGCTGCCCCCGATCAGGCTGGAGCGTACCAGATTCCGGTAAGAATCCAGGGGGGTACACACCAAGCTTTGCTGGATACCGGTTGTAATCAGACCACCATCCATCAACGCTTGGTTCAACCCGGGGCTTTGAGCACGGCTAAGCGGGTAAGGGTGAGGTGTGTGCATGGGGATGTTCACAACTATCCGATGGTGACTTTGCTAATTAAATTCCAAGGAAAGAAACATAGAGTGGAGGCAGCGGTTAGTTCCCGCCTCACCCATCCTCTGATTTTGGGGACCGATTGGCCTGCATTTAGGGAACTATTAGGGAGTATTTGTAAGGATGGGTCCTGCACTAAAATAGGGAGATGTGCGATGTGCGACGCTTTGGCAGGGGAGGCGGAGCCGGGGCCGTCCTCGACCGTTCCAGATCGGGATGACGAGGGAAGGGGCGGGCTTTCCGCCCCTCCTCTCCGCAGGGAATTCCCTGACGTGGATTTCCCTTTGGAGCAGTCACGGGATGAAACCCTTAAGCACGCCTTCGACCAGGTGAAGACGATTGATGGTCAGCGTCTTCAGCCGGACATCGCTCTCGCATATCCCTATTTTGCGATTATAAATGACCGGTTATATAGAGTGACGCAGGACACTCAGACAAAGGAAAATATTACTCAGTTATTGATTCCACGGAGCCGCCAAGCGGTTATTCCAAGGGGCTCATTATAATCCCATGGCAGGTCACCTAGGAGAAAGAAAAACACTTCTCCGTCTAATAGCCCGTTTTTATTGGCCAGGCATTTCCGGCGACGTCCGCAGGTGGTGTGCGGCGTGCCATGAATGTCAGTTGGTAAACCCACCGGCCACCCCAAAAGCGCCATTGCGCCCTCTTCCATTAATCGAGGTTCCCTTTGAAAGAATTGGAATGGACCTCGTCGGGCCATTAGAGCGGACAGCACGCGGACATCGCTTTGTGTTAGTCCTAGTGGATTACGCAACTCGATATCCGGAAGCAGTGCCTCTAAGCAACATCTCAGCACGTAGTGTTGCTGGGGCACTCTTCAAAATAATCTCCCGGGTGGGGATTCCAAAAGAAATCCTCACCGACCACATTTATGTCACGCACACTTGCAAACTTTACGATCTGTTGGGCATTAAATCGATTCGCACTAGCGTGTACCATCCGCAGACAGATGGCCTAGTGGAACGTTTTAACAAAAACCCTCAAAAACATGATTCGTAAGTTCGTACACGAGGATGCTAAAAATTGGGACAGATGGCTCGATCCCCTATTGTTTGCAGTGCGAGAGGTCCCGCAAGCCTCAACCGGCTTCTCTCCATTTGAGCTACTGTATAGGCGACGCCCACGCAGTGTCTTAGATATCATACGTGAAGACTGGGAGGAGGGACCTTCGAATAGTAAAAATGAAATTCAGTACGTCCTTGATCTCAGAGCAAAACTCCACACTTTGGGGAAACTAACACAGGAGAATTTGCTCAGGGCCCAAGAACGCCAACGCCGACTGTATGACAGGGGAACGCAGCTAAGGGAATTTGCACCGGGAGATAAAGTTCTTGTATTGCTTCCCACATCGAGCTCCAAATTACTCGCCAAGTGGCAAGGGCCCTTTGAGGTCACACGACGAGTGGGGGATCTCCATTATGAGGTTAAGCAAACTGATAGGGGGGACGCACGTCAAATATACCACCTCAATCTCCTTAAATTATGGAGGGAGGTGGTCCCTGTGTCGTTGGCTACGGTGGTTCCAGAGAGGGCGGAGCTCGGACCGGAGGTTAATCCAAAGCCCGATCACAATGCCCCGGTCATTTGTGGAGACCACCTCTCCCTGTGCCAACGATCAGAGGTTGCCAGGTTGCAAAAAGAGTTTGCGGACCTGTTTTCTCCTCTACCGGGTCGTACGAACGTCATCGAGCAACACATCAAGACCGAGCCGGGGGTGATGGTTCGTAGCCGCCCTTATCGCCTCCCCGAGCATAAGAAGAAAATTGTTCGGGACGAATTGGATGCGATGCTCGATATGGGGGTAATAGAAGAGTCCCACAGCGACTGGTCCAGCCCGGTCGTTCTTGTTCCCAAGAGTGATGGGTCTGTCCGGTTCTGTGTGGACTATAGAAAAGTCAACGCGGTGTCTACATTTGACGCGTACCCCATGCCCCGGGTTGATGAACTGCTCGATCGGTTAGGTACGGCTCGCTTTTATTCGACCCTGGACTTAACAAAGGGTTATTGGCAGATCCCCTTGACACCAATTTCCCATGAAAAAACAGCCTTCACCACACCGTTCGGATTACACCAGTTTGTGACACTTCCGTTCGGTTTGTTTGGGGCCCCAGCCACGTTCCAGCGTCTGATGGACCGAGTCCTCCGCCCGCACTCCGCTTACGCCGCTGCCTATTTAGATGATATTATTATCTATAGTAATGACTGAAGCTCGTTACAGTGAGCATAGCATGTCAGTGCTCATGTATTCACTGAGAATACATTGTGCATCTTTGAACGTTGCTTTATCATGGGCACTGCCCAAGCCTAAATGACAGTAAACGTTCTTTAAATAGCTTAAGATTATCCCATCCTAAAAAGGATGTATACATCACAGTTGCATTTTGTTTGTATGCCAAAAATAAACATAATATTTAACACACAAAACAACATTTTATCAAGAGGAATACCACTCCTCTTTTGATAATCATCAGGATATACTTCGTTGGGCACTCAGGGAATGAAGATCCTCTGTTTGCCCTTTGTAGACAAACTTAGTACTGCTAGTATTACTGAAGAGATTTTTGTCTGCTGAAACTGTGCATATAACGAAAGGCATGAGGAGAGAGATACATTCTCAACTGCTGAAGGAGAAGGTTCTGAGGAGCCCGTTTTTCACCCGGCCTTTTATATGCTCACTGAGCATTGAGAAGGGACCTTGAAAGACATCTGCCAATCAGAATTGTCATGATTGAAAACTATTCAGAGAGATTGGGGACTCAGGAGTGACCCCTAGTCATCATTCGATGTAATGAATGTTGAGTGACCGACTTGAAAGGGAACTTAAAGTATGGAGCCCATATTAAAAAAAAAACCTTTCCAACCACTCACATTTTTTTGAGAAAAAAAATCAAGCACTTCTGCTGGAAAAACGATATGCAGTGTTTGGAAAAAAATTGACTTTGAAAAAATTAATTCAAGCAGTGAAGAAACGCTTCTTTATAAGCATAGGCTATGGCTTAAAAAGAAAACAAAGCTTTTTTTCTTCTACCCCCACCACTAATTCATGTAATTTTTTTTTGGTTAATTTCATGAATTTAATTGTTCGTTAATTTTGTCATTGCTAATTTAATTTCACTTCTATCAAAACATAGTCATGACAAATTGCCTAAAGAACAAAACACATTCAGATGTCTTGCACACGATTTACACGGGGTCGGGAGCAGGTGTAAATTTAGTTTGTACCAACTAACATTTTGAAATATGAAAACTTTCATGAATTTGACAGTTTACGTCAGAACGGCTTTACGAACTATTTGTATTGCTTGAGTTTCATGAATGAGGCCCATTAACTTTAGGATCTGACACTATGGTTACAGAGGTATTTAAGTCTCTTGTGAGAATACAAAAGTGGAATGACTTTGGTGTAGTATGTGTGTTATTAATTTAAACTGTCCTAATTCTACATCATTATTATGTAAGGATTTATTATGGAATTAGTCATGTTCGACAACCATTATAAGAAAGATAAATGACAAATAATTAGATGCCTCAATGTATGATGAGGCGGGCTTTGAAGTGAGGCCTTCCACAAGGAGGACTCGCGACTCCCGTTAAGTGTGTGTGTGATCCGTAGAGCAGAGCATTAGAGGCTTCCTTGGGATTTCGGGTCCCAAGTTTCTTTGGACTCTACATGAGGAGGCTGTAAGCCATGAGGGCAAGAGTGTGGAGGAATGAGGAGCTGCAGATGAATTGAAGAGCAAGAGAGGAGACCACCACCAAGGACTTCTTCCTTGGTAGGAACATTCTGAACTGAAATTGGCCACACCCCAAAGGTGTCCTGAGCCAATCAGACATGGCTTTTCAGAGTCACATGCAACTGATCTGTCCATTTCACAGTTGATTTACAATCCTTTGTGTGGAGGATGCTTACAAACTTCCCGCTCCTAATAGTGCATGTTTAATCATTAACCTTTATATCTTGAAAACGGTGCAAGAGGCATGGCATTCATTGTCATCAACATTCTCTACGTAAACAAGCAAGCATTTACATACTAAATATGACATACTCATGAATATTCCACGTGTAACCAAACATGAAAATCATTACAAATCATACTGTTTAATTAATTGTATTTACAACATAGGTAATACTTTTCACGTTATGAGAAACCTGATTGTCAAGGTATATTATTAGGTTAAGCCTTAAATAGTTACCATTCTTAGTAGAATGACATGAATAATACAAGATTATACTCATTGATTTCACTTATAAGTGATTACAAATCATTACACATATTTGAAAATGTACATCGGCTATAATCATTAATTTGTCAGTTATAAAAGTGATCACAAGTCATAGAGTCATTTTTAGAATTATCTAGCAAGGTTAGATATTGCGTATATTTTGGGTCCAAATGTATCTTGCATATTTTATAGAGTTAAAATTTCAAGTACTGGTACTTTGTGTGAAATGTTCACTCATTCCTTTTTAGCTGCTGCTTGCAGAATAATCTTTCCCCATTATTATTCTGTCTTGCCTTGGAACCATTAGAAGCTGAGATAAGAAAGGAGGATGATTTTCTAGGGGTGATGGCGGGAGGTGTGGCGGATAAGCTTTTGCTTCACGATATTTATGATATTTTATTTTTCGTCTCCAACACTTCTAGATCTAGGCCTTACCTCCACAGAATTATTAATTCCTTTTCTAAATTCTCAGGACACAGAGTCAATTGGTCTAAATCCAAAGCTTTGGCTCTGACAGCATACTGCCCAGTAACGTCTTTTCAGCTGGACGCCTTCCAGTGGCCCAGACAGGGCATTAAGTATTTGGGCATTTTATTCCCAACGAATGTGTCTGATTTAGAGTTAATTATCCCCTTAATAAAAAAAGGTTTTTGAGCGATGTGTGCTTCAATACATTTATTTATGATTGGGAAGGTTAATGTTATTAAAATGAATTGTATTCCAAAATGTAACTACCTGCTACAATCTCCCAGATTATATTTCAATAAACTACATAGGCTGATTGAAAAAGGTGGGCTAGGCCTACACAAAATTTAGTTTTATTATTATGCATTTGGTCTAAGACATTTAGCTCATTGGTTGCTTCCACCTGAGAGAGCCCCTCTTTGGTTTTGTACTGAACAGGAATTTCTTGCCCCTCTTTCGCCATTGCAAAGCCTTTCTATCAAACTAATTGGAGAAGTTAAGATACACCCTGTTATCTCGCATTTGCACTCGGTATGGACCAATGTGTGCAGTTTGTTTAATTCTGACATTTATTAAATGTTGCCTCAAGCATATAGCAGAATCCACAATTATGTATTAATGAGTCCCCTTTCTGCTGGTCAGAGTGGATTGTGAGGGAGGTTAATACGCTCAGTGACCTATATGACAGTGGAGTGTTGAATCTTTTGAAAATTTGGTTCAACATTTAAGGATTCCCAGATCTGTTATATAGCTATTTACAACTGTGCAACCTGCTCTGTACTATTTTTGGGAGTAGCATACACCCCACTAAAGTGACAGACACTCTGGGAATGGTGATTACTGCTTTTGGAAAAGTTCATGATGCATCAGTGAATTACTCCCTGCTAATTCAGCGTCTGGGGGACGGAGCTTTAACTTCTATCAAGAGATTATGGGAGAAATATTTCAACTTGGTATTGGAGGAGGGAGTGTGGGTTAGGATTCTAAAAAATGTCAAGTCTGCATCTAGAGATGCCTTATGCAATTCAAGATTTTACAAATATTTTATTGGACCTCCTCTAGATTGTATAGGCTTGGTCTTAATGACACACCCAACTGCTGGCAATGCCAAACAGAGAATGGAGACAAGCCCCATGTTCTTTGGTTGAGATCCAGTATTTCTGGTTGAAGGTCTAGAGTTTTGTGTGTGACATGTTAGGCTTTGTTTTGCCATAGACTCTGGTCATCGATGTGGGGAATTGTCACATAGAGAATTGGGTTCTGATCAGTGTGAGGATCGCCAGGCAGATATTTTGAATGGTTGGAGGTCAGATGGAGCAACCCATTTCGGAGAGGTGCACGGAGATGGGGAGGGTGGCGGCTTTTGAGGAGGTGTCATTTGGAATACGGGGTTACCTGAATTTGTTTGTTGGGAAATGGGGCAGCTATTTGAGTTTTTGGAGGGCTCTCAGGGTGAGGCGGTGGAGAGAGTAGTATAGTTTAATTTTGCTTGAGATATTTACATATATATATATATATATATATATATATATATATATATATATATATATATATATGTGTTTTTGCTTTTCTTTATTATTGTAAAAATTAATAAAAAATTATAATTACACAAAAAAAAAAACATTGGTAAGTGTGTAATGTAGTGTAGTGTCCATTATGCAGAGTTAAAATGAATTATGAATTGTATACTGTACATATCATGGTAATAATTATTTAAAGGAATAATTAACCCAAAAATGCTAATTCTCTCGTTTTTTACTCATCTTATGCCATCTCAAACTTTCTTTCAAATATGTTCTTTCATCTGCGGAACACAAATGAAGATATGATATCTGTTTTGTGAGCATTGTGCTGCACTTATTGATTTTAATTATTCTATTTTATTCTGTTTATTTTCTTTTTATTTAACTTTTTCTCATTTTATTTCTCAAATTTATTTTATTACCTTTATTACCTTTTTATCCATATTTCACTTTTACATGGTGTTTGAACATAAATGTATGTTGGCAGAGTGTTTACACTATTATAATGATAAAAATCCAGCCAGTCCTTTTTTTAATCCCCATTAATCATAAGCACTGTCTTAGAATAAGCTGTTTGCAGATTCTGTACAAAGTGACATCAATTTGTACAGGCCCTGCCCACGACTGTTGATGGACACTGCCGACAGACATGTTAGTTTGAGTGTGTTGTTTCGTTATAGCACATAGCGAACGTTGTAACAGCATTTGTGTGTGTTTTGCTCATCCATCGTTGCAAAACTGCATAAAAAACTCTCCAACAAATAAATAAATGTATCAAATAACCATTCTGAAAATTTCTGGTTGATTCTCAAATTTGTTACTTTTGACGGAGTCTCTCACACATCAGTGTCTGACTCTGGTTCAAACATATAGGGTTGAATACCACTATTTTCACTGTTCAGTCATATTGTTATGATGTCTAGTTATCCGAAGCAGAGATGTCAAAACTCTGTCCTATTCTGGATATGGGGCGGGGAGCACCAGCTCATTTGCATTTAAAGACACATGCACAAAAACAGCTTGTTTTTATTCCCACCCAAAAATCGGCATTTTTAACATGTCGATACAATGCAAGTAAATGGTGACCAACCCTTTCAAGCTCCACAAAGCACATAATTACAGCATAAAGGTAATTCATATTGTCCAGTGGTTTAATCCATGCCCTTTGAAGCGATCCAATCAATTTTGTGTGAGACGAGACACATTTTGCTATAAATCTTGACATCAGCAGTCTCTTTGGCGATTATGACTTTAAGCTGATGATTACACTTACTATAGCGTTATCTAGCGCTCTGCACATGCATCAAGCACTAGGAAGTGTAATCGATCTTGAAATCATGATTGCTGAAGAGTTTGGTCACAATTCACTTGCATTGTATGGACAAACAGACAGATCTCCATTAAAATATCTTTGGTTATGTTCCATGGATGAAAGAACGTTATACGAGCTTGAGACAGGATAAGGGTGATTAAATGATGAGAGAATTATTACTTTTGGGTGATCAAGTTATTTAATAATACCAGGAGGTAGATCTGCAATGCTGAAACAGCTTTATATTGTAGATAACAGCTAGTCCAACAGAAAAAGGCCAAGAAAGGATGGAGAATTAGGCAGGGGACAGTGCCAGAAACACCCCAGAACTTTCTCAGGTTCAGAGAGCAGTGAGGAAATTGAGGTTGGTTAGGTTGTTGATGTATGCAAAGGCAATGATCATATGGATTATATGTGCTGTTCTTTCTCTTTTATGTACAGTGTTCCAGTAAATCAGTCACTGCAAATAAGGACAGTGGGATAAGAGTCAAATTCTTTCAAATATTCAACCACATAGGCAAGACAAAGTAAGTTAATTCTATGATTACACTGCACATGAAAGAAAGTTACACATTTCCTGAAACAAAAATGTCATGCATACTATAAAATACTGTGAAACTCCAACAAACTCATTAGCTTTTTAACATAGTGTATTTTATTTGAAGAAAGTATTAAACATTTTTCCCTATCTTATTATGTTTAACGTTGTGTAATTAAATTAAAATATATAAATACAAATTCTGTCATGTAATTCCAAATCGTTTACTCCCCTTTGTGTTCCCTGAAAGAAAGTCATACAAGTTTGGAATGAACGATATTTGGGTGAGTAAAAAATTACAGGATAAAATTTTTCTAAAATCTTTAAGGAATTCATAGCTACACTTTGGGGATTACATTCTGTTCATGTAGATTAATTGACATTTGAGCATCCCCCTCTTCATTTAAAATAAGATTTCAAAACTATAAAGTTTGTAAAAGTTCTCAATAACTCACTCCCAATAATTATTTTTAGAATTTCTGATCATTATTAAAGGAAATACTCAATGTAGTAACTCAGAAATCACTTTAATTTCTGTAACAACCTTTATCCAGAACACTGAATTTACCTGTGATTCATACTGAAAGCCTGCTCATTTTATTAGCTATTATACTGAAACATGAAACATAACATGAAACATGAAACATAAACATGAACATGACTTGACTAAATCTTGACTTGACTTGGATTGGCTTGACTTGACTTAAAACAAAACTACAACAAAGTTACATTTACAATACTCCATAAAGGACAATGGCAAACATGAGGGCTAAAATACATTGACATGGGTAACAAGTTAACTTGATCCTCCAATTCCAATATGGCGCTGTCCAAAAAAGCTGTTTGGGCTGTAGTATGGGGCCTTACACCCCATTTTTCGCGCAAATTAATCTACAAGAACCAAATTTGACACAGATAGAGCTGAGGACATAATGAAACGATTTAGCCAGGGCACCCGAGCCAATGGTCCCTGAGACCAAGATGGCGGCCAAATCCAATATGCAAAGGTGGAGTCTGGGGGGGGGGGCATATGAGAGCTCAAGGAGCGGAGCCAAGGTGGAGTCATAGGGATTGAGGTGGGCCTGGACCGTGAAGCAGAGGCAGGCCTGGACCTTGGAGCAGAGGTGGGCCTGGACCGGTGAGCAGTGGTTTGCTTGTGACATGGCATGGAGCAGTCTGGTGTTTGACTGAAACATGGCGTGGAGCAGACTGAACTTGGCTGTGGCTTGGCATGGAGCAGTCAAGGGTTTGGCTGAGACATGACATGGAGCAGTCAAGGGTTTTTCTGAGACATGGCATGCAGCAGTCAAGGGTTTGGCTGAGACATGGCATGGAGCAGACTGCGGTTCGGCTGTGACATGGCATGGAACAGACTGGGGTGTGGCTGTGACATGGCATGGAGAAGACTGAGGCGTGGATGTGACATGCAATGGAACAAAAGTCATAACCGTTGTGAATTCAGGGGTGCAGAACTATCTGAAAAGTGGCCTCTGATTAGGCTATCGCCCGATGTCATGTAAATGCTGGCTATTGTGTAATACAGGGGTCGGCAACCTATGGCACATGTGCCAGCATTGGCACATGGACGGGTAATCACTGGCACGCCAGCAACCGCGAGAGAGGAGTAGACTATATATGGGTGGTTCTTCAACTACAGGCACTTTTGGCCTTGTGAACTTGAGGGGGAAAAAAGTGTTCAAATCAAAATTGTCACAGTCTAACAGTTAAATATAACTAGTCTAGTTTAATGATCCATAAGAGAACGCACTAACATTATAAGACAAATTGGTGTTTTTTTACATATTTTCCAATCCGCACTGAACAAATGTCATTTCCATCACATGTAAATATTTGATTATTATTTTAAAACACTATGATATATATCATTTCTTAATAGTGTAAGACCACTTTCACACATAGTTTTACCAGTTTATACCTATATTGCAATTACCATAGATTTGAAGATTAAATAAATTAATTGTCATTAGGCACAAACACAAAGCTTACATCCACCACAACCTAAAATATAATATTGGATTGGTTAGATACATTTAAAAAAAATAACTACTTGTGTTATTACATTAAGTGGACTATTATCCCATAAACTATGCAGTAGTTTTTAACGAGAGATTAGAATTTAGTAAATATTTTTTTAAAAAAATATGAGGTGGTGGAAATGACTGGGTGTTGTGGAAATGACAACGAATGGACGTCCATGTAGAAAAACAAAAGACATTTATTTGAAACCTTCTGAAGCAGACAATCCCATTTAACTAATCATTAGTCATTAGTCTGTTTTGGTTCCATAACCAGATGAACAGTTACAGTCTTACTGTAAATAACTTTAACCACAAATAGTCACATGAAAAATGTAAGTTATGCATAAATTGTGATTGTAAATTTGTAACATTCTAATTGGGTAGATGAACACTGTTTTGAATTTTGTAATACTTGAAAAAACACCTAAACTTTACTCATGGCAATGCATTGTAACATGAACTATAAAGCATCTTGAGCATGCACACACTGTGTGTGAGTGAGTTTGGTATTGTAAAATTATAATCGGTCTCTTAGATGAACACTGTTCTGAAGAGAACATTTAAAAGACACCTTAAACTATAACATATCAATTATCATATAACATGAACTGTAAAGCATCTTGATCATGAGAGAGAGAGAGAGAGAGAGAGAGAGAGGTATGTGTGTGAGAGATAATGTCCATGAAAGTGAGGTAGTGTGTGTGAGAGAGACAGTTTATGAGAGAGGGTGTGTGTGTGTGTGTGTGTGTGTGTGTGTGTGTGTGTTGGTGTGTTTCTGTGAGAGAGGGAGGGTGGCAATGTGATTCAAGGCCAAATCTTGCAGATTTCTTTCCAAACTTCCATCTTAATCTCCTTGTGCCGTTTTGTCACTGGTACGGGCTCAGGGATGAGACCTATTATATCCATGGATTGGTACCAGATGACATCATCTCTCAGTGGCCAATAAAAGCGATTGATCCCAATACTGGTCATTGTTTTCACTTGAGCACCACTGTATAACTCAACATCCTGAATAATACCTGGGTACACATCTCCATCATACACCACTGCACACCACTGACCGATAAGACCCTCATGCAAGTCCAAAATTGGTTGCAGACCTACATCGTGGGATGTGACAGGAAGTGTACTGGTTGTGGGGGTAGCTTCATCCCATGGCTGAAACCTGACCGTTTCTGGTCTGAAACAGTTGCAATCATTGGGTGCAGAGCAAAAACAACTAAGAATCCTCCATGACATCTGGCTTGGAGAATGAGAGGTGATCTAAAAGGAGAAAAAGCCAAATTCTGTTCTTGCCATTTTCAGTAGGCGATACTTCTTGAGGATCTTTCCTGCCATTATCTTCGAAATAAGTTGTTTTTCTCTCTCGGAGGACAGATTTTCATATCTGTCTCTCAGCTCAGCAAGAAGAGCATTATGGAAAACCAAAGTTCTTCTTAGAGTGTGTGTTGGTGTTGCCATCTGCTTTTTTGACTTGGCGTTTGGGGAGTCAGCCTGCTTCACTTTCTTCATTAATCGGTTATACCGTTTGCGGTACCTCTCGACCTTCTGCAGAGCCTTCTCAAGCTTAGCATTGCTTTTATTCAATGCTGCATAAACTTTTGAACGGTTTCTTAGAACCTTTTTCCTTCCCCTTTGTTTTTGACATAAACGTTGGGCAGAGGGTGATGGTGAGGGTGGTGTGGGAGGTGGATCAACATCATGTTCTGGCTGCACAGAATCTGGAGAGTTCGGTGGTGTAGAGGTAGAAAGGTAGGCCTGTACCTTATGAGCTTTTTTCATCTTCTCACGATAATTCCTTTGATTTGTTCTCCATTGTCTCCTTCTTTTGCGTTGTTCTCGCTTTGAACAATCTGCAATTGGCTTTACAACCCCTCTTTCTTTTTTCCTTATGTATCTTTCCCTGTCTCTCTTCAGTCGCTCTTCATATTTGACAGGGTCCTCTTTTTGTCTGTCCCTATAGGACTGAGACCTTTCAACGGTTGACTTCCGCGGCATCTTAAAAATAGATGAAAAGGCATTTCAACAAATATATATGTGAATAAATACATTAGCATTGTACATTTCAATGAATAAAATATACATATGTAGCCACACAATGTATGCAATGCACCTTGTAAGCATAAATGTCATTTCCACCTCACCTTTGTCATTTCCACCCAAGAAGGTAATGTGGTGGAAATGACGGTGGTGGAAATGACAATCCTGCAGTATTTTGTAAAAAAATCCAAGCTAGTATTACAGATTAGCTATGAATTGGTAGCTAGCATTGCATGCATGCAAAATACATCTATTTATGTTAAAAAATATATTTATTTACAAACTCAATTGATGTTACATGATTTCCATGTTTGGAAATGACATACAATAAAAATATTTTCATTTCAAGCAATATTTACCTTAAGTTTTCTTCTCCAAGTTGTTGAAGAAATTCAAAATCTCCTCCACGTCAGACATGTGCTGTGATTTAATTGTTCATCTCCATGGAAACTACCCAAACAATCTTTCAAAAAAACTTTTTAAAGGGACATTACAGCGTTGTGGTGGAAATGACGGCAATACTGTGGGACAACTACATTTTGTATATAAAATCACATTAATAGTTGTCTGACCTTAAATACCACAATTATGTTTTGATTATTTTACTGAAACTTTATTCAGTCATATAAAAAAAATATATATAAATCATTTTTTCACACTTCTTTTTCATTATTGAAGATCAGAAGTCTGGGTGTGGGACAAGCACAAAACAGCAATATTTGCATCTATAATGATGTTTAAAAAGGTGAAACAATCATCGTAGACTACCGGTAAAAAGTTCCTAAAGTACTTTCATTGTAAAGTTAACTATGAAAGCATGATTTTTTTCAAAATTAAATGTTTTTTATAAAATATGATCAAAGGACATGAAAGTGCCCGTAGTCTAAGAATTGCCCCTATACACTGCGCGTGCAAGGCATTTGCTCTTCCGATTCATTCTCATCTCTTTCGATTAATCACGCAAGTAAATGCGTCCGCTTTAATTCGGTCAGACTGCGCAGATGACAGCCTACATTCCGTGTCATTTGTTTCTTTTTGCTTTCAGAACAACACGTCATGTAATAAGGAAAACCACTATTAATCCTTCATTTGCACAGCCATTGACTAGGAAAATAAAAAATGGCACTTCATGTCAAAAAGGTTGCCGATCCCTGGTGTAATATCTTGTTGAGTCCAATTTGTGTATTATATAATTTAGAATTATTTTAATGTTACACTGTAAAAATGACAATATATTTTTCTTTCAGTTGATGAAAAGCTGCCGTGTCTGCAACACCGGATAATGAGTCATAAAGCCGAAGCGTCTTACAATTTCTTCACGCGTCGGCCAAATATATGAAATATTATGTGTGATTTACAAAAAAAGTGTCGGGACGAACACAGAAAGTGAGGGGGAGCATCCCAATTAATAGTTTCTATGCCACAGTTTAAAATAGGCTGGTTTTATAGCAAGTGTTATGTCGTTAGCCAAGTGAGCAGCAATACAGCAGACCCAAAATTAAGGGGAAATTATTTAATTAATCAGCTATAATTTTATGTTGATAATGAAAACGATAAGCATTCATATAACGTGATATTATTAACTTACCTCTGTATCTTCTGTTGGCAGTGGCACTGGTCGACCGTTGAAATTGAAAATGCCCTCGCGAGACCAGTTTTAACCCTACTGGGTGTGTTATTATAGAAACAACCCAATAAACGTTATGAATAACCCAACAGAACGACCCAATATGTTTAACCCAGCTATTGGGTAAAATAAATAACCCAACGTTTTTTAGAGTGTACCAACAAAATATGTCTCTGGAGAGAATTATCCATTAATTATCAAAGCCGTAAAATATGGGTTGTACCAACTAGTCGATTATTTCTGCCACTAGTCGACACGTTAGGTCTGTGGCTCACACAACTTCACTTGCACATATTCTATATGCCTGAAAGCAGGAGGAAACTTCCTCTGTCCAAAACTGTTTCCCAGTGTAGCGGTGTAAAACTCGTTGTCTAGTACAACCTAATAATTACAGTGTTTGTGTATACAAGCAAATATATTTTTAATTTTGTGCAAGTGAAAACAAAGCATTTTATGAGTGGACGTACTGTGGATATCAGAGGTTGTCTGACATCTGAGTTTTCACAACAGCCAAAATTCTTGCGAACCGGTCTAAAATTAATCAAGTGTCACCCACAGGCTGACAGAAACTCTAAGTGGGACATTACTGTTTTTTGCACCATTAATGACAATTATAGCATAAATCTGACAAGGGAGGTACAGTATGTGTACTTATATTTCTCACCTGCATCTCAGCTTTGTGGACATTCTCTTCACCCATCTCGAACTTTAAACAGTGTCTCTGCAGTATTAAACAAAATTATATTAAAATGAATTGATTCATTGTACTAAGAAATGATTCACTGTTTCATTTAAGTCCCACGCAGCCTTAAAGGGTCTTTGCCTAATTTTTGGGAATAAATATTTAATTAATTTCTGCTGTTTCCTTTCAAGTCGATCTCGACACTGCGTCAGTAGCTGACGCGATGTGAAATCTCAGGAGTGACAACCTCTGAAGCCCAAGTGCCATCTTCCAACAAGACAACAAGACATTGTTCCACACAAGCACAATAATTTGTCTAAGAGGCATAATGTAGATTATGAATTGTAATGGACCAAGAACTGAGCCCTAAGGAACACCTTGTATGAGTGGGACAGTGGGAGATTTGTAATTGTGCATAGAGATGTAGAACTGCCTTTCCTTGAGATATGAAGATAATCCGGAGAAAGCAAAGCCTGAGATGCCAATCTCTGAAAAATTAGAAAGTAGTAATTTGTGGCAGACAGTGTCAAAAGCTGAGGTCAAGTAATAAGAGATTGGAGTGATTGCTCGAGTCACCAGATTTACTAAATCAGTTTCAGTGTTGTGATGTAAACGGAAGCCAGATTGAAATATATCAAACCGATTGTTGTTAGCTAGAAATTATTGTAGCTGAATGGCAACAATCTTTTTCCATGATACGGTAAATTAGAAATTGGACGATAATTTCAGATGTGATTTTTAGAGAATAGGAGTAACAGCAGCAGTCTTGAGTGATATTGGGAAAGTAGCAGCGATAAGACATATGTTCACAAGGTGTGAGATAGGAGCAGAAATAAAAGAGGTACAGTGTTTTAGAAGAAATGTGGGTGCAGAATCAAGCCATGACAAAGAGGAATTGGATTTTTGAATGAAGTCACTAATGAGGGAGGTGGTTCTTCAGGATAAAGTTATTCAAGGGTTGGATAGACCGATCAAGCTCACAAGTAGAGATGGTCAGTTGGTCACCAAAGGTCTCACAGAAAATGTCTAGCTTTCCATAAAATGGATGCAAGGAGGAGCAGCAAGTGTCATCAGATTGGCAAATACTGTACATTGAAGGCAGTTTTAAAATGTCTACAGGGCTGGACTGGGACTGTTACGAAAGGGCAGACGAGGAGTGAGGATCTACTTGCAGTTTTATTGAAGACAAACAAACGGTGAACCGAATAACAAAAACACAAGGAACAAAAGAAATATCCACGATAGGAAAACCAAGGTAAACACAATATAAACATCCACGAAGGGCACAGGCAGGAACAAGGTCACTGGCAGACATAAGATTAACATTTAACATTAAACAACTCACAAAGACTGATGAAACAACAGGGCTTAAATACAAGAAGGATGATGATACACAGGTGAGAACAATAACAGATAGATGGCAGTGATGAGGGCAGGGAATTATGGGAATTGAAGTCTGGGAAAGATGACAAGGGAGAAATACAAGGCAGACAACCGGGAATCATGACATAACCCCCCCTCAAAGGAGCGGATTCTAGACGCTCCTAACAAACAGAAAAACAAAAAAAACAAATCGTCCAAGGAGTGAAGGGGGAGCTCGGGGTGGGCAGGCAGACCAAGGAGGGCACAAGGGGCAAACAGGCAGTCCAAGGGGGGGGGGGGCACAAGGGGCAAACAGGCAGTCCAGTGGAGGGGGGGGGGGGCACATGACAGGGACTGGGTCAGGAGGTCGGGGAGGCGGCCAGAGGACAGGGAATGGGAAAACTCAGAGGGCGGAGCCGTGGAAGGCGGAGCCATGGGAGATTCAGGTGGCGGAGCCATGGAAGGCGGAGCCGTATAAGGTTCTGGAGACAGAGATGTGGAAGGCGGAGCCGTAGAAGGTTCTGAAGGCGGAGCCGTGGAAGGCTCAGGAGACGGAGTTTTGGAAGGCGGAGCCGTGGAAGACTCAGGTGGCAGAGCAGTGGTAGGTGGAGCCATGGAAAGCCCAGGAGGCAGAGCCATAGAAGGTTCCGAAGACAGAGGCGTGGAAGGCGGAGCCATGGAAGGCTCAGGATGTGGAGTTTTGGAAGGCGGAGCCATGGAAGGCTCAGGAGATGGAGCAGTGGAAGGCTCTGGAGGCAGAGCCGTGGAAGGCTCTGGAGTTGAAGGCGTGGGAGGCTCGTGAGGCGGAGCCGTGGGAGGCTCGAGGGGCGGAGCCAAGGAAGGTGAAGCCGTGGAAGGCTTTGGAGATGAGGGAGGCTCTGGAGACGTGGAAGGCTCAGGTGACTGAGTCGTGGAGGATGGAGCCGTGGAAGGCTCGGGAGGTGGAGCCCTGGCTGGCTTGGGAGGCGGAGCCCTGGCTGGCTGGCTCTGGGACGGTTGAGGCTACTGTCGCTGGCTCTGGGACGGTCGAGGCTACAGGCGCTGGCTCTGGGACAGTCGAGGCTGGCAACTCTGGCTCTGGGACGGACGAGACTTTCAGCTTGTTGGCCGTGGCAGGCGTGGGTGTTGGCTCGTTGGCCGTGGCAGGCAGAGACTGGAGAGCAGAAGGCTTTCCTCTTCTCCTCCTCTACCGGACAGACGAGGCTGGCAACACGTTGGATGTGGCAGGCGTGGGCGTTGGCTCATTGACCGTGGCAGGCATGGCTCGTTGACCGTGGCTGGCATGGAGGGACGAGTTATGGAAGGCTGGGGGGTGACCACTGTGGGAGGTGAGGTACAGCCCTCGTCCTCTACACCCACCGTGAAAGACGATCCGCTGTCTCGCAGAGTCTCTTCTATGAAGCTGAGGAGAGTCCAGCAAGGAGTCACTGGTGGCAACCGCTCCCTTAGCGAACTGTTGAGATTTCCCCTGAAGAACAACACCAAGGGAAACTCTGGGAAGTCCGATATATTAGCCAGCTCCAGAAACTCACGAATGTGATCCTCCACTGGACGATCCTCTTGTTTGAGGCAGAGAAGTTTGTTGTTCGCCTGTTGGACTGCTAGATCCATAGTTGGTGAGTTGTTCTGTTACGAAAGGGCAGACGAGGAGTGAGGATCTACGTGCAGTTTTATTGAAGACAAACAAACGGTGAACCGAATAACAAAAACACAAGGAACAAAATAAATATCCACGATGGGAAAACCAAGGTAAACACAATATAAACATCCACGAAGGGCACAGGCAGGAACAAGGTCACCGGCAGACATAAGATTAACATTTAACATTAAACAACTCACAAAGACTTCTTCTTCTTCTGATTTTTTATGGGGTTGGCAAACAACTTTTTAATGTGCATTACCACCACCTTCTGAAATGAAGTGTGGATCAAAATATCCTACTCTACTCACTACTATATATATATATATATATATATATAAAAAAAAAAAAAAAATCTATCTATCTATCTATCCATATACATATACACTCACCTAAAGGATTATTAGGAACACCATACTAATACTGTGTTTGACCCCCTTTCGCCTTCAGAACTGCCTTAATTCTACGTGGCATTGATTCAACAAGGTGCTGAAAGCATTCTTTAGAAATGTTGGCCCATATTGATAGGATAGCATCTTGCAGTTGATGGAGATTTGTGGGATGCACAGCTCTCCCGTTCCACCACATCCCAAAGATGCTCTATTGGGTTGAGATCTGGTGACTGTGGGGGTCATTTTATTACAGTGAACTCATTGTCATGTTCAAGAAACCAATTTGAAATGATTCGAGCTTTGTGACATGGTGCATTATCCTGCTGGAAGTAGCCATCAGAGGATGGGTACATGGTGGCCATAAAGGGATGGACATGGTCAGAAACAATGCTCAGGTAGGCCGTGGCATTTAAACGATGCCCAATTGGCACTAAGGGGCCTAAAGTGTGCCAAGAAAATATCCCCCACAACATTACACCACCACCACCAGCTTGCACAGTGGTAACAAGGCATGATGGATCCATGTTCTCATTCTGTTTACGCCAAATTCTGACTCTACCATCTGAATGTCTCAACAGAAATCGAGACTCATCAGACCAGGCAACATTTTTCCAGTCTTCAACTGTCCAATTTTGGTGAGCTCTTGCAAATTGTAGCCTCTTTTTCCTATTTGTAGTGGAGATGAGTGGTACCCGGTGGGGTCTTCTGCTGTTGTAGCCCATCCGCCTCAAGGTTGTGCGTGTTGTGGCTTCACAAATGCTTTGCTGCATACCTCGGTTGTAACGAGTGGTTATTTCAGTCAAAGTTGCTCTTCTATCAGCTTGAATCAGTCGGCCCATTCTCCTCTGACCTCTAGCATCAACAAGGCATTTTTGCCCACAGGACTGCCGCATACTGGATGTTTTTCCCTTTTCACACCATTCTTTGTAAACCCTAGAAATGGTTGTGCGTGAAAATCCCAGTAACTGACAGATTGTGAAATACTCAGACCGGCCCGTCTGGCACCAACAACCATGCCACGCTCAAAATTGCTTAAATCACCTTTCTTTCCCATTCTGACATTCAGTTTGGAGTTCAGGAGATTGTCTTGACCAGGACCACACCCCTAAATGCATTGAAGCAACTGCCATGTGATTGGTTGATTAGATAATTGCATTAATGAGAAATTGAACAGGTGTTCCTAATAATCCTTTAGGTGAGTGTGTATATATATATATATATATATATATACAGGCCACACACACACATATATATATATATATATATATATATATATATATATATATATATATATATATATATATATATATATTTATATATATATAAATACAGGCCATATACATACATATACACACACATACATACACACAATAACATTTTTTAATATTAATACACTATTATTCACAACATTACTTATACAATTATAATAACAACCAAACTCACATCCTTCTAATGAGCCCAGTTTTTTCCAAAAACCTAAATATTGCTCTATACACCACATGCCCTGAATTCAGTTGTAATATTTCCTTCATTTCAAATCAAATTTTTTCTTTACTTAGCCTATCTTTCAGAATCATCCTATCCTGATTATACCTACGACAACTAATAATTACATGTTATAATGTTTCACTACTATCACACAACCCAGTTTCATGTTTCCGTATTATTTTAAGCAAACTGTTTAGTCCAGTATGCCCAAATCTCATTCTTGAAATAATGTCCTCTTCCTTTTTATTTCTATTATTTTCTCTCATTCCTCCTACCTTCTTCTGGATACTGTAGAACATCCTCGCTTTTGTTTCCATATTCCACTCCTCCTGCCACTTCTTTTTCATTTCTGTTTGATTATGCTTATTACTTCCTTTATTATACTATAATTGCCTTACTATAATTTACTGCCATAACTACCTCTGTTTTTTTTTTGTTGCTTTTTTGCATATTTGTCTGCCAATTCATTTCCGATTACTCCTATATGTGCTGGAATCCAGATAAATTTCACTATTACTCCTATTTTATTTATCCTGTATACAGTTTGGGCTATTTCCAACATAATGTCCTGTCTTGCTTCTCACTGCATGTTCTTGATACTGGTTAACGCACTACTTGAATCTGACCCTATTAACACTTTGATTGGTTTACTATTTTCTACCCACTCAAGGACTAAAAGAATGGCCAACATTTCTCCTGTAAACACTGACAATTTATCATTAACTATTTTATTTAACATAACATTTATTTCTGGTATAATGAACGCATCTCCTACTCTATTATCATCTGTTTTTGATGCATCAGTATACATTTTAATAAACGTAGAATAATTTTCCTCTAAATATTTACTAACCTGAATCCTGTCAATATTTCTCTCTTTTTCCACTCTAAAAGGTGCAAATCTACCCCTAATAGCCAAGGTGGGACACTGGATAATGGCACAGTGGGGCTTAACTTTATATCTCCTATCCCTATTTCATTGACTGCATCTCCTATTATCCAACCAAAACTCTTAATCTGTCGTCTTTCCTTTTCTTGACAAGGTTGTAACACCTTCTGAGTCGGATAATTTTCCTTATGCCCTTTTAAATTGATCCAATACGTTAATGCTATCTGATTTCTTCTAATATCCAACGGCATTTCATTCAATTCTACTTGTAATGCTGCTACTGGTGTTGTTTTAGAAGCACCACAACAGAGTCTCAATGCTTGATATTGAATTACATCCAACTTTTTTAATAATGTTCTCAAGGCAGACTGATAAATTGTACATCCATAATCAAGAACTGCCCTAATTAATCCAATGTATACTGCTTTCAATGAGATCCTACTTGCTCCCCAATCACTACCTCTCAGACATCTTACTACATTTAGTATTCTTTTACATTTTTCAACAACCTTCTCGATATGTATTTTCCACTTAAGTTTTTTATCAAACCATATCCCAAGATACCTAAAACTGTCTACTCTCTCTAAATTTCTTTTATAAAGTTTAAGTTGAATCTGTTCATCAATTTTTCTTTGTGAAAAACAGACTACTTTGGTCTTCGCCACTGAGAACCTAAACCCCCATTCCAACTATATATTCTATATTTATTCCCTTTTTCCACATAACCCCATCATTTGCAAATAATGCAACACTTATAGATCTATCAACTTTACTAAACACATCATTCATCATAACTGAAAACAAAACTGGACTAACTATACTCCCTTGAGGAGTTCCATTTTCCACTAAATACTTGGTACTAAATACTTTCCCTATTCTTACTGCGATCCACCTATCCGTTAAAACGTTTTTAATCCAACTATACATTCTCCCTCTTATTCCCATCTGAGAAATCTTAATCATTAGTCCTTGTTTCCACAACATATCATATGCCTTCTCTACATCAAAAAATACAGATACTATACTTTCTTTATTAATTTGAGCTTTTCTAATTTCATTCTCTAAACATAGAGCCAGATCTATTGTGCTTCGTCCCTTTCTAAATCCACTCTGGTAATGCTTTAATAGTTCCTTCGTCTCTAAATAATACTTTAATCTTTCATTTATCATTTTTTCCATAATTTTCCCTACATGTGAAGTCAAAGCAATCGGTCTATAACTTTCTGCCAAACTCGGATCCTTACCTGGTTTACATATGGGGACAATACTCGATTCTTTCCACTGTTTTGGCAAATACCCCACTTCCCATACCTTATTATATAACTATAATAATATTTCTTTACTCTTATCATTTAAGTTTTTAATCATACAATAACTTATATGATCATTCCCTGGCGTTGTTTTTTCTGATTTTCGTATAACATTATTCAATTTGCTTTTTGTAAACATCATATTTATGGCACTTTCACTGTCCCTATCATCATGTACTACTCCTACATTTTCTCTTATTGTTTTCTCCCTTTGTATCTTTTCCTCGTTACTCAAATTACCATTACTATGTATTTTAACAAATGTCCTTGCCAGCAACTCTGCTTTAATTTTGCTTTCTATTATTACTTTCTCTCCATCTTTCATTATAGGATAACCATATTCTCTTCTATTGCCTGACATTCTCTTATACCCCATACTCAATCTAATGATGTACTTCTTCCTAAAGATTCACAATACTTCCCCCAAAAAATATTTTTAACTCTCTTTATTGTTTTCCATACTACAGCCTGCTTCCTTTTATATTCAATTAAATTCTGGAAGTTATGTGTTTTTTTCAAGACTTTAAATGTCTTATTTCTCTCTTTAATTACCTTTGTGCATTCTTGCGTCCACCAAGGAACTATTTTCTTTCTATTACTACCACCTCTTTTTGGTATCGACTCTTTTGCTGCTCCTAAAATAATACTACTTATTTCTTCATTGAGATCTTCAATTCCCTGATTTATACTAACCTCCTTTAATTTTCCTTCAGTTAATATTCTAAACTTGTTCCAATCTGCTTCCTCAAATTTCCACCTTTTTACTCTCTCATTCTTTTGCATGTCCCGTTCTATTCCAATATTTGTAACTATAGGATAATGATCACTCCCTACAGTGCTTTCCTTAATTACTTCCCAACTGCTTATCCCTACCAGAGATTGAGACACCAAAGTAAGATCTATTGCGGTTTCTGTACCCTTATTTAAATTTACCCTTGTACCAGATCCATCATTTAGACATACTAATTCCCTTTCATCTAGTATCTCCTCTAAAATTTCTCCATTTAAATTTTCTTTTTCACCCCACACCTTACTATGTGCATTAAAATCACCACACCAAATAATTCTTCCTCTCCACTTTCCCAGTATTGATTCTAGTTTTACTCTCTCTAGCTTTTTACATGGGTTATAGAAGTTAATCACTTTAATCCTTTCTTTCTTGTTCCAAATTTCAATAACTATTACCTCTAATTCTTGTGTTGTATCTAATCGCCTATATACTATATCTTCTTTAATAAATATTGCACATCCTCCTCCATTTCCATTACTTCTGTCTTCTCGTATGGTATTATATCCTTTAATAATAAAATCCAGATTAGGTTTGAGCCATGTTTCCTGAATACATATAATATCCGGTTTCTTTTCTAATTTATTAATATTCCCCTTAAACTGATGTCCATTTGCTAACAAACATTCCATTGAATTAACAACATTATGTTATGCTTTGAGAAGCTGTATCTGCATTCCCTTCTCCATCATTAAGGTCAGCATAAATCTTTTCCCATGACAAATCTTTCATGTTTAGAAATTTTGCTGCTGCCTTAACTATTATTTTAATCTTTTAAATTAAATTAATTATTTAGCTTGTTCTGAACAATTAATGACATGCTAAGAAAAGCACTATCCTATCCATTGATATTCCTGTATTTTCCTGCCCTGGACCCATTTTTACTTCAGTCGTATTTTGATTACTTTCAACTTTTCCTCTTTCATTGCTACATATTTTCACAGCCTCAGCATATGTTACTCTCTGGTTTAATTTTACTTGCTGAACCTCTACCGCCTTTTTTCTGACTTCACATCCCCCATATGCTGCTGTGTGGTTCCCTCCACAGTTACAACACTTAATTGTAACATTGTTCCCACAATCTCCATATGCATGTTCCCCTCCACATCTTCCACACCTCTGCTTCCCTTTACATACATTTGCAGTATGTCCATATCGCTGACATTTGTAACATCTTAATGGAGGAGGTACATACTCTCTGACATTAAAGCTCATATAGCCTACCATCACTTTCATAGGAAGCACCTCATCTTTAAACTGTAGCAGTACTGACTCACTATCAGTTTTTTCCCCATTCCTGAAAGCCTGCATTTGTTTAATTTCTGTGATCATTCCTCCTTTCATCACTTTTCTTAGTTCTTCCAAATTCTCTTCTATGCGAATTCCGGTTATCACTCCCTTAGCTCCTCTCTTCTCACCAATTATTCTTTTTCCACTATTTCTTTTTTACACACTGATTGCAGTTTCATAGTTTTATTTTTCTGCTCAGCATTTTTGCATTTCACCAATAGACTTCCATCACGCAACACCTTCGCCATTTCTATTTCTCCAATTGCTTTCTTCAATCCAGTCATCAGAGTGATTGGGCTAACTGATGTGATTTCATGCCCCACTTTAAATTTAAGAATGATCTTTTTCCTAGCTTCTCGGCCTTCTTCATCCTCTTCTAATGCTCTTTTATTTATCAACTGACTATTTCTATATTCTTTTCTCCCTCCTCCTTTCCTACTTGTACTCCTTTCCCAACCCAACTGCATATCTTCATCCTCTGAAAATCCACTAGAGCATGCCATTTTGATCCAGTCACAAATCAGATTATGCCATGAACCCGCAAAAAAAACAAGAAATTGCAATATCAAAAACCTTCCTCTTCATCAATGTTGTATTTCTCCTGCTGTCTTGCTGAAACTACTTCCGCTGTATGAGGTTCAAAACCCTCACAAAGGCTGATGAAACAACAGGCTTAAATACAAGAAGGATGATGATACACAGGTGAGAACAATAACAGATAGATGGCAGTGAATTATGGGAATTGAAGTCTGGAAGAGATGACAAGGGAGAAACACAAGGCAGACAACTGGGAATCGTGACAGGGACAAAAAAAAGCCCTTGCATTTTTGGTCCAGGCGGCCCACACTACGATCCAGAATCGGTCCAGTCATATATATACACACTGTCATTAAAATGAAATACACACACACACACTGTGTGTGTTTATGTGTGTGTATACCTACTGTATATACCAGTTTAAGTGGACCAGCGTACTAGCACTTGACTTTCTGGTGATCTGAGGTTGCCAATCTCCATGCTCTTACTTGATTACTTACTTAATTGTCAAAGAAAAGAAGCTTAAAGTCAAAGTATAATTTCAAATTATTTAGTCAAATGTAAGTATACAACTGTGTACAACATATACAATAAATCAGAGAAGAGAGAATAAGTTAATGAATTATCAATCACAGTGATTACAGTGCTTGCATGGTAAAAAAAGGGTGCATTGTCCTTTGAACTCCCTAAAAAATAATGGCATTCTGAGAGATTGAGAGAGAGAGAGATATTTTGATTTTTCAAAATTACTTTTATTACAATAAAAAAAAAATACTAACCATTAAAACATTTTTTCACTGTTAATTAATTTTTACAAACTTAAAACAAAACACAACTCTCCATTTACAACTGAACATAAGGCTTCTCTGTAACACCATATAGATTCAAACTTCAATAAATTATTCATTACTTGATAAAATCGAAAATCAACAAGAATTCTAGACTTCACCATTATTTTAAACACCCATACCACATCACTATCATTCCTTTGTTCTATATGATTTCTCCTACTAATGTAAATGGCCATTTTTGCTTTCCCAAGTACAAAGTTCAACAGCTGACATTCACCACTTCTACTTCTCACATATTTAAAACCACAAATTAAAGTCTGCACAGAAAACGTCTAGGTTACGTATGTAACCTCCGTTCCCTGATGGAGGGAACGAGACGTCGTGTCGAAGAAGCGACACTAGGGGTCTCTCTTGAGCGCCGAAAGATACCTCTGATCTATGAAAAAAGGCCAATGAGAGTTGGCGAACAGTATTTGCATACTCCGCCTCCGGATACGGATATAAAGGCGAGAGAAATACGCTCGTTCATTCAGGATTTTTCTGAGGAGCCGGGAGTGTTCCGGGCACCTCAGCGGCTCGGCTCAGCGACATGGCCGGGAAGACACGACGTCTCGTTCCCTCCATCAGGGAATGGAGGTTACATACGTAACCTAGACGTTCCCCGTCTGTCGCTCACTTCGACGTCATGTCGAAGAAGCGACACTAGGGGTCCACTTCAAAACTCGCCATGCGCTGAGCCGTGTACGTGTACTGCTTACACAGAAGCGGGCAGGTATTTCTACATGCACAGCGACCAACTGTGTTCAGACTGCATGTACTCTTCCCCAATGCCCCGAAAGAGTCGTCAGAATCCTTTTGGTCACCCTAGGGGGGAACAAGGTGACGCTCCCAACTAGGGAACGGGCCAAGCCTGGCTGGGCCTCTTTTCTCTCTATGTTTTCTCGGCATAGAGCAAGAGCAGCCGGGGCCCGTACCGCATCGAGGGAAGGGGGTCTTACTCGAATTCCTATTCTTTCAGGGGCAAAAGACCCTGCGGAGGCCACACCCGCCCAGCAGGGGAGGTAAAGGTGGCAAAATACATCACATGGCCACTTTGGGCATGTGGGAGGAAATGGCGCGGTGGTAGATCCAACCTCGAGGAGGGGGGAGCTGCTACAACACGGCGACCGGAGGGCAGCGAAGGGCTGCCTAAGGGAGACGCGGGTCAGCTCGCAAGGTGACCGTACCGCGGAAATACACACAGGAGGAGTCCCGTAGGAGGCCTGATCTGTGGAGCACCTATTCCAGTAGGGGTAGCCGGAGGTACCCATAGTGGACTGGGCCAGCAAGTTCCTCCGCTGAACTGTTGCGGGCCCGAGAGGGCTAGGGAGGAGTCAACCAGGGACCTAAGCCCTCTGGGAAAGAAGCGCACTGTTCTGCCTCGGAGAGGGAAACGGCGCTGGAAACAAGCGATTCACCCGGTCAGATCGTCGGCGTGTTCCGAGTTATACGGGCTCGGACCTGAGAGAACACAGGACGAGACTGACTCAACCCTGAGATTGTAAAACCTCGTAAAGGTGTTAGGTGTTGCCCAGCCCGCAGCTCTACAGATGTCTGTTAGCGAGGTGCCTCTAGCCAGTGCTCATGAGGATGCCACACTCCTGGTAGAGTGGGCTCGAACCCGCAAACGGGGTGGCACGGCCTGGTTGTGATAGGCCAACTGAATGGCCTCCACCACCCAGTGAGACAGCCTCTGTTTGGAGACAGCGTTCCCATTCTGCTGTCCTCCAAAGCAGACAAAGAGCTGCTCAGAGCGCCTAAAGCTCTGGGTGCGTTCCAGGTAGGCACGCAAGGCACGTACCGGACACAGCAGTGAGAGGGCTGGGTCTGCCTCCTCCCGGGGCAGCGCTTGTAGGTTTCACTACCTGATCTCTGAAGGGCGTGGTAGGAACCTTGGGCACATAGCCCGGTCGAGGTCTTAGGATCACATGAGTGTCTGCCGGACCGAACTCCAGGCAAGTGTCGTTGGTAGAGAACGCTTGCAGGTCCCCGACCCTCTTGATGGAGGCGAGCGCGATCAGCAGGGCCGTCTTTAAAGAGAGAGCCCTGAGTCCAGCTGATCCTAGCGGCTCGAAAGGGGATCTCTGAAGACCAGCGAGGACCACCGAGAGATCCCAGGAGGGGAAAAGGTTTGGCCGGGAGGGATTTAACCTCCGGGCACCTCTTAGGAACCTGACGATTAAGTCGTGCTTACCCAGGGACATTCCGTCTATTGGGTCGTGGTGAGCTGCGATAGCGGCAACATACACCTTCAAGGTGGACGGGGACAGCCTCCCCTCCAACCTCTCCTGTAGGAACAGGAGCACAGACCTAACTGCACACCTCTGTGGGTCTTCTGCCCGGGAAGAACACCAATTCACGAACAGACGCCATTTCAGGACGTAGAGTTGCCTGGTAGAAGGGGCTCTGGCTTGGTTGATCGTGGCTACGACCGTGGGTGGTAGCCCAGCTAGATCTTCCGCGTCTCATCCAGGGGCCAGACGTGGAGGTTCCAGAGGTCTGGGTGCGGATGCCAGAGCGTGCCCCGTCCCTGAGAAAGAAGGTCCTTCCTCAGGGGAATTCGCCAGGGAGGGGCTGTCGCGAGGAGTATGAGGTCCGAGAACCAGGCCCGGGTGGGCCAGTAAGGAGCCACGAGAGTGACTTGCTCCTCGTCCTCCCTGACCTTGCACAGCACCTGTGCAAGAAGGCTCACTGGGGGGAATGCATACTTGCGCAGCCCCACCGGCCAGCTGTGTGCCAGTGCATCTGCCCTTAGGGGAGCCTCTGAGCGGGCGTACCAGAACGGGCAGTAGGAGGTCTCTCGGGTGGCAAACAGGTCTACCTGGGCCTTGCCGAACCGTTCCCAAATCAGCTGAACCGAGTGGGGGTGAAGCCTCCACTCTCCTCCAGGCAAGCGTTGTTGTGACAGCGCGTCCGCCATCACATTGAGGTTGCCGGGGATGTGAGTGGCACGCAGCGACCTGAGTCGGTGCTGGCTCCAAAGGAGGAGACGACGGGCGAGTTGCGACATGTGGCGGGAGCGTACGCCGCCTTGGCGATTTATGTATGCGACCGCAGTGGTGCTGTCCGACCTGACCAGGACATGTTCGTCCCGAATTAACGGGAGAAACTGCCGCAGGGCTAGAAGGACGGTCAACAACTCGAGGCAGTTGATGTGCCAACGCAGCTGGGCCCTTTTCCAACGGCCTGAGGCTGCGTGCCCTTTGCTGACGGCGCCCCAACCCGATCTGGAGGTGTCGGTCGTGACCAGGACGCGTCTGGACACCTGCTGTAGGGGTACTCCAGCCCGTAAGAAACAGAGGTCTGTCCAGGGGTTGAATGCTTTGCGGCAGGCGGGGGTGATCGTTACCCGGTGTGTGCCGTGGCGCCATGCTCGTCTCAGGACTCGGGTCTGAAGCCAGTGTTGGAGCGGTCTCATATGCATCAACCCCAGCGGCGCGACCACTGCGGAGGATGCCATATGCCCCAGGAGCCTCTGGAAAAGTTTTAAGGGGACCGCTGTGCCCGGCCTGAAGGCGGCGAGGCAGTTCAACACTGACTGGGCACGCTCGTTGGTGAGACGCGCCGTCATTGAGACCGAGTCTGACTCCATCCCGAGAAAAGAGATGCTCTGAACTGGAGTGAGCTTGCTCTTTTCCCAGTTGACCTGAAGCCCCAAGCGGCTGAGGTGCCTGAGCACCTGGTCTCTGTGAGCGCATAGTGATTCTCGCGAGTGGGCCAGAATGAGCCAGTCGTCGAGGTAGTTGAGTATGCGGATGCCGGCTACTCGGAGCAGGGCAAGAGCTGCCTCTGCGACTTTCGTGAAGACGCGAGGGGACAGAGACAGGCCGAAGGGGAGGACTTTGTACTGATACGCCTGACCATCGAACGCAAACCGCAGGAAGGGGCGGTGTTGAGGCAGGATGGAGACGTGAAAGTATGCGTCCTTCAGGTCTACCGCTGCGAACCAATCTAGATGCCGGACGCAGGTTAGAATGTACTTCTGCGTGAGCATTTTGAACAGGAGTTTGTGCAACGCTTGGCTGAGAACTCGCAGATCCAAGATTGGTCGTAAGCCGCCGCCTTTCTTGGGCACGATGAAGTACGGGCTGTAGAAACCCTCCTTCATCTCGGTTGGAGGGACAGGCTCTATCGCGTCTTTGGCCAGAAGAGTCGAACAGAAGCGGACGCCCATGAAGGGGGGCGGGGCCTGGCAAACTGAATTGCGTAACCGAGTCGGATGGTCCGGGCCAGCCAGCGAGACGGGTTGGGAAGTGAAAGCCACGCGTCCAACCTCTGCGCTAGGGGCACCAAGGGGACAATTAATTTTGACGTGCCCGGCGGGGCTTTGCAGCGGGGCGGAGCAGGTAGGGCAGCGTTGGGCGGCGACAGGGCGACCCGCGGCTGAGGTGCTGAGAAAAGACTCAAAGCACTTACCTTGCTCCGCACGCCCGGCAGGGGGCGGGTTAGCAACTGAGGAGGAGGTCCTGGGTAGGCGTCCTCTGGACTCGTCGGAACCGGCCGGCCGGGGAACAGTCGTGGGGCTGAAGATGGGTGGTCCGTGTCCAGGGGGCCAGGACTGTTGAGATCTGTGGGCAGAGCGCTGTGAGAACGGCGTTTGCGGGCCAGGTGACCCAGAGACATAGGAAATAGCTCTTTTATTGAGAATGTGGGTACCGCACCCCCATCTAAGGGGGGGCGGCAAATTAAATTGTTTAACAACAAAAGATTCTCCTCCCGGCCCTCCACCAGGGGACGGAGCGGTCTTACCACCTCCAGAGCTAACATCTGTGTCACTGGGTCGTCCGTCTCAGGACCACCTGGGAGCCTTACGGGTCCTCGAGGGAGTCCAGGAGACGGGGGCGTCTGCTTCCTGCGGTGTGCTCGACGCCGGGGCTGAGAGCTGGGCCCGGGTTGAGGCGGAGCAGGTTTCTTAGCCGCAGGGGGACGCCCTCGGCGAGCAGACGGGGCAGTGGCCTTGGCGGCAGGTTTGCGGTGAGGCAGGATATGTGAGATGGCCTCCGTCTGCTTCTTCACCGCGGAGAACTGCTGGGCGAAGTCCTCGACGGTGTCGCCGAAGAGGACAAGCTGGGAGAGGAAGTGAACTTTGTCGGCCTCGCGCATCTCGACTAGGTTGAGCCAAAGATGACGTTCCTGGACCACAAGGGTGGCCATCGCCTGTCCGAGTGCCTGTGCGGTGACCTTCGTGGCTCTGAGGGCGAGGTCGGTCGCTGAGCGCAGTTCCTGCAGCACATCGGGGTCAGGGCTACCCTCGTGAAGATCTCTGAGCGCCTTGGCCTGGTGGACTTGCAGGAGGGCCATGGCGTGCAAGGCGGAGGCGGCCTGTCCCGCGGCGCTGTAGGCTTTGTGGTTGAACGAGGATGCAGTCCTACAGGCCTTGGAAGGGGGTACAGGGCGCCCGCGCCAGGTGGTAGGGTCACCGGGACAGAGATGGAGCGCAACCGCCCTATCCACCTGGGGAATCGCCGTGTACCCGTGGGCCTCTCCGCCGTCGAGGGTAGCGAGAGCGGACGAGCAGGGCTTTTGACGGACGGAGAGCGGGGCTCTCCATGACGACGTCAGCTCGTCATGCACCTCCGGGAAAAACGGGACCGGGGGGGCGTGGCTGTGAGCAGCGCCCAGACCCCAGGAACCAGTCGTCCAACCGTGACGGGTGTGGGGAGGGTGGAGGTTTCCAGTCCAACCCCACCCCGATGGCGGCCCGGGCAAGCATGTCGGACATCTGCGCATCCGCCTCAACCTGGGCGTGCTGGCCCGTAGGCGGCAGCCCAGGGGAGGAGTCAGCGTCAGACACCGCGCTCTCCGATGGAGCGGCGAGCTCATCAGCTTCGAGCTCTAGAGGATAGGCAAACTGGCCCGGAGGCGAGTCGCCGTTACCTCGAGACTGGACAAGGTCAGCGAGCGTATCGGGGGGCGGCTGGTCCGAGGGGGCGTACCCGGCGGAGCTGCACCCGCTGCCCTCCCCAAATCGCCTCCAGCGCCAACCGCATCGTCCTCAATCCCGTGTGAAGAAGGAGCGATACGGGGGGCGGCAGGAGTGGCGTGCTTTCTGTTGAAAGTGAGCCGCGACCGCAACGCTGCCACAGTCATATTCTCACAATGAGAACATGAACCGTCCACAAACGCTGCCTCGGTGTGATCGGCGCCCAGACACACGAGACAGCGCCTGTGGCCGTCAGAAGCGGAGAGCACTCTACCGCATCCAGGAACACACAGGGTTTGAATGGCATCTTTATAAAGACGCGCCCTGAAAAGGGCATTCAACACCAATGTGTATTGCTCTTTTAGAGAAATAAACTCTTTATGAGAAAATTGCTCTTAATAAACTCTTTTAAACACTGCGCTGTCGAAGCGCTCAGGTGCAAACTGCACGCCGGCAGAGAAGAGAAAAGCCGCTGAAGGTGCGCCGTAAATCCAACAGCAGCAGCGCGTCAGAGGATCAGAAGCAGGGTAAGTTGTGTGTAGCACAGCAGACAGCATTCACACGACCATCGGCTCCGAAGAAAATTACTGAATGAACGAGCGTATTTCTCTCGCCTTTATATCTGTATCCGGAGGCGGAGTATGCAAATACTGTTCGCCAACTCTCATTGGCCTTTTTTCATAGATCAGAGGTATCTTTCGGCGCTCAAGAGAGACCCCTATTGTCGCTTCTTCGACACGACGTCGAAGTGAGCGACAGATGGGGAACAGCCATTTTTTCTGTCTCAATACCTCATATATTCCCAATCTTTTTCTTACATCTCTGGCTCCATTCACGTTTAATGAGGCAATGCAAAATTCACCCATAGTCTGGAAAAAGATTATCCATAATAAACCGAGTAAGAGACAGGCCCCGTGCATTATTAAATTAGGTTTCATTATCACCATTACTCAGTTGATTTTTTAACTTGGGTGACAAATTTTTTAAGACGATACACTTCTTTATCTAAGAAACATCCTTCATTCATTGAACTCTTAGTCACTTCAACAAATCTTTTTAGATTTGGAAAATAATCAACGACTTGTACACCTCTTAAATTTTTTGTCACTTTTAAAAATATCTTGATTTTTTCAGTGCTAAAGTCATGACATGGCCAATCACTCTGAGAACAAATTGAAGCAGTGGAATCAGAAGAATCACTCTCACTTTCAGCACCTTGGTCAGTTTCATTGGCCTGTGCTTTTATTTTTCTTACTTGTTTATTTACAATGCATTCACTTCTCATCTTCCTTTTCAGGGGTGTTTTAAACAAGCTTTGATCTACTTCCATCAATAAAACATTACCCTCCTTATTTGGACTTTCAGTGGCAGAATCAGCATCATGCATCTGACTCACTGTCACTGACTCCAGTTTTTCACTATTCTCATTAGACTAATTTTCCACCGAATCTAACTGTTCAATGCCTTGTTCTTCAACAAAAAAAATTAACTTTCTCATTTCGACTGCAGACTCCTGATTTACTCCAACATCAGTTGAACTTAATTTATCAGCCTCTTTATGCCACTTCACGCTGTACACCCGAAGGCCCCGGTTTGTTGACATTCGCGTTCACGTTGCCGATCGGACAAGCACGAATCTGATGACCCGTCTTTCCACATCCAAAACACCTCATAGAGTCAGTCGACACAAACACTGTATAATCAAATTCATCTATTCTCAATTTTAAATTCAGATCAAGTTCGTTCCCATTGTTTAAAACCTTAAAACTTACTACCAATTGCAATCTTCTTAACAGGTGAAACAAGTTTACCAAAACGTGAAAGCTCTCTTGCTAGCACTTCATCCTTGATAAAAGGTGGAACATTTGACAAGGTCACCTTTTTAGCTGGTATGGACAGGGGGACTACAGATGCAAATGAACCCCACAATTCAATGCCCTTTTCTACTACTTCATTTGCCTTTTCTACCGTGCTCAAAAAAAGTACAATTGCATTGTTCATCTTTGAAGCAGCCAAAACGCATGCATGCCCAATCACATTTCCAACACCTAAACTACATTCCTCTGCACTACCCGCCGCCACGATTTTAACTCCATGCCGACACGTGAGGGAATCTAAAACTCCACCTGTATGAGCCGCCATGGTGTATGAAAACACTGGCGTAAAACGCCCTCAAACCAAATTTATCACCCAGTCACAACACATACAATTTTAACAAAAAAAAAACACACACAAAAAACACATACAACATAAAAAAAAATAGAAGTTTGAAAAAGAAGCCACAGCGGGCACAAACACCTCGCACTCACCACACACACACACACACACACACACAGAGAGAGAGAGAGAGAGAGAGAGAGAGGTTTACAAAACTTTATTTAAAAACAACACTTAATAATATTCAACAATTAACGTTATTTATATATATGAAAAAAATAAAGAAAGAAAAATAAAGAAAAAAACATTACATTTTCAAAACCAGATATCCATCGGAAACAACACACAAAACATCATTAACACACCACAGATCATTGAAACCCATCTCATTATTTACAAGACTACTGTAAAGTATGCAAATTCTATTTTTAGTCTACCAGCTACTAATTTCATAAACATCACTTCAACATTAATACTATTGAGCTGCAATCCTTGATTTTTTCTGGTTTTCCACATTGCCAATTTCGCAGTTCCTATTAAATATTTTAACAAAATTATATTTCACACCCTATATAAAAACTCCTCTGAGAAATCTTCACCAAAAGCTCGAAACAATCTATTAAGATCTTCAAAAAGACCTTCCAATCTTTTACATTTTAAAAACAAATGTTCTAAATTCTCTTCTTCTCCACAAAACCTACATCCCACCCCTACTGCTGGGTTCAGGTGCACCACATGTTTGTCTGTGGCTATTGCACCATTAATTATTCTCCATTGAAGATCTGCAGTTCTTTTCTCTACTGGAGGTTTATACAGAGTTATCCACCGGTCTCTTACGAGAAAATCTGGCTTCAACAAAACTGGCCACCTTGAGATCTTTTGTCCTCTGAGTGAAACTTGATTCAAAACTTTAACTGCAGTGTTATATACGGCTTTCTTTGGTGTTGTTTCAAACAAGTCCAGCTGTGGAGTTTTAAAAGACAAAATTGAACCAGCTGATTCATCCTCATCCATCCGTCTTCCACCAACAACAGCAGCAACTCTAATTTATGGAAACTCCAGCTCATTGCTTATGTCTGATGGAAAATCTGGTCCGATATTTCTCCTATAGCCGCTTGGTAATTCAATAACAATTTCTTCCACCAGCTTTCCAGTCAAGCGCGAGGACTTTAATCCTGTTACTTCTTTCAAAGTTTCCACAGATTCCCATCGGCCATTATTTAGAAGTTGCCCCAGCTTCACAATGCCATGTCTTTGTAAACATGCCTGCACGCTTACAGATGATAAAAGTCTTGTCTGAATCATTGGGTTGAAAAACAAACATTCCTCTCCTATCCAACTCCCAGATTTATCAACTTCTCTTTCCACTTTAAAAACAGTTCTCCAAGAGTGCAACATTGACCGGTAAAAAGGTGTAACCTCAGACAGATTCACTTTATCCAGTTCCATTAAAAACAGATGTCTGTCTAATTTAAGACCACCTGCCTTTTGTAGAATCATTTTTGCAGTCTCAGTCCAAGTTAAGTCCTTGTTATACAGGAATCTCTGTGCTGCTTGTATTCTAAAAGCACAGATCTTACTCTGTACATCCACCAGACCTTGACCTCCCTCGTAACCAGGAAGGTAGAGCTCTGCTGCTCGAATCCAATGCTCTCCACTCCAAAAAAACTCCACAAATGTCCTTTGTATCCTGCAAATCAATTCTTCAGGTGGTTCCATTACAATGAGTCTATGCAATAAAGTTGAGGCAGCCAGATTATTCAGAACCAGAACTCTTCCTCTGTATGACATCAATGGAAATAGCGATTTCCATTTAAACAATCGGGCAGACACCTTTTTCAGCATTCCCTCCCAATTTTTATTCTGAAATTGTTTATTCCCAAAAAAAAAAACCCTAGCATTTTCAGCCCATCTCTTTCCCACAACAATCCACCAGGTAATTTTGGAGTTCCTTGCTCACATTTCCACTGACCAATAATGAGTCCCTCACTTTTTCCCCAATTTACTCTTGCTGATGATGCCTTTTCATACTTTTCCATTGTTTCAGTTAAAATATTAACATCATTTGATTTGAAATAAAAACAGTAACATCATCGGCATACACTGATATCGAGATTCCATGCATGACATTGATTCCATTGAGATCCCTTCTTAACCTGCACAACAATGGCTCAATAACAAGGCTATATAATTGTCCAGACAGTGGACAGCCTTGCCTAATCCCTTTTAACACAGTTACTGGTGCACTCAATCCTCCACCAGCTTTCACAATCACAAAAGCTTCAGAATATAGCAGTTGAATATATGATATTAAATTCTTCCCAAACCCAATTCTTTTCAAAACCTCAAAAAGATATGTATGATTGACTCTATCAAAAGCTTTCTCTTGGTCTAATGAAAGCACACCCAGGTCAACATTAATTGAATTGATTAAAATCAATGACATCTCTTAACAAAAAAAGATTATCCATAATTGACCTATTAGGAATACAATATGTTTGATCTCTGTGAACTAATAATTCCAAAACATGTTTCAACCTATTTGCTAAACATTTTGAAAGTATTTTATAGTCCATGCACAGTAAAGAGACAGGTCTCCTGTTCTTTAGAAGGCACAAATCCCCCTTTTTAGGGAGCAAAGAAAGGACTGCTCTTCGACAACTTACAGGAAGTAACTTATTCCTTATACTTTCCAATAAAACTTCATATAAGTCATTTCCTAGTACATTCCAAAATGTCTGATAAAACTCTGCTGGCAAACCATCGATTCCTGGAGAACGGCCATTGGATAACTGTCTCATTGCCTCAGTGATCTCCTGAGAAGTAATTTGTCCATCCAAAGCTTCTTTCTGTTCATTTGTCAGCTTTGGTAGATCACTCAGCAAATCAGAAACACATTCAGGATCACAAGTCTCAAAATCATACAAGATAGAGAGAGAGAGAGAGAGACTTGACTTTGAACAACTTTTATTACAAAAATTTAAAAACAATCTTCAATCAATTATTTAGCAAACAAGAAAAAAATAAATAAATAAATAAATAAATAAATAACAACCACCCATAAAACGTTTTACCAGCATTATCATCATTTATAATTATACATAAAATTGTAAAATACCATTGCAGTCAACATCGCAAATACAGTTATTTATAGCCCACTTAAACGTGAAATATTCAATATTCTCATTCAGTCGATAATATTCAAATTCTATTCTTATCCTTGATTTCATCAAACCCTCATAGATCAGTACCACATCAGTTTGACCCATACCACCTAATTTACTTTTACGAGAGAGCCAAACAGCTAACTTTGCTTGTCCAAAAATAAAATTAAGTAGATGATGCAACTCCCTCTTGCTATTTTTATATTTAGGTCCATAGATAAACAACTCAGGTGTGAAAACTTCTCCTAATGTCTGACACCAGCCTCCAAGAATTTCAAAGAGAGGCAATAATCTACTACAGTCAGTAAACAAATGAAAAACTGTCTCCCGCTGTTCACAGAAAGGACATCCCATCCCCACTAGTGGATCAAAATGTGCTCTGTGTCTGTTCGTAGCTATAATCCCGTGTACAATTCTCCACTGCAGATCTCCAGATCTCTTCTCAAGGGGTGGTTTGTACACGGACCGCCAGCTACCTTTAGGGAAGCGCCCAGCCCAAACATCTCCTGCCATTTTGACTCTTTGACACTCTCTAGTGATTTGAGGTTCCATATTTTAACACACAAGGTATAAATGTCTTTCTTTCCAGCTTCTCGAAACAGAACCAGCTGTGGTGTCTTAAAAGATAGCAAGTAACCCTCCTTTTCTTGCCATGTCCCAGTCTCAGCAGAGACACACAGCTCTGGAAACACATATGTGTCCACCTCCTCTTCAAGGGATTCTAGTGCCAGTCTATAGTCCTGTGGCAAAGACTCTAAAATCTGACCCAACACTTTCTGTGCCAATCTAATTGATCTTAGTCCCAATTTAAAAGCCAAACTTTCAGCAGTTATCCATTCTTGTCTTTCCATTAAATGTCCAATCTTTGCAATTTTTGCTTCCCACATTGCTTTTCTGAGGGTGTGTGATTTAGAAATGTCCAAATCTAATTCAAGATTAAAAAATAGCGGTTCTTCTGTCAGCCATAATTTCTGTGTCCCGTTTCCACTTCGTGAAACCCTAAAAAGTGTCCATGATCTTAAAATCGATCTATAAAAAGAGCTCAGTCCAGAAAGGTCCAGTTTGTTAATTTCCATAAGGAAAAGATGACGGTCTAGACCCATGTTTCCCGCTCTCCTCAGGAGGGCACAGGCAACTCCAGCCCAGCTCACCTCTTCTCCATACAGCAGTCTCTGTGCCGTCTGGATTCTGAAGGCCTTTATTCTGGATGTGACATCGATCAGCCCCTGGCCTCCTTCATGTGTGGGTAGATAAAGAACCACCGCCTTCAAACAATGATGTCCTGTCCAGAAAAACTCCACCAGTCGCCGCTGAATTTCTCTCACCAGCTCTTCAGGAGGTTCAAGTATTGCCATTTTATGCCATAACGAAGATGCCACCAAATTGTTACAAACCAGTACCCTCCCCCTGTAGGATAGCTGGGGTAGCAACCATTTCCAATTAGACAACCGAGCACACACTTTCTCCACTAGGCCCTCCCAGTTTTTCCTTTTGTACTCTTCTGTCCCTATAAATACCCCTAAGTATTTGAAACCTGCTCTTCCCCACTGTAAGCCACCAGGAAGTACTGGACCTTTAAAAACTTCTCCACACCACAACGCATCACATTTACTCCAATTTACAACTGCTGAGGAGGCTTTACTATAACACTCTAAGGCCTTCTTAAGCATCTGAATGTCATTTTGTTCCCGTATTATAACAGTGACATCATCAGCATATGCGGAAAGTTTAATATTAGAGAATACAGTGTCAACTTTTAAACCCATTAACTCTTTCCTCAATTTACACAGAAAAGGTTCGATTACAATACTGTACAGTTGACCTGAGAGAGGACAGCCCTGTCTGATACCTCTTTTTACACTTATAGGGATACTAAAGCCACCAGCCATTTTAATCATACATTTTGCCTCAGTATATAATAGTTTAATTTTTGAAATAAAACTATCCCCAAAACCAAAAGCCTTCAGAGTATCAAAAAGAAAAACATGGTCAACCCTATCGAAAGCCTTTTCTTGATCCAAAGATAACAAACCCACATTAACATCATTACAATGAGTAAAATCAAAGACATCCCTTATTAGGTGAAGATTATCTGTAATGGATCTATTCTTTATACAATAAGATTGATCCTTATGCACAATTTTTGTACACCAAATTCAGTCTATTGGCCAAACTTTTAGAGAGTATCTTATATTCCGTGCATAAAATTGCTACTGGCCTCCAGTTCTTTAAAAGTGTCAAATCACCCTTTTTTGGGAGCAACGATAAAACAGCATGTTGACAACTTGTTGGAAGAATTCCTTCAAGAAAGCATTTTTGCAATATTTTAAAATAGTCCTCACCAATAGTGTCCCAAAAGAATTTATAGAATTCACCAGGAAGTCCATCGAGTCCTGGAGTACGACCTGAAGAGAGGTCCATTACGGCCGAGGTAACTTCAGCGAAAGTAAGCTCAAACTCTAGAGAAGCCTTGTGTTCTTCAGTTAGAACAGGAAGATCCTTGAGCAGCTCATTCCTGCAGTGTTCATCTGAGCTTTCAGCAGAGTACAAACTTGAGTAAAAAGACACAGCAAGTCTACGCATCTCCAGTGGATCTGAGGTGACGTGTCCGTTGTCATCCTTCAACGAGTACATCTGTTTTTGTTGGCTCTTTTTACGCTCCAGATTAAAGAAGTAGGTAGTAGAAGCATCCATGTCTTTTACAGTCAGAAAGCGACTTCTTATGAGAGCTCCTTTAACTCTTTCATTTAAAATAGAGCTTATTTTATTTTTTTTCTCAGTCCATTGTTCTTTTAGATTAGAATCATCATTATCAGTCATTTTTTTTTCAATATCACAAATCTCTCTTTCCAGCCACTCTAAAGTTTTTCTTAATTGAAAAGAGGAATGAGATGCATATTTTTGGCAAAAATCTCTTATATGCACTTTCCCAACCTCCCACCACTCTATAATACTTTCAAAAAGTCTCTTTTCTGTTTTCCAGGTCTCCCAAAACAATAAAAATGTTTCACAAAAAACTTTATCTTCCAACAGTTTTGTGTTAAAATGCCAATAACAACTTTTGTGTGTGTTTTCTGCCAAAGCAACTGCAACAGTAATGAATTTATGATCAGAAAAAGCATTAGGAATGATATTTACATTGACAACTCTATTTCTCATATTGTAAGACAAATAAAAACGATCCAAACGAGCAGCAGAAACATTTTCATTACAAACTCTCACCCATTTATATTGCTTTGTTAGGGGATTATGTTCTCTCCACACATCTAATAGATGTAACTTTTGAACAACACCAGCTAAACAGGAGGCTGACACTGCATGAGGCTCCTCCCCATTTCTGTCTAGTGTAAAATCCAGAGTACAGTTCCAGTCTCCTCCAACAACAATAAAAACATCATCTTTTTCTTCCTTTATTATACTTTCTAACCTGGTAAAAAGAGTTAAACGTTCCGCTCCAACATTAGGAGCATAGATGTTCACAAACAAAAAAAATAAATTACAAATTTTAGCCTTTACTATTAAACACCTTCCTGGCTCCACTTCATTTTTTGATATAATATTGGCTTTAACAGAAGGGGAAAAAAGGACAGCTACACCGGCACTTAGATTAGTCCCATGACTCAAAACATAGTCTCCTTTCCACCATAATCCCCAATCGACTTCATTGCTATAAGTACTATGGGTCTCTTGTAGGAAAGTAACACTTAAATCCTTCAATTTAATAATTTCTGATAATATTACATTTTTCCTCCCATCTCGCATCCCATTTATATTAATGGATCCCACCCGCAAACACTCCATTAAAGAAAAGAGAAGAAAAAAGCAGAAAAAAGAAGCAAAGTTAAAAGTCATCATAATAGTTTTGTTGTTCCCCTCGTTATTCTTTCTCTTCCAATTTTCTTACCCTGTCTTATAACAGTTAAAAGTTTTTTAAGACGGAACCTCTTTTGTTGTGAGATTTCTTCATAACTACTCGTATTTCTAACCTTCATCACAGAATTAACAAACTTTTCAATGTCAGGGAAATAATCTTTAATTTCAACCCCAGATTTTCCTTTTGTCTTATCTAAGAAAGCATTCATCTCTTCAACAGTGTACAGATCATTATCAGCCTCTCCATCTAACCACTGCTCACCCTCTTTCATGCCATCATCAGTAAACTGTGAACACTCCTCTACCTCATCAGCAATATTCTCCTCTGAGCCTCCTGCCTGAGCTCCCTCAGCAACTATCTCCTCTAAACCTCCTTTTCTTCCATCATTCATCTCAATCATATCAGAATCAGCAGTCTTCTGTGAGCCAATCTGTACAATAGCATCAGTATCATTCACACCTTCAGCATTGACACTCACCTCCTCTTGTCTTTTCACCTCCTCTGTCACTCCTTCATCTCTTTCCACACTCCTCTGCTCTACTACAGCATCATTATGATGTTCAACAGTAACTCCAGTATCATCTCTAGATGTAGACGGCCTTTGCTCATCTAGATGTGGACACGCAAAACGTTTATGGCCCAAATCACCGCACTCGAAACACTTCAAACTCTCAGTGCTAGCATAAACCATAAACGAGTTTTCTCCGTGTTTTACACAGAAGGAAACTTCAAGAGTACGCGTGGGTGAAGAGAGAAACATATAGAGCTGACGTCTAAAAGAGAGTACATGTTTGAGTGCCGCATTTTTACACCCGAGGGGAATCATTTTTATGGGACTTGTGATCTTACCGAACCTCTGCAACTCTTTCGTAATCACGTCATTCGACACAAAGGGAGGTGCGTTTGATACAGTGATTTTAGTTGCTAGGGCGGATAATGGGCTAACAGCAACAAACGTTTTCTTAACCCATAATCCGCTCACAGTCAACTGATTTACCAGATGTTCAGATATCAAAAACACCACAATCGCTTTATTCATTCGCGATGCCGACACTATATTATCGAAACCGATCTGTTCACCTACAACTACGAGCAGATCTTCCACTGTCACTCCCGGCTCTGGCACACACCTGCAGCCATGCCGGAGTAATAGTGCTGACCCAGGAACAGACTCCATACCGGCGTCTGTCTGACACACGCGGTTTGAAAACCGCGCCTTTTCGTTCTCTAAACTCTGCCTAGAACTAGAAAAGAAAACCCGAGGGGAAGAAACATAAGAAAAAAAAAAAAAATTGATAAAGCACGATAAAGAAACCGCACTTGCTCCCAACAAACACTCAAGCTTCTCACAGACACTCCGCACATGCGCAAGAGAGAGAGAGAGAGAGAGAGAGAGAGAGAGAGGGGGGGGGGGGTTGGGATGGGGTATTTGAGAAATTAGATGAATGATAGATTCAGATGGTGACAGACCCTTCTAGAAAAGTTAAGCAGTTGCATATATTGCAAACTCACAAGATAAAAAAAAGAATTACACTCCAGACAAGACTCCAAATCTTCTCTTCAAACAAATGAGGAATGCCTTTAAGAGAGATGGTAGAGGGTGTGGGTTACAAAGAGAGAGAGATGTGAGATTGAATTGACTGAAGTAATCACAGGAAATACATGATAATTACATGATATCAATTCTGGTATCTTTAATCTAGAACAATGTGGAGAGATTTTGATGTACTGGATTATTGGAAGGCTGCATGACCATCTAAACACTAAACAACAATGAACGCTGAACCACACAAGAGAGGACATCCTGAGAGAGGTGGAGGGGGGAATAATTTGTCACATGATCACATTATATTCATTGTAAAAAGCTACATCATTATGAAACATTTTAAAATAAAACAAATAATTTCATCTCAGTGTACAATCAACTCACTCTTCTCTGCTATTATGTCAATTACAGTGTCTTTGTCCAAAGCCACAAGAATGTCCTTTTCAATGGCGATTAACATGAAGGCTTCTAATTGACTGGTAGACAGGCAACTCCTGAGCTTGCTCTTTATATATTTAAGGGTTGAACATGATCGTTCACAGGCCACCTAGGCTATTGAGAGTTTCAGCAAGAACTTGTATGCACATCCAAGCAGGTGATATGCATCTATGAGCATGTTGAATCTTTGGAGAATCTGAAAGCAGCACATTCTTTGCAGGACTCACAGGTTTTATTTTTAATATCCATGTCCTCTTCCTTTCCATTAGGTCCTTCCTCCACTGTCCTGTTCGTATACTCCTCCAATGGAGATTGTTTCAGCTGGTCCCACTGGCCTGCTAAGCTTTTCAGCTCTGACTGCAGGTTGTCAACTGTTGCCCTGCTATCAAATTTAACCAGGCACTTGCTGAGATCTTCAAGTACAGATTCAGGGAGAGCACTGGTTTGGATCAGGGGGACGTTTTTAGAATCTTAAAAGGACAAATCTGCATAAAGAGTGCCATGGATCAGAAATCTTCGGTGGATGGCCTCTATCAAGAATGTAACAATAATTTAATTGTGAACCTCCACCTCATAGGCTTTCTCTGCATCCTTCATGGTCTCATCCTGAGCCATCTCTCCTGGCATGGCTTATTATTTCTTCAATTCTCTTCTGTGGCAGTGCAGTCTCCACTTCCATGACTGTCTCTTCATCCAACTTTAAAATTTTTTCATTTGCCCATTTCACAAAGTTGTCAGCAGCATTCTTGACAGCCTGAAAATCTCTGGATATCTGTTTTAGAGCATCTTGTGTTGACATGACCATCTTATGGGCAGAGAGGATGTCATTTTCTCCCATCTGCAGGTACTTTGACAGTGGACCTGTGTGTTCAAATATCTGGAGGAACAACTGAGCTGTCAAAATTGTCTCATACCTGTGTAGGCCCTCTTTGTACCCTCTTGCTTTGGTGCACACATTTGCTTTCACTTTCTTCTGTTCCTGTATGGCTGCAAATGTGAACACCACATCAATGTAGACAGTCTTGTGGCTTTCCGAATGACCCAAATAATTTTTTCAGGGCATCGTGCTTCGCCCACCATCGTGTCTCTCCAAATGGAGCAATGCGCCTGTGACTCTTGTCATGACTCTGTTTCTCCCATAAGTTCACTCTCTGGTATGAATCCTTGATAAACACTGCTGTGTCATTAAGCAGATCAAAAAGTGATCCACTCTCAATCACTATTTGAGTGGTGTCAGACAACACAAGATTGAGGACATGTGCATAGCACCGTACATGAACATGGTTGGGGGATTGTGATGCCAGCAGCGCAGAGAAGCCTCTGTACTGCCCCTGCATGTTTGAAGCCCCTTCTGTGGAATTTCCAATGCACTTGCATATATTCAGGTTCAAATGCTCAAGAACTTCTGTCAGTAACTTCACAAAAGACTGTCCAGTGGATGTATGTCAACGGATCACTGCAACAAGTCTCTCATTAACAACATCAGTCATATACCTCAAAATGACTGAGCACTGGTCTTGTCCTGTTATGTCCTGGGTTGTATCCAGCTGGACAGAAAACATTCCAGCTTTCTGGATGTCAGTGGAGATATTTTCCTGAATTAATTTACGTATGGTATCAATCACAGAGTTGATGGTAGTTTTTGACAGTAAAGTAATGAGGGAACCTCTGCCTCTTGATCCTGATGCATGATTTGTGTTGCTTTTCTCAATAACATTGCTGAGATGTTCTTTCAAGCAGACATCATACTTTCCCAATAAAATTATCATCTCCAAAAAATGTCCATGGTCAAAGCTATTGATGTCCAAAGTATATGCAGCCTTATTCTCCACCTGTCTGTAACTTAGGCCTCTCTTCCCTATAACTTTAATGACATCCACAACCTATTCCAAAACTTGACACCTCCTCTTTACCTGATCTCTGTGCACTGTCAGTTGTCTGGCTCCTAATAGGTTGCTAATGTCAGCTTTTGAGCATTTAAAAAAAAAAAAAAAAAAAAAAAAAGCTTCAGCACAATTTCTGCACAAAAGACTGTCCAGTGGATGTATGTCAACGGATCACTGCAACAAGTCTCTCATTAACAACATCAGTCATATACCTCAAAATGACTGAGCACTGGTCTTGTCCTGTTATGTCCTGGGTTGTATCCAGCTGGACAGAAAACATTCCAGCTTTCTGGATGTCAGTGGAGATATTTTCCTGAATTAATTTACGTATGGTATCAATCACAGAGTTGATGGTAGTTTTTGACAGTAAAGTAATGAGGGAACCTCTGCCTCTTGATCCTGATGCATGATTTGTGTTGCTTTTCTCAATAACATTGCTGAGATGTTCTTTCAAGCAGACATCATACTTTCCCAATAAAATTATCATCTCCAAAAAATGTCCATGGTCAAAGCTATTGATGTCCAAAGTATATGCAGCCTTATTCTCCACCTGTCTGTAGCTTAGGCCTCTCTTCCCTATAACTTTAATGACATCCACAACCTATTCCAAAACTTGACACCTCCTCTTTACCTGATCTCTGTGCACTGTCAGTTGTCTGGCTCCTAATAGGTTGCTAATGTCAGCTTTTGAGCATTTAAAAAAAAAAAAAAAAAAAAAAAAAGCTTCAGCACAATTTCTGTGTGTTATGCTTTTCTCATGCGCTTTAATTCTCTGGTGCACATGTATCCAGTCTGACATTCCAGTCACAAATGTGCTGGAGCCAGTTGCCTTGAAGGCCAGGCATACAAAATAAAACAAAGCATGACGTTTGTTACAATATGTCAGCCACTTTCTGATTGTGCCATATCTACTGGTGAACACCTTCTTCACCACAGGTTTGTTAACATCTTGTCTGGGATGATGTTTTAAAAATGCCTGAATCATGGCTAGTTTGGGACGAACAAAGTAATCTACTCCCTTATATTCCTCTCTCTCTTCTACTTATACAACCTGGCTTGACGAGAGAGAGAGAGAGAGAGAGAGAGAGCGAGAGCGAGAGAGAGAGAAATGATTAAAGGAGGTATTTCACTGACAAAGGCTTGCTAAAATCTGTCCAATTTAAACAAAACCATACTGGTAATGAGCAGAGTTGTTTATTCAACATTTAATGAATGGAGCTGTTCTAATATTTTTAATTTGATAGCCTATTAAATATTCTGTTCACACAGGTTTCAAATATCCAAATATTGATGATGAATATATATTAATGTTTACACAGATAAGATCATGCTTTTGTTTAATATTAATGATAAGAAAGGAGGTATTAGGAATTTATATGTGACATAGGGAAATTAGGTCAATGCTGTATATGTTTGGGGATTTGACCTGCAGTCTGCATTCATGAGCAATAGATAGTGGCTGCAGAAGTTTACTCTTCACCTGATTCAAAAAATTTACTCCTTCTACTCTTCATTGATGCAAGGACAAAGTTTGAGCATACACACTCAATATCTGAGAGATATCAGAGCCAATTCACGAGAACACTCACTGTATATTTGAAAGTGCGCATCCAGTTTTGTGCGAGAGTGAAGGAAATCCCCCTGCAAGTGGAGATATTCGCGCTTGCGCATTACATGATGGATGATGTCATTAACATGATGCCATAGAAACTGAGCTGCCTAGAATGAACGTCTTATCTAAAAGCTGCGTGCACGGGCGATGCCCCTGCATACCGCCTCTCAGCGCATTGTCGCCCAAGGCTGCTGCTCTGCTGCGGACAGTATGTCAAGACAGAATCTGCCATTGCGCGCAAACACATTAGGACAAGTTACCTCCCTCTTCCTCCCTGCAAGTCCCTGTTATCATGAAGCTACTCCTTACTGATTCAACTACCCTCTTTTCCTCCTCCTCCTGCCTGTCCCTCATCATTGACAACAGAACAAGCCTGTTCTTCATGGCTCACCATCTGCTCTTTTACTTGATTATTCTGCTGCATAAACATCGGCATGGCCGACGAAGTAGTGGCTACTGCAGCAGCCCCTACAGTAAACATGTCTGTAATCTTTGCACATTTGGCAGCATCCACCTCCAAACTTTTAAGCCTCTCATCCCGGAGTTTTCATCACCAACTTTGCGCTTTAGCCTGTCCATTTTGAGAGATGGAGGAGGAGGAAAGGTGAAGCGATATTTATATAGGCGGAGCAAAATACTTAATCGCGCCGTCTATGGCGTATTGTGATTGGGTTTACTCTGTCAATACAGAAGACAAACCAATGGGCCGCTGTCCCTGCTTGATGGGCCAGTCCTTGGCAAAAAAAAAACAAAAAAAACAAAACATTGCATTGGCCCCAGAGTGCGTCGGTCCACTGGGAAAATGCCCGGTATACCAGATTACCAATCCAGCCCTGAATGTCTACCATGTTCCAAGAATGATATGAAATGTACAGTTAGACCCTACTTCCTAAAAACTTATTAAAGTTGACAGCCTTTTGCTTTTAGAGCACGTAGCTCTGCATTAAACCATGGAGAAGAGTGGGTCGAGGGAACAGACCTGATCTTAATAGGAGCATACTCATCTAAGGCATCAGCAATAGCAGAGGAAGCAATTGACACGTAAAAAGAAATGGCATCTTCGGCATTGATGTTACGATATGATATGGTTGTTATCAATACATTTTGTTGGACAGAATAATGTAAAATCAAAAGTAAAAAGCTTATGGTCAGAGATAGGAATAGCCAGACCACAGATGTAAACAATATTCAAACCAGATGTACAGACCAAATCAAGTCTATGACCATGAGTGTGAGTTGGGAAATTGACATTCTGAAGAAGATAAAAACAGTCCAGGACAGACTTTAAATGAGTACTCTTAGCGCAGGCAGTATCAACATGGATGTTAAAGCCACCAAGCAAAAGGACATGAGATGACATAGCAAAAGTTAAAGTTAATAGTTCACTGAGTACTGAGAATTTTTTTTTTATTAATTATGAATGTATTGTATTCTTTTTATTAAATATGAATGTATAGTAATTATGTGCATATTCTGTATCTGGGATTAAGAAATTGACTTGAATATCAGACAAAATTACATTAGTAAACCAGTAATCCTACAGTACACTCTTGGAATAAAAATATAGACAGTCTTTTCACATGATGTAATTTTATCTATCCCTCTGGAAAATATGTATTGAAATGCAGGGCTCAGTACAATTTATTGCATTCACTCTGCTCAAATCACAAAATTACTCTAAGTTTCCTTATAAAAAGAAATCATGCTTGTTTGTTTCGCATGCATCAGTCCAAATGCAACAGCCAGCAATAGATGCAGTTTTGAAGTGTGTCTTACATGTTCTTGTGTCTTCTCAATGACCAACATTCACATCAGACACTTGGTGAACTTTAGAAACAATGAGTTAAATGGTTCACAGGCTGGACAGTGCAGATTCAATGGCTTTTTACCAACATGTCAATTCGCATTGGAAAAGAATAATAGGGATTATTTTTACAGTGTGTCTGGCATGGGAATACGTAGCCCGCAAAAAGTCCTGAAAGATTACTGACATGTACGATTAGCACGGGATTAAAATAAATGAGAAGCTCTGGTAATTAGGCTGTTACATTACCCCAAATCCCCATATAAAATAACCATTTCCAAATAGGGCAGAGAATAAAGCTATTTATTTTAAGCAGCCTACTTCAAGGCATTGTTTGTGCATTTTTTAATTGCACCATTATTAGGTCATATGCCAATATGACGAAGGATTGTTTTTGTATCTGATGCAAAAAAAAAAAAAAAAGAATGTTGACCAAGAAATTGTCTCATTTCATGCCAATCTGCTCATAAGCAAGGAACAGACGTTGGAGTTTAGTTGTGCGACAACTTGCTTCACTTAGCTCACATGCTTTGTTATCAGTCTCATTTTTCACTTTCACATTCTTTCACTTTTGTTTTTGGAGATTCACATTCTTCATGCATATCACCACATATTGGGCAGGGAGGAGAATGTATAGGGAAAAAAATATTGATTTGTATTTCACCAAAACTTATCATATGGCTTCTGAAGATAAGGATTTAACCAATGGAGTCTTATGGATTACTTTTATGCTGCCTATATGTGCTTTTTGCAGCTTCATAATTTGGTCTGTTTAGAAAACTAATTTGTAAATTAGGCAAACATTGTTTTAAGTTATCAACTAATTATTCAAGACACGGAAACAATCGGTAATAAAATAATAACAAAGTAACAAATTCAGAAAACCATGCTAAAGTTATGCTAAATACTAAACAGAATTTAAGCAAATGTTCAGAAATTGAAAACAAATATAATCAAATGTACCATAAAACTACATCTATTACAGGTCTTCAATGCATGATTATAATACATACAAATATTTTTTAAAGCTAATAAAGTTCAGCTTGTATTCTTATTATTGTTGTTTAGTTAATATTAATGGCATCGACAGTAGCAGATTTATCAGGCTGTATTTAAAAGTCCTAATGAACAGGTCTGATATTTTTATACAAATCCACTTTTTTGTCCTGATGTTTACATGTACTTTAGAAAGAACTGATTTTGTTTCCATTAACAGCTTGCCAAGACAGGCATTTTGAAGTGTATTTGGCCATGACACCAGTGCATGTGAGCGGAGCGGAACGAGCGAAGAGTTTATGGAGCTTTAAAAATTTTTAGAGAAGTTGCAAACCATATAACCTCAATAAATGCAAAGTATTAATCAAAGCTAAGAACGAAGAAATCGAATGGGAGTGTGGTGGGACCATGAGAATTAGCAAATATTCCTTTAGGAATCGTACGCGTCACATTGGCAGAGAGCACGAGGTTGTGCTACGCGATGTAGTGTTTCAAAAGGCTAGTACTGTAGGCTACACTACTATTCGATAATAAATTAATAGATAAGTAATGTATCTTGTTGTTTTGCCATCATGTTAGTGCAGCTGCTAGCTAGATACAAGCCCGGTTCTGTGGGGTTGTGAAAGTTAGAGCACCCTCAATTGAATATTTAAGCTTAATAACACTGTATATTGGCAAAGCATTTTGCCTTCAATCCCGCCTTACATACACACAAAACCAATAAACATGTATGATCTTGCAGATCAGTGTGTCCTAATTTGCAGGCGGAGCATTCTGCTTTCTGCTTTTTCTATTGTACAATTGAGCATTTGATTAGTAAAGACTTCCACTCTCGTGTAGATAATTTAATAGTGGAATTATCTCACATAATCGACTAGCTTTCGATTTCTGCTTCGGGATAAAGAGGCTCTTAACTGCTGGTCAGTGTCCCAAAGCCAAATCCACATCTTAGCGAGAAGTGAAACGTAAAAAAATGATTCTTGATTAGTGGTTGCAGATAACATCTTCTGACATCGCTTGCTGCTTTCATGCGTAGAGAAAAAAGATATAAATGATTGTACATTAGAAAAATATTGTTTTTTATTTTGTGAATTAAATATTTTGTATTTGTTTTAGGATCATTAAACACGATTTAATTTAATATATATACACACACACTATATATATATATATATAGGACAAAATCTCACTTTTATGATCGTTTGATGCACATAAAGTCCAGATTCACTTTATAATGCTTTAAAAATATTAAGGAAAACAAAGGGAGCACACAGTATCTACTAATATAATAATTTTTATATAAATAACCACAGTCCTTAAGACTGATTCGTACATATAAAATTGCAGAGAATATTATACTATATTATAATTATAATATTGCTCATTGGCTTATTTTAATTTACAGACCCAAACTCTGATAGCATTAAATCAGAAAACTATTAATGTATCAAATCAAGTGTATAATCATTCCATGGAGACAACTGAAAAACAATTATGAATTTCACTTTTACCTGCAATATTTTTCCTGGTATCAGTCTGTGTTTTCATTATTGCCATAAAGGACTCAAACAAACTTTAAAGTTGAAAAGATTGTATCTTCCCCTTGGGAATGGACAACCACCTGACGCAGACACTTATGGCCTGTCCCCATTTTTTGCAGTCGACCTATCCCCAAGGTGCGGGGGTCCATGCAGTGCTCGTATGAGTGTTGGTGGAGCCAGGTGCACTGGCTATGAGGCACGCAATGGACACAATGGTTCAGCTAGTTGTGGCATGTCGTTTAGGGACCCCTAGTGTCACTATATCGACACAATGTCAAGTGAGTGACAGACAGGGAACGTCCTGGTTACTTTCTTAACCTCTGTTCCCTGATGGAGGTCTCAGCTCCTCAGCACAAAACCTAAATGAGTGGTTGCGAGCCAGCTCCTTCCCATATGTCTGGGGGAGTGGCATGCAAATTCCACTCGCCAATTCCCACTAAGATCAGAGGTGTTTGGGGCTCCCAAGGGTGACCCCAAGTGACACAATGTCTCATTCCTTCCATCAGGGTATGGAGGTTACGAAAGTCACCAGGACAGTTTCTGGGTTGGTTGTATGACTCGGGTCCAGTTTAAACTGTAAAGCGCAAATTTGAATGTAGTATGTGAGTTTCTGTGCCAATGCACATATGTATTATCACTTGTAGAGGTGTGTTTGATGACTTGTTTAAAGTAAATAAAGGTAAATTAGAACTGACAGTTTATTTGAAGATGTTCACTGACATTTGTGCAAACAAAGAAATATTTGACTGATTGCAAATTATAAGGAAGGTCTGGTCGACCAGATTATCTAACAGCAGTTGTAAACCAGTCCAAAATAAAGAGGGCAATTTTATTTACAAAAATACAACAATACAATCACATCCGCTTCGTTCACATGCTCTGCATAACACAAGTACTTATCCGCATTACTATGAGTGATCTCACTGCACACAAACACATTAGCATGCACACAAAAATAAGCCGTCTGTTAGAGGATGAAGGAGAAATGACTCACGATTGTGTTATGCTTACATATACACCTACGACTGAAGTAAAAGAAACTCCTATAGAGAATTCAGAATTTGTGTTGTTTGTTGACGGTTCAGCTCAAGTCATTGAAGGTAACAGACGAGCAGGTTATGCCGTAACGTCCACCACTGAAGTGGTTGCTTCAGGTCGTCTTCCAGATAATTTTTCAGCTCAAGCTGCAGAACTAGTAGCCTTAACAAGAGCATGCACGCTAGCTTCAGGATCGGTTGCAAATATCTACACAGATTCCAGATACGCTTTTGGGGTAATTCATGATTTTGGTGTCATTTGGCAAACCAGACAGTTTCTAACTTCTTCTGGATCCCCCATTAAGCATGCTGGATTAGTGAATTATCTAATGTTTGCCATGAAACTTCCAAAGAAATTAGCAGTGATCAAAGTGAAAGCACATCTCACAACTAATACTACAGAAGCTAAAGTTAATTCTCTTGCTGATGTAGCGACTAAAAAGGCTTGTTTCTATGCAACTGTACAAGTGTGTTCAGGTAGTACAGCACAGAAGACAATTCTGCCTCCTGAATCAATAATTGATCTGTACAAAGACGTTCCTCTGTATGAAGCATGGACATGGTTAGACAAAGGAGCCACAGTGGATTCATATGGTTGCTGGACCAAAGGGGGAAAGTATGTCGCTCCCGAATCACTGCTGCCATATTTGGCTCAACAAATACACAATTTGGGTCACAGAGGTCCAGCAACGATGAATCACAGGTTCTCAAATCAATGGTGGAATCCAAAATTCAGAAATGTAGCCACCGAAACAGCCAAGAGGTGTGTTACATGTCAGAAAAATAATGATGTACCAGCAGCCACTACACCAGCAGCACATACCCCAGCTCCACCAGGACCATTTCGTCACCTGCAAGTTGATTACATATCATTGCCTCATTGTAAGGGAAAAACTGATGTTTTGGTAGTAATAGACAAGTTCTCAAGATGGGTAGAAGCTTATCCAACAGGGCGTGCTACAGCTGCACATACTGCTAAATGCCTTGTCGCTGATTTTATTCCCAGATGGGGATTACCAGATTACATTGACTCAGATCAAGGTACACACTTCACAGGACAGGTAGTCAAGGAAGTGTCTAGAATGTTGAAGATTAAGTGGAATCTTCACTGCTCATATAGGCCACAAGCATCAGGACAAGTTGAACGATCGAACAGAACAATCAAAACCAGGCTAAGCAAAATGCATCAGGAAGGAGTACCATGGGTATGAGAGCGTCACCTAACAGATCAGTAGGACTGAGCCCTCATGAGATTATTACTGGACGCCCAATGCAGATGCCAGGTGTGATTGATCTTAGAAATGCTGATGTACACATTGCCTCAGATGCCCTGATTGCTTACTGCGAAAACCTCACAAAGGCAGTACAGAGTGCCAAAGAGAGAGTTGAGTCGTGTTGGCAGACTCCACCAGAAGGTGGACACACAATCATCCCAGGTCAATGGGTCATGATAAAGTCATTCAGAAACAAGCCATTAGAGCCTAAGTGGCACGGACCACATCAAGTGATGTTGATTACAGTAGCTGCAGTATTGTGTCAGGGAAAGAAAACCTGGACTCATGTGTCACACTGTAAAGTTGTTCCCCCACCCACAGGGATAGGACAGGACACGGACCAGTGAGGAGCCCAGGGAAGAACCGAATGCAACAGTCGTCAGGGGCAAACCCTGCGGTGAAGACTCCCTCATAGGCCTTCCCCATCCACTAGAACATCCTTACCTCACTGTTCTTTAGGTGTCAAAGGAATTAAGAAATAGGGAAAGAAGGAACAACAATAGCAGACTCGGAAAAGGTTACAACCCTAGTGTTTGAACAAATACTGCTCTACTGTCTTTTTTTTCTCTCTTCCTCTGTGCAGATACCACTTGATGGCTGTCCCGAGACCCATACGCACCGACCTCCTCACCTGCGTATTAAACCACAACCTTCCAGAAAACAACTAGACCCACTGCCAAGCCAACTATCACAAAAGAAAAAAAAATACACAACGCAGAGACCCACATACGGAACCTTCAATCATTCATCAACATGATCAAGATTTTCGTACTACTAACCCTCATGGACATCGCACAAAGTGTGGACTCCAGAAACAACATATTCTTAGAGCTGATGAATATGTCAAGAAATGCCTTGTTTGCGGGAAAGAAAGTTTGCATGCCACACGCACCTTCAGTAGGAGCAGGAATCCCATGGGTGGCACACCCTATCTCCAAATGTGAGATCATCATACCAGTGGATTATACAACTAGGATACATGTCACAACGTAACAATTCCTCCAGCTTCTCCATGTTGCATTCCAGGACTACCATCCTGCAACCTAACTTCAGCTACTCCCATCATGACAGATCTACTCCTGCCAATGATGTTCTATTGGTGCATGGAAAATTATGCTCCAGCATCGACTCCACTGGGTGAAATTCCTCTTGAACGTTGCAGCTTTGTGATTCAAAGAGGAACAGAATCCCATGTGTACGTTACTACAACAGATAAGAAAGAGGAAAATGACTTATGTAAGGTGCCATTGAGTCTGGGCTACCCCTCGGGAGAACAAAAGGCTCTCATGAGAATCAACATTTGAACTGTCTCTTGCATATGTAACAGCAACATCGGAGACACAGCCAGCAGGGGCTCGCGCCTCACTTCTACCGTCTGATTACCTCCCCCGACTCCCCCCTCTCCTCCTCACTTAGAACTCACTAAAAACCTATACAATGTCAAGTGTGTACAAAAAAGTAACTATAACATGTTTGGTATCATTTAAAGTGTCTCAGTGCGCCTGGTAAACTGGTCTCATCCTCCTAGCTATAATGAAAAGCTAAAAGAAGTTATAGAATATGAGAGATGTAGTGTGCCTCTTAAAGGTGTGCCCTCCCCCAGATCCTGTATATGTAAATGTACAGGAACCTACTCAATGGGGAGCCAAATCTAATTATAATGACAGACACACCATTTAGTCAGCTTATTGAATTATCTGGGTATTTAAGGAGATGTGGTACATCGTTCGTGGTTCTCTGTTGTATATCGATGACTATACTGAAGTATCTTTGATTGTGTATACATGAACGTGACCGATCTCAGGTATATAGCCATTACCTCTGTTTGATGATCCAATACTGACCGCTTGTGATCGTGAGACCCGCGGTGTAGAGAAAACATGCAAGGACCTCAAAGCGACATAGTTTCCTAATCTGAATGGGTAAAGTATAATTAAAGGAGTTAAAAGAATAATCAAACATTCGCTCACTTTTAATGATGCTCAGATATCATTAAAACCTTTTTTCATTTATGGAGTCAGATGAAATAACGAGGTAATACATGAGAGAAAATGTATTTCATTTAATCTGGTTGTGTTGCGTAAAAGAAAGACAGTAACGCGCAGAGACCTTCACCCGTATTATTGGAGACCGCCATTGGACCGATAGACGGGCTTACAAAGTGGTGACAGCCCTTCCGTGATCTCCCAACCACAGGCGAGTGACGTCTTTCGAAGCGCCACATTCAGTTCCAACTTTACACAGGACATGAGGTTTGATCATCTTCTCTATCTTCATCTGCTGTGGTAAGTCCATTCTTTTGCCTATTAGAAGTGTTGAGGGAAAGCACAGACGCACCCCATATAGACACATTTTGTAGAACGGGTCGGAATACCCACTGTTAGATCGGAGACCGAAAATATCCGGTTGGGCAAAAGATATTAGACAAAACCATATGTAGCGGCAGGATACGAGAAAATAAATCTCTTGATCTGCAAATTAATGATCTCTTTGTTCGCACAGACGACGAGAGATCAGACTTATTGTCAGTTGCTATTGTTTATGTACTTTGCTGCAACGAACTTGCAACATTTCAAAAGAATGAGCAGGTAGCAACTGTAAACAACTAAAAAGTAGCGACTGAGATATAAACACTGCAAGTCGATGTGTTTGCATATGAAAAGCAAGATTGGGCAAGACAGAGTGATGTGATAAAAATAAATCATTTATTTTTAAAACGTAGTAACAACAGAAATGTTACTAGTTTATAAATCAATAAAGATTACTATGACAACCTATTTTTAAATTTGCAACTGTGCTAAACACTGTTTCTGCATAAGTGTTACAATAAACACTTAGATTAGAGGTCGTACATGCTTCGGGCAGTCCAGACCTTTCATCTGGTATAAATTAGAATTAACTGTAATCGTGCTTCTCTTGAAATTGTTCATCAGCCTCAAGCTGAATGTGCTACTATGTAGGATATCTCTGATATGACACTGTGCTATTTACCATATAGCTGCAGTCAAACCATACTGAGTACAAAAATCCATGTGACTACTAGCAATTTTACACAATTAGCATTAACTTTCAGTAACTTTAAGAAGACTGAAGAACTTCATTAGGCCTTTAAAACTTAAGAACACTCTTTGCACATTGCATCACCTCTGACTCTGCCCGACCCCCTTTTCATATTGAAATAGATTCGCATGAGAATACACATAGTGGCATCTTAACTCTTTCGTTAAGATTTCGTTAAAATCTTAACGAAAATTAGAAAATTGCATTCAATTTCAAATTGCAATCGCAAAAGCTCTGCACCTTGAGCAGAAATTTGACCCATGTAAATATGTACCTGCAGTCATTGGATGTTTACAGCAGCATGTCCATCAAAGGCTTTCAGCCTGACATGTTGCCGAGCACACAATGCACATGCTCATGCATCTGATACAGGGCCAAATCAAAGGCATGTATTCTCAAAACAGAAGCGAGATGACAAATATCTAATTCCAGAAAACCTCCAGAGACCAGTAATAAAATTATTTTAATTTATACTATTTTAATATAATATAGTTGTATTATAATCACATTATAATATGCATTATATTATAATGGCCAAGCATGGCCATAGACGGGGAAAGGTAATGCATGGCATTGCAGATGTATACTAGACATGTAATGACAGTGCCAACCGAACAACCTTACCGGCACTGAAAAATTCTTGATTAAATTTCATTGGTTCTTTTATCAGTGCCAAGAGGGAGGGTATACGGTAGTTGTTTGCTGTGCATCAATGCTGTAAAAACAGTGGCACATGATAACGAACCAAATCAATTCTCGCTGAGAAGCACCAATTTAATTTAAATCTGATCAAGGGATCCATTCCACTGGGTGGACAATGAAAAATGTGTGTGTAAAATGCTAAACATCAGGCAAAAGATGTCATAACCTTGACAGACCACGCTGACAGAGATCATAGATGATAAAACGTGTGAATAGCACCCTTAAAAAATGCTAAGCAGAAAACACATCACCAGAAATGTGAACTGATTCTTTGTCCACAGAGCTGTGTTGGGAGCAATAAAACAAAGCTCAGAAAGTTCCCCAGCAGAACTGGGGCCTATATTGCTCACAACAGCAGACTGTGCAGACTCAACTGCGAGAGCAGCTTAAGGTGCTTCACACTTCAAACTGCACTAAAATATCAGCAGTAATTTGGATCTCACCAAAGATGCCCAGTCTAATTTGATCTCTGAAATGAAATTTGCATTAGACATTGTAATGGTACATGTTTTTTAAACAAAATGCTTCTTCCCCCTGATGACACAACCCATACAATGAGAGATTAAAACTGTCTATAACAGTTTGGCTTGGACCATCAGAAGAAAATAAAGTACCACATGTCTATATGCAAATTAATTAAAGGTTCAACATTAACTGTTTTCTCTCTCTGTGGTTGTTCCCATTTCAGGTTGCAATCTCGTGAGGGACAGAGGCCAAAAGGCTTCTGATCCCCCTGCTTCAAGCCAGGACATCAATTTGGCCATGCTGGAGATGGGTGGGAAAGCAAATCTAACGGGCCATTCACACCTCACAGCTCTACAAAAAACAAAAAAATAGCTATATGGCCTCCCGGTTTAGCACCGGAACCAAAATTGTGCAACACCAATTGCTCTAGATCAGGTTCTACCCATCTCCTAAACATACAGAGCACACACTTTTATTACTACTAACAAAATAATGGCCAAGATTCTGAAAATACTAATCCACTGAAGATCTGGCCCGCCTCTCACATACACATAGCCTCTCACACATAGGACATTAAAATCCTGTTTCCATAAAACAGTCACTATTTACAACTTCCCCTTTAAATACTGTAATATACATGGGACATGTGCATGGCTACAGTCACACATCGATGATTTAATTACTAATTGCAAGCAAACTTGCCACCCAAATTTCAACATTTCCACCTGCATATAAATCAAACCAATTGATTGTTGTTGGAATGATTGCAGACCAGAGGGCCCCTGGTTTTCAACACATCGCTAATAACAATATAAAAAGAGAAGTTGACGATGTGAAATGCAGACACTTCTATCGATCCACTACACATTTTGAAAATAGGCATATATCATCGATTGTGACTTAGCCACCAAATCACACACATTAGATAATTTTGAATTAGCTCTGCTATTATTATACATGTCTGTAACTGTGATTCTACAATCATAAAATTATTATTATAACTATATGTTTAATGATGCATGCCACTGGTGAAGATACTAGTTATACTGAATTTGTGGTATGTTTCCTCTAATCTATTATCCACTGTAATAATGTATATTGATGATATGTTCAAATTGCCTTGAACTCTGTGCCACCTTTGCTTTAATTTAGATTAAATATATCTAAATTCCACTACCACAAATCACAATGGTAGTAAATAAAAATCAGATTAATTAGACCCCTTTGCATTTTCAAAGACACACTTGAGACCTGGATTACCACTCGCACTTGTGACATTGATTCATTGTTTGTCTTTTCATCATGTATTTATGTATTACTCAACCCTTTTCTCATGTCAGTACAACATTAAGTTCTTCAGAGTTTCATCTCTACATGGTCATCTAAGAAGCTGTTCAGGTGTATATGCATTCCCAGTGAGAACTCCTTCACCTAATTGAGGCCTGCCCAGAAGACCACCACTGGAGGTGGCAGAGAATTCTTCAAAGAGTCAGATCGTCATTAAAGGGAAGGTGCAACCAGAAGCAGATGTTTCTCCATGATGGAATGACATGTCCACTGAACAAGCCACAAAAGCCTTGATGGACTCTATGAACGGAACATGTGCTAACCTCAACCAGACACAGTGTTGCGACTTCTTCAGATGCCTCCTCAGGTCTTTCCGGACATCAACTGACATTGCGCTAACTCTCAGCCTCTTACAGCTGCCCACCTTACAAAGACTGATGTGACACCGCAGGAAACCCTGTGAAGTGGCCCACGGTGCCAAAGCGGGGAAAACTGTAAGGTGCCATTGAGTCTGGGCTACCCCTCGGGAGAACAAAAGGCTCTCATGAGAATCAACATTTGAACTGTCTCTTGCATATGTAACAGCAACATCGGAGACACAGCCAGCAGGGGCTCGCGCCTCACTTCTACCGTCTGATTACCTCCCCCGACTCCCCCCTCTCCTCCTCACTTAGAACTCACTAAAAACCTATACAATGTCAAGTGTGTACAAAAAAGTAACTATAACATGTTTGGTATCATTTAAAGTGTCTCAGTGCGCCTGGTAAACTGGTCTCATCCTCCTAGCTATAATGAAAAGCTAAAAGAAGTTATAGAATATGAGAGATGTAGTGTGCCTCTTAAAGGTGTGCCCTCCCCCAGATCCTGTATATGTAAATGTACAGGAACCTACTCAATGGGGAGCCAAATCTAATTATAATGACAGACACACCATTTAGTTAGCTTATTGAATTATCTGGGTATTTAAGGAGATGTGGCACATCGTTCGTGGTTCTCTGTAGTCAGACGATCCCGCACAGTTTACTGTGTGTAGTTTATATCAGGCAACTGCGATGGACTTGTTATGTTACCTGGTCAATAAATTGTGAACATTTGATTTTATTCTGACTGACTCTGAAATTGTTTTTCCCAAACAGATTGTGCGATTCGTATGTTACCGCAAGTCTGCGTCAGATTAGTGACTACTAATATTTGGCATCAGTTCAAGTGTACTTGGTTTGCAAAGACAGAAAGTGTGTTTCCGTTTAGAGCAGCTTAATGCTGCTTGACCAATCTAAATTCGGGTGTGTCTTACCTCTGTTTTAATTTGATGTTTCTCCAGATAAGTGTACGCGGGAAACCACGCATGGCCAATCCAAAGCTATTATAAGAGAAGTTATGTTGGTCAACTTACATCTGTAATAGTGGCCGTGACCTCTACTGAAGAATACGTTAAGTTAAATTCGAGTGTATGCAATTCCATGGGGGCTATACTGAAGTATCTTTGATTGTGTATACATGAACGTGACCGATCTCAGGTATATAGCCATTACCTCTGTTTGATGATCCAATACTGACCGCTTGTGATCGTGAGACCCGCAGTGTAGAGAAAACACGCGAGGACCTCAAAGCGACATACAAAGGACCTCAAAGTGACATAGTTTCCTAATCTGAACGGGTAAAGTATAATTAAAGGAGTTAAAAGAATAATCAAACATTCGCTCACTTTTAATGATGCTCAGATATCATTAAAACCTTTTTTCATTTATGGAGTCAGATGAAATAACGAGGTAATACATGAGAGAAAATGTATTTCATTTAATCTGGTTGTGTTGCGTAAAAGAAAGACAGTAACGCGCAGAGACCTTCACCCGTATTATTGGAGACCGCCATTGGACCGATAGACGGGCTTACACTTAACAGAGTGTCTCTCCAGGAACCCATCCCTACCAAATTTTTTTGCAATAAATCAGTTGTGTATGATCCCTCCACCAACTGACACTTTTTGGTTATGTGGAACTTCTGTCTACAGCATCCTCCCCAGCCAATTCAATGGAAGGTGCACCCTGGTTTATGTTCTACCAGCTATCAGAGAAAATACACACTCCACCCCAAGCTCCCCACAGCTACAAAATTCAGCTCCTACCACAAACAAAGAAGATGGCTGCATTCCAGGACTCACTTGTGCACAAACATGGTGGTCAAGAACTCTTGGAGCATGAATCCCATCTTATGGTGTTATGCAGGCCCTTGATAAAGTCAGAAGCTTATCGAATTCTGTACAGAAATTGGCCAATGATACGGCTTTAGCCCTGGGTAACATCACGGACACTCTCGCTTCGCACAAGACAATGATCTTACAGAACAGAGTGGCCGTGGATTACATTCTAGCAATGCAAGGGGGAGCTTGCACCATTATTGGCCCTGAGTGCTACACCGGGTTAATGGATCCAACAGACAATTTGAACAAAATCCAACAAGATATTCTTGAGCTTTCAGCAAAATTACACCAGATGACTTTAGATAATTCTACATGGTTCGGAAACCTGTTAGGTAAACCCTGGATGTGGATCAAGGAAATAGCAATTATGTTGATGTTTCTCCTACTGGCGTACTATCTATGCGTCCACAGTATCAAGTGTTTCATTCAACAAATCAATCACGCCTCTCACAAGAAAATGACAGTTCCAACCAGAAAAGATTATTACCCGTAAGAACTTCACGGACCCTAATTGCATGTTTGGTTCTGTGTCAGCATGCAATTGCAGAAAAGCAACACAGAGCATGTACTATGTGCCTGTAACGATCACAAGTTACAAGAATGAACTTTTAAGTGTCTAAATTTGTATTGTGTGAGAGTTATTAGAACTCTCAAAGGGGGAAATGTTGTGTTACAAATTTATTAAATGTTTAATTTAGGTTCCAATACCATAGTATATGTTAAGCATGAGATTCCTGCCAGTCTTGTTTCAGATTACTGAGACTCTCACCGTTTGTATGAGAGCATGGGTGGGGAAAGTTTAGTATCGAGTGAACGGCTACTTCATTTGCATGCTTTGTTCATCACAATGTAAATCCCTCACCCTAAATGTATATAAATTGCAATGTAAAGTTCCCTTAGTTCAGACTAGATTGTGATGACTACAGCGACGCACAGCGAGTTCTCAATAAAGAAACCTGCTTGAAAGATATCCCAACGTCTCCTGGTCTTCGCGTCTGAGTTTCCTACACTTTAGAAGGAATAAGTTCACAACAGCAAGTTTCACAGAAATTGGCAAAAAAAGAAGAGGCTCGCCGATGACAGTCACTACAGCATACTACATATACTATAGCAACAACAAATCAGAACCATATGACTGACAGATTAAATACCAGAGTTCAGCCATATATGTATGAACCAGAGACAGACAATGATGAAGGAGAGACTCCGGCAGATGTCAAAAGAGTGAGAATGAACCAGGACATTTCTGAATGGTTAATTGACACTACTAGGCAGTGGCGGCTTGTCAATAGAGGGCGCTGGGGCGCCGCCCCCATATCAAGTTTCCAGAAATATACATGTACAAAATTAATTATATAAAAATACAAAACTAAAATAGTTTATTCATACGATGTGCCGGCTGGTAGTAAGGAAAGCAGCATTTAATAAAAACTGGCTTTAATCAACTATTTTAGATGTTTTTCAATATGTTTCATGCGGTTTCATGGGCGAGGGACGCCGGACAAATGGATGTCTATGTGAGACTTTAAATTTTCGGGCAGCATGTGACCTGAAGCTGGTCTCTAATTGGTTTCTTAAAGATTCTCCTCCGGGCGCAAGTCGTTGCGTCCCTGGCCAATCAGAATTGGATACATGTTATTTTATGAAATCTGATTGGTTCTCGTCATCTGTCATTCACTTTACGCTAGTTTTTTTTTTTTTTTTTTTTTCACTTTACGCTAGTACTGCGAGTGTGAGTGCGCAGGCGACACCACTTCCGACTCCGCCAAAACCTTGCTAGACTGACCAGCATTTTTGTAAAAACAATGGCAGCAGTTAATCCAAATTCTGTAATTTATTTGCAAAAAAACCCTTTCACGAGGCTTTCGCGGGAAGAAAAAAAAGGATAAAGGATCTCGGACCGGACCAACCAGATTTACAAATCCAGCAGCAGGCCAGTGACCGAGGATGAAGCTATACACGAAGCTTCACCCGCGCTTGTTATGAGAAACGGAGGTGGCTGACTGGATGTGATGTTAGCAATTCCCTGTTTTGTTTTCCCTGTCTTTTATTTCAAAGTGTCGGCACTGAAGTTTTGTGGACAACAACGGGCATAAAAAAATATTATATAAATAATGTTGATAAAGTGTAAAAAAAAAAAAAGCGCCCCCCATAAAATAATTATCACCAGCCGCCACTGCTACTAGGGCTGAAATGTTTAGTCGACATTATCGACCACGTCGAAAATAAAAAATTGTCAACAAATATTTTCATTGTCGATTTGATCTCATTTAACTTAACATGGGATCACATTACACTCTAATGATGGCATGAGAGAACAGCTCTGCAGTTCACGTCTGACTGAGGAGAATTACACAGATCACAGACCAGACACACTCTAAACTTAATAAACAGCTTCAGGTGATATAGATCGCGAAGTATGAGGGAATTATAATGCAAAAATAGAAGCACTCTCGTTGTGGAATAAGCGGAGCCGGAGCTCTTTAAAGGAAACACCCAGGGGTTACATCTTAAATGCAGTTATATTTAATGTGTTATACCTTTATTAAAGTTCAAATAATAGAAAAGCAGATCATGTAAATAACTATAAACTCCGAAACTGGCATTTCTCAGTGTGGTCAGTGCTTCTTCTATGAGTTGCGCAAATGTCCGGATCTAAAAGGGAGAGATTGAAACTGCACCCAGCTGATACATACTCTGTCGCGGGGACGCTCATCCCTCAAGCGTGGCTAGATTATAACGTATTGGCTCATGACTTAATGAATCATAATATATGTCACTGTGCATTTCTAATTGTGAAGAAAATTGGCAAAATGCAACTTTATTAATAAGAGAGAGTTAGGTTTTTTTGTGAGTCAAAGATGGATTGAAGGAGAAAATAAAAATATCGCCACAAGGCAGATTCCCACCAATATTTATGCTGCATATGGTCTTATAAATTCATAATATTATGAGAATATATTTAACTAAATTTCTCCACATCCATTACTTGCATTGATGAAGCTGCTGGATCAGCATTCTGTTGTTTTAATGGCATGCTGTTTCTTGTAATTTTGTGATTTTTTTTCTCTCTCGAAATATTACAACTTTAATCTCGTAATGCTATGACTTTATTCTCGTAATTTTTACATTATTCTCAAAATATTACAATTTTAATCTCGCAATGCTATGAATTTATTCTTTTCATTTTTACTTTATTCTCAAAATCATGGCACTAAAATGCTGTTGTAAGAACTATGTATGTGCTTGTGAATTTGACAGAAAGATTTAGAACACAACTTGTATACAAACATCAGTTGATCCAACCCAGTATTAAAGGGGTAATGAAATGCTCTTTTTTTACAGGTCCACTGATAATGTTAGTAATGTTTTTTTTTTTGTTGTTTTTTTTTTGCATTAAAACATCATAATTCAGTAATATATGATTATTTTGCACCCTGTTTCTGGCCCTCTGTCTGAAATGCTTGGTTTTGGCCTAAGCACTTCCTTAAAACTTCAATGTAAATTACCACTGTTATGATTGGCTAACATGCTGCTGCCCCTTGAATAGAGCGAAGAGAATGAACCAGCTCAATGTTGTAAAACTAAAGGGTTTACACACATCCAACACAGTGCATCCGAATATATGAAACTGTTCATCTCAAGCACAACTGTTAACACTCACACCTTGTCTACACCGGTCACGAGAGTCACGTCAAAAGCATTAGAGCCCATTATAATCAATGATGCTGTCTGCGCGGTGGGACAGTAAACATGTGGTGCATGCGGTGGCTCTACTACTGCCAACAACACAAATAAACAAAAGTTTGTGTTGATGCACCTGGTGTACACAGCCTCAAGCCGTGTCAATGGACACACCCGGTGTAAACTGTCATGACTTATAAAATATTTTTGAATGAAACTGTTTACTCATGTTTTTTGTGATCATGTCCAAGAGATTTAACTGCCCCATCCTTCAATAACAGTTCCTTTGCAAAGCTTGAATCGTATTATGACTGGTATGATATGAGCTGAACATACAATCCACCCTAAAATACAATGAAGACACATGCACATCAAGTTTCCAGTATCGTTCCATCCCATTTTCTTACTCCAACAAGTAAAAATAGCGCTGATGGGAGAAAAAAATCGAGGCAGTTAATGAATGACCCAGAGCTTCTCTTCAGGGTTGTAACTTGACACCGCATCTTTTAAAAGCAGCCCGAGATATGTATCAAATGGTCAAAAACATCTGTCAGGCACATCCAGACATGAAGGTGTCCTGTGAAAGTCCACTTAGGATGAATCTCCCATGACAGGCCCCATCTCTCTCCTCTTCACCTGTGTGACTGACTGAGCACCAGTGGGTAGGGCAAGGGTGCAATGACGGAAAAATAGGTAATGCATATGCAGATGTATTTGGCCTTTTTGACCTCACAATTCCCATGAATTCCAAATGAGCCATTTTGCAGCTTGGTTTAAATAAATACTCTTTTTCCATTAAGGAGGAAGTTTTCAATTCTGAAACTTACAGTACGTTTTTATAATAAAACTACCTCTTATATGTTTGGAGATCAATGAAAATTTTAATCCTTATGTCATGGCCCCTTTAATATTGCTCATCAGACTAGGTGTTTGATTTTGGGACAAGGATGGACTGGCCATAGGAAGCACCAGTGGGCTGGTCAGCATGTGGACTGGATGTTAAACCAAATTTATAGTATATACACAATGTAAATATACAAAGATTTAAATGGAGAAAAAGTTCTGCCATCATCAAGCCAGGCCATTTACGTTGCGGATCCTGGCAGTGAAATAGATATAAACACCAACTGCGCAATACCATATCTGCTGCTGTCTGTGTGCACATAAGTCTCCTCGCTAGAAGCCAAACAGGGTTTAGGATGGATGGGAATGGGAGTTATTCCTACTGGCAAGACCAGTTTAACCAGCATGCAATTTTTTGGTTAGCCATATTGTCATACTGCTGGCTGACAAGTTTGTTTTTCTGGTATGCTGGTGTGATGAGGAGGAGGGTGCGGCCAGGCCGTGATGACACACGGCCATCACTGAATCGTCGTAATGAGCTGGGAAGTCCTCGCTGCTGCCAGCCTTCGGGATTCAGAGGAAACGCTGCCATCCACCAGGAAGGGGAGGAGCCAATCCATCTACCAGGGGAGGAGCGGCTGTTGTCCGCCAGAGGGCGGAGGAGTGGCTGAGGACCAGGTGTTGGCGTGTCTGGGGACTGGCGAGCGAGTTTTTCGCTCTTTCCCTCTCCCTCCCCTCTTTCCCTCTCCCTCCCCTCTTTCGGGTGGCGGAGGAGTGTGATGAGGAGAGGGCGTGGCTGGGCCATGATGATACATGCCCGGTGCTGAATTGTTGTAATCAGCTGGGAGGAGGAAAAAGATGAGCCAGGAGTGCCAGTTCAAGGGAGAAAGAGAGAGAGAGACACAGGTGGCTGCTGTGTGTGTGTGTGTGTGTGTGTGTGTGTGTGCATGTCTGTGTTTTACGTTATTTTAAGTTAATTTATGTAATTAAAGTTCTGTTGACTGTTCTGCCAGTACCTGCCTCCTGCTTACCCATCCTGAACCCGTTATAGCTGGTTAACCAAGGAAATCTTACTGATTAAGCTAGTCAAAAAGTCTTGTTGGAACACAAGCACACCATGATCCTGTGATGTGGACCAGCATTCAAAACAACGGTTATGTAAACAGAAAAGAATACCACAGGTCATATCTTAAAATAAGCACAATCAAATGTGCTCTGCCACTAAGTTTATAGATGAGTAAGGATTTGAACCAAGTTATTTGTGTAATTTTGAATTTATGCATTTTGCAGACACTTTTATCGAAAGCGACTTACAGTGGACTTATTACAGGGAAAATCTTCCCGGAGCAACCTGGAGATAAGTTCCTTGCTCAAATACACAATGCTGGTGGCTATGGGGATCAAACCAGCAACCTTCTGCTTACATGTAAATTGCTTTAGCCCACTACACTGCCACCACCACTCCAACTCCACTGTCATCATAGTCTTCTGGCAGAATTAGATGGTTCAAGCCATCTAATGGTAGTCACATTAATTCTTATACTGTATTTTCTGAGTCTTTATGGTAGAATATAACATTTTAACCACAGAACATTTCATTGTGATGATTTTTTTTAATGTAAAAACAGCTAAAAAAGACATCAAAGCACAGTGGAAATCAATATAATTTATATAATACATACTGCACTGTGGAGTGTTATGTGATACCATAGCCCATTTCCCACATAGAGTTCCAGTACCCAAAAGGTACTTTCTGGAAGAACTTTTAAAAGAAACACCATTCCTGAAGAGACTTTTCCCTCTTCTATTTGCAACTACAAAGGGAGTCCCTTTGATGACATAATCTAGTGTCTACCATTTTTCTCCATATGTTTGCATGTATGATACAAAAGCAACAAAAAAAATTACACAAATTGAGGACATATCAGAGCAACGTTTCTGTTAGGGCTGTTTTAAAAATGACTAATTGTCTAATTGATTCGCCCTAATAGTCTAATTGATTCGCCCTAATAGATTTAATGTAATATCCCTTGCGGACATCCGGTCAGGAGAGCAATAAGAAGGACGTAACGTTGGATGCTCCAGCAGAATTAATTATTATTATTATTTCAACTTTTTTGTATATTTGCATCCACTACCCAGCTTCTGCATGTCATTTAATTATTTTTTTTGCATAAACTCCATGCCAAGTGTATTTAAGGATGAAGAATTAAATGGGTAAAGGAGCTACTGCACCGACATCGCAACAGCAGCCTGATCTTTTCGCTATGCCCATGACTCCATGTACCTCAGCCAGCCCAGATGTGCAAACTGAGCATCGAGTGGCATTGGATAATACAGTGGATCTTGAGACTGAGTTACTATCATCCCTACACACTGAGATTGCAGAAAAAATTCATTCAGAATTGATAACCATGCTGGGGATGAATTGTTGACTTAAGAGTGAGTAAAAGGCAATAAAAGCAGAATTGTATAACAGCATGGTTACTGTGTAGGCCAACATGGCAACTCTGAAAAGCATGGTAAAGGACATGGAGCAATCTCTATCAACCTGACAATAGAATTTGTATTGAGGATGTTCTCTGCATTACAGGGATTATCCGTTCAGGTATTGAAATCAAACTGTCACTGTATGCAGATGACATATTACTATGTTTCTAATTCAATTTCGATTATCCCTTTAATCATATCAATGTTCAAAAAAATGTGGTTCCTTTTCTGGTTACAAAATTAATTTTCATAAGAGTGAGTATTACCCTGCAAATGCACTTGCAGTGCAACTCCAACAGACCGTCGTATATATACTTCCCCTTATGTGGCCACGCTACATATATATATATATATATATATATATATATGTAGCGTGGCCACATAAGGGGAAGTTTTTAAATAAGGTTAATGACAAAAAACTAATTATGTTTAGTCATTATATGCAATTAGTTTTATTGCTTTCCCCTGTATGCTGTATTCGCCTTAGCTGTTGTGTATTTGACCCCGATTTCTGTTCGCGCGATAACTTCTCGTGACTTCGCGTCACGTGATTACCTGTCATGTAAACAGGAAAAGACTACGAGTTTACCATATAAGGAACGGGTATGCGGTCTTTGGGAGAGGGTACTCTCATTCACAGATTTTTCCCTTCATGATTGGATTATTGCTGACTGACTTGGAAGCGTGGTGTCGCCGTTCCTCAGAGGAGTAGTTCCGTGGGCTCGCAGCCTGGATTACTTTTATCGGAGGACTAAAGACAGTTATCTTCTTCATTTGATCTTGCTCACGGACTACACAAAGTTACCGGTGAGGCTGATCTGAACTCTGCCATTAACTCTGTGCATGCTGGAATATACTTTTACACACACACACATACATACACATCACTTACATGCTATGGTCTGGTATTATTGTAAATTTTCTTTTGTCTTGTAAATACACTTGGGTTGATTGTTTATTTAACAGTGTTGAGTCATACTTTTTCCTACTCCTTAGATTAAATAGAAGCGGGACTTTTGTTCCCATTATTTTGTTGATACTCTACATTTTAATATTGTGGAGTGTTACATAGTGGTGGCCCGTACGGGGACTACGTGCTGTTTCTTTTTGTTATAGTGTTTTTTGTGTGTCCATAAATATGGAGGAAGAGACACACGTAAATGGAGGAGTAATTAATCAGAAACTAAATACTGATGAAAATGATGTAAATGAGTTAAGGTGTAGCTTTGATGAAGCACTAGCGGCTGATTTCACTGCAGGCCCATTTGTTACCAGACGTAATCCGGCAGCTGAAATAACATCTATGCTGAGTTCAATGTATATTGATGATGATGTTGATGATGATGATGATGATTCTGATGAAAGAGATGTAGTGAATGTAAATATTGTACAAACAATGCAGAGGTTGATAAACTGAAGGTGGATTTATTGGCTCTTAGTGCTAAAATACAACATAATGAACAGGAGTTAAAACAGTCTGTAGATAGTTCCCTTAATAGAGAAACTAGTTTCCGGGAGGCAGTGGACGCTGGCTTAGCAGATTTAGAAGATCATTTCCAGAGGTCTATAGAGAAGTTGGAGAGAGCGGTGGTTGACTGTTTTCTGCGGAGAGATGCCAGATGGGAGAATCAAATGAAAAAGTTAAGATTCACCAGTACCCCATCTCGCTCTCAAATACAGACTTTTAACCCAGCCCCTTCCATATCTACTGTGAATGATTTGAGAACTCCTATACCAGCATCGAGAGTTAAAGTCCCCCCTGCCAATAGGGTCAATGCTACCTATGATGTCGCTTATGGAGCTCCACTAACGAATATGCCTCACTCTACTGTTGTTCCCAGTATCTCGTCCTTCTGTGGGAGACCCCCGATACGGCTGGAATTCCCTTCCTTCGGGGAATCATGTGAGACATCGGACGTACTCCATTTCATTGAACAATGTGAAAATTATCTGGACATCAGGCCCCTTCCTAGTGTGGAGCTTGTTGGCACGCTGAGTACAGTGCTCAAAGGACCCGCTTTGAGCTGGTGGAAGGCAGAAAAAGCCAAGGTAACAGATTGGCAATCTTTCAAAGATGCTTTTATGTCTGCTTTTCTCCCAGAGGATTACCTCACGGAAGTGGAAGACAAGTTGAGGTCCCTGGTGCAGCAACCACGTCAGCGATTGAGAGATTTCGCCTATGACTACCGAGCTCTGTGCCTCAAATGGAAGCCTGATATCACAGAAGATGAGATGGTGAGCAGAATTCTGAACAACATCAATCCAAGGGTTGCGGGCTGTCTGAGAGGGACAGTGAAATCTGTGGAACAGCTGGTGAAGGTGGGATCTATGGTGGAGAAGGACTGGATGGGTGCAAAAGATTACTGGCAGAAAGTGGGTAATTTGAATGGTAAAGACAAGGTGAATAAAAAACCACCTGAACGGAATACCTCCAAAGGTCTAGCAGGATTGTCCATTGCACAACCACACCCTATAACTTCCCTTCTGGTAGTGCCTGTAACAATAAAAGGACAAGAGGTGAAGGCGGTGCTGGATACAGGGAGCATGTACACCCTTATTCAGGAAAACCTGTGGAGACAATTAGGAGGGGAAGCAAATCCTGACCCTCCAGTTCCCCTTCAACGGTTCATTATGGCTGATGGAAAAGTGCACCAGGCTATTAGCCAGAAAACCATATGTTATAAGTGGCATGATAAGGTATGCATAGTGGAGACTTATATAATGAAGGATGCTCACCTGGCCTTTCCCATTATAGCTGGCTTGGACTTCCTAAGAGCCGCTGAATCCATAGTGGATGTAGGACAAGGGAGATATGGCCTGAAAATGGGCAAATGATATATTTATCATCTCTTCCTAAACACCCTTATCAATCCGGGTCTGTCTACAAATCCGGTAGGTGAAAGAGTATGCTCTACTACTGCTGTGAGTCTCTATTACGCCTTACCTCCAACCTGGAAACCTCCACTCGATTCCCTGCACCCAGAAGTTGCTCCCAGCTGGGACTCCGACGATCAGGAGGAATTACGGAAGCTGATGAATAATTGGCCTCAAACCACCTCCAAGGCCCTGGGCAAAACATCTGTGGAACAGCACAAAATCATCCTATCTGAGGAAATGCCCATTAAATCCCGAGCTTATAGGGTCTCACCTTTCAAGAAAAAAATGAATCCATGGAAGGCGCCTCCTGGTTCAGTACATTGGACTTGCAGTCAGGATACTGGCAGGTAGAAATGGAGGAAAGAAGTAAAGATAAAACAGCGTTCATCACCTCTCAGGGACTGTTCCAATTCCGCTCCATGCCATATGGGCTCCGGAATGCCGCAGCCACCTTCCAGAGGCTGATGGAGAAGGTCCTAGCAGAATTGAGAGGGAAGTTTTGTTTTGTTTACATTGATGACATTATAATCTATTCACGGACTTTAAACGAACATGTACAACATCTGAACACCATTCTGCAAAGACTAAACCAAGCATCGCTTACCCTGAACATGAAGAAATGTCACTTCTTTAAAAAACAGTTAAAGTTCCTTGGCCAAATCGTCTCAGTGAAAGGAGTGGAGGTCGATCCTGAAAAGACCCGGGCAGTTGCTGACTATCCTCCTCCCAAAGACCTTAAAGCCCTCCAACGCTTCTTGGGATTAGCAGGGTGGTACCACAAGTTCATTCCCCATTTTGCAGACATCACAGCTCCATTAAATAACCTGAAAAAGAAAGGAGTAAAATGGGATTGGACTCCTGAGTGCCAAACCAGCCTTGAGAACATCAAACAAATATTGCAAGACCCACCTGTATTGATGCAGCCTGACCTCAATCAACCTTTCCAGGTACATACAGATGCCAGTGATGTGGGCTTAGGAGCCATTATCACCCAGCAAACTCCTGAGGGGGAACGGGTAATAGCTTATGCATCACGAACATTGCGGGGACCTGAGGTGAACTATTCAACGGCTGAAAAAGAGTGTCTGGCGGTGGTCTGGGCGGTGGAAAAATGGAGACATTATCTTGAAGGAAGACAGTTTGACATTTACAGCGATCATGCTGCCTTAACTTGGGCCTTCAATAGCCCTAAAACCTCCGGTGAGTCCGGTGGACTCTTAGGCTGCAGCAATTCATCTTCCAAGTACATCACAGGAGAGGATGTCTGAACCTGGGACCAGATGCCTTGTCACGAGCCTGTGAATCTAAGGAAAGAGAAAGTGTGCACTGTATGGCCTTAACAACATCGAAATGTGCATCAGACATACCTCACACGTTAGCGGAAATCTCTCAAGCACAAAGTAGTGACAATACTGTTTCTCTCCTACAATTGGCCCAAAAAAACAGAAAGGTACAGGATCCACAGATTACCATCGAAGTCCACCAGGGGGTGTTATATCGCCGGGTACCTGTAAAAAATAATGGAGATAAATTCCAACTGGTTGTTCCTCAGGCGTTAATACCTGGATTTTTACATTACTTTCATGATAACACGCTGGGAGGACATCTGGGACGACTAAAAACACTGCTGAGGCTCTTGGAGGTGGCGTGGTGGCCCACTGTCCGAAAAGACATCTGGCAATACGTCAAAGGATGTGATACCTGTCAAAAATATAAACACGACAATACAAAACCCAGTGGCTTCCTACAGCATACGCAAGTGACAGAACCGTGTCACACTTTGGGGATGGATTTTATGGGACCTTTTCCTCTCAGTAAGAATCAGAACACTTACCTTTTGGTGATAGTCGACTATTACACCAAATGGGTAGAGATGTTCCCCCTTAGAGATAGTAAAACACAGAAGATCGTCAAAATTCTCAGGGAAGAAATCTTTACCCGATGGGGGGTCCCTAAATACATCATATCTGACCGGGGAGCACAATTCACTTCCAACGTACTGTCAGAGCTATGCAAGTCCTGAGGAAGCATCCAAAAACTTACTACCAGTTATCACCCTCAAACAAACCTGACAGAAAGAATAAACAGGACAGTGAAAACTATGATTGCGTCATATGTGGGACAATATTATCAAACCTGGGACCAGTGGTTACCTGAGCTAAGGTTTGCTATCAACACGGCACACCAAGAAACCACAGGTAGAGCTCCGGCTGAATTAATGCTGGGCAGACAGCTTCACGGTCCACTAGAGAGGTTAATCCTCAAACCCCCCACTCCTGACCAAACCTCGTATAATCTAGTTGAAAGACAGAACATCATGGCAGAGGAGGTAAAGCTCCGAGTAGGATATATATATATATATATATATATATTTATTTATTTATTTTTTTTTAAACAATTGATCGAATTGTTACCAAGAAATTACTACTACAAACATGTATATTCAATGGGGGGCAATCCCTATCTAACTTCAAAATGTATTATTGGTCATTGCATTTCCAATAGATAACATATTGGTCCAATTTGTCAAACGCTTTATGGTGTAGACTAGAGGTAAACTCATGCAAGTCTACTTCATAATTGGTTCTACTTACATCATTGTTACCCATTAGCCATTCAGGCTTCACAGACAATCCAGTTGTTGCACCTTAAATTAGCTTCTGCCTCTACATTAATGCCAATATTTCAGAATATTTTCTTCCCCCCATTGATTATAGATTCTGCTTTCCAGAAGTGGCATGGGAAAGGGCTATGTTTTAGTGATCCATATAAGGATGGTACCTTTTGCAACTATGCTGAGTTGTCCCCCTAAATGACAGCTACCAGCATCTCAGCTTTTTTGTTATTTTCAAGTTAGCATTGCTGTTTCCCTCTTCCCAAATGATCCTTCTTTACTGCAACAGGTGTGAGAAGTTCCCTATCTGTCACTCACTTGACATTGTGTCGATGCAGTGACACTAGGGGACACTCTTGAGAGTCAGAGATGGCTCTGATCTTTGATAAAAGGCCAATGGGAATTGGCGAGTGGTATTTGCATGCCCCTCCCCCGGACTTACAAGTATAAAAGGAGGGGACGTGCATACCGCTCATTAGATTTTCTCTTCAGAGTATCTGGGCTCAGCCACGCCCTGCCCTAGTGCCTTTATTCCCGGAAGTGCATGAGGAGCTGACGAGTTCGTGGGAGGCACATTTCTCTGCCCAGTACCGATCTCTCGGCTCCCCCACCCTAACTACCCTCGATGGTGGAGCAGCCAGGGTTTACTCAGCAATGCCCCCAGTGGATAAGGAGCTCGTGGTGCACCTGTGCCCACATTGCCCCGGTCCCTGGCAAGAAAAATCTGGAAGGTTCATGACTTCCCTGACGGCTAGAGACTACAGCGCTGCCAGACAACAAAGCCAAGGCGCTGAAAGAACTGCACAAGGGTAGTTCTGACCTGGGATTGATGCACGAGCTGCGCTCGATGACCGAACTTACCCTCCGGGCAACAAAGGTTATGGCGCGGCCTCTTGGGCGGACAATGTCCACACTGTTGGTTCAGGAGCGCCACCTGTGGCTGAACCTGGTCGGGATGCATGAGCCGGACCGTCCGACTCAGCTACTTGATTCAATTTGCCAGGCACCCGCCCAAGTTTGCCAGGGTGTCCACCTCACCACAGTGCAGGGCGAGAACACCATCACCTTGCACGCAGCAATTGCCATCCTTCTAAGGAAGCATGTATCTACGATAGAGCCTGTCCCTCTAGCCCAAATGAAGAGCGGATTCTACAGTCCCTTCATTGTACAGAAAAAGGTGGGTTGCGGACAATCTTGGACTTGCGAGTTCTGAACCGGGCCTAACACAGATTCTGTTCAAGATGCTGATGTTAAGATGTATTCTAAAAAGTTTCCGGAATGAAGTCTTCATGAAAGTCGCAGAGGCTACCCTTGCCGCATTAAGGGAAGTGGGCATCCACATTCTAAACTACCTTGAAAACTGGCTAATCCTAGCTCACTCTCAGGATGTGTTGTGTGCACACAGGGACCTGGTGCTCGTGCACCTCAGCCGGCTAGTGCTTCAGGTCAACTGGGGAAAGAGCAAGCTCCTCCCAGTTCAGAGCATCTCTTTTCTCGGTTTGGAGTTGGACTCAGTCTCGTTGACGTCACGCCTCACGAACGAGCATGCCCAGTCAGTGCTGGCCTCTCTTGAAACTCTTTCAGAGGCGTCTGGGGCATATTGCATCCTCGGCGGTGGCCACACCGCTCAGGTTGATGCATATTAGACCGCTTCAGCACTGGCTCCGGACTCAACTCCCGAGATTGGCATGGCGCCGATCTTTCACCGCCTCTTCAGCCCTTGGAACGACCTTGCATTTCTACGGGCAGGGGTTCCCCTAGAACAGGTCTCCAGGTGCGTCATGGTCACAATCGAGACAGGCTGGGGTACTATATGAAACAGGCATGCTTCCGCAAGCCCCTGGACGGGCCCTCAGCTATGTTGGCACATCAACTGCCTCGAGTTGCTGGCAAAACTGCTCGCCCTGCGGAGGTTCCAGACGTTGATCCAGGCCAAACACGTGTTGGTTCGAACAGACAACACTGCGATGGTGGCATATATCAACCACCAATGTGGGTTACCCTCCCCTCGCATGTCACAACACGCCCGTCGTGTCCTCCTCTGAAGTCAGCAGCACCTCAAATCGCTGCGAGCCACTCACATCCCGGGCAACCTCAACACCATGGTGGACGCAATGTCACGACAGGTCACCCACAAGGGAGAGTGGAGACTCCACCCTCAGGTGGATCAGCAAATTTGGAGTCAAAACAGGCAGGCACAGGTAGACCTGTTCGCCTCCCCGGAATCCTCACATTGCCCGCTCTGGTACACCCTGACTGAGGCCCCCCTTGTCATATAGGTGCTGGCACACAGCTGGCCACCTGGACTAAACAAGTGTGCATTCCCCCCAGTGAGCCTACTTGCACAGACCCTGTGCAAGGTCAGGGAGGATGAGGAGCAGGTCTTCTTAGTGGCTCCCTATTGGCCCACAGACTTGTTTCTCGGACCTCATGCTCCTCGCGTCAGCTCTTCCTGGCAAATTCCCCTGAGGAACGACATTCTTTCTCAGGGATGGGGCGCCATCTGGCACCCGCAATCAAACCTCTGGAACCTCCATGTCTGGCCCTTGGACGGGATGCAGCAGACCTTAGTGGCTTACCACCTGCCGTGGTAGACACCATCACTCAGGCTAGGGCCCCCCTCTATGAGGTGCCTGTATGCCTTGATGTGGCATCTGTTTGCTAAGTGTTGTTCTTCCCGGCACGATGACCCTCAGAGATGCGCAGTCAGCTCAGTGATTTCCTATCTGCAGGAGAGGTTGGAGGGAAGGCTGTCCCCCTCCACCTTGAAGGTATATGTAGCGGCCATAGCCACGCACCACAACACAGTGGACGGCAAGTCTTTAGGTAAGTACAACCTGATTAACAGGTTCCTGAGAGGCGCTAGGAGGTTGAATCCCTCCGTAGTCCTGCAAGGCCTTTGTGGGTCTCCCTTCGAGTCCTTGGAGTCAGTAGAGCTTCAGGCACTCTCCTTGAAGACAGCTCTCCTGACAGCGCTCACCACCATCAAGAGGGTAGGGGACCTGCAAGCGTTCTCTGTCAGCAATAAATGCCTGGATTTCGGTCCGGGTTACTTTCACGTGATCCTGAAACCCTGACTATGTGCCCAAGGTTCCCACGACGCCTTTCAGGGACCAAGTGGTGAACCAATGGTGAAATAAGTGGACCAATTCCACTGAAAAACATATCCCTTTTGGCAAACTTCGTCGTCCTTTGGAAGAGACCCCTTTGCCCCAGTCTCCATGCTCGTAGAGCTTCCTCCCCTATTGGGCAGGATCTACCATGGGACTTCTCCACATGACATACTTCCAACTAGACTTGGAAAGACCATGTAACGTATTTCCACTTAATATACCCCCCCACCCCGCCACCCTTGGGCGTGGTGTGGTCTCCACGGTGTCTTCCCCTTCCCATTGGCCTTTTATCAAAGATCAGATGCGTTTCGGGTTCTCAAGAGTGACTCCTAGTGTCACTACATCGACACAATGTCTTGTTCCCTCCATCAGAGAAATTTGAGTCTCAAATTTGAGATGGAAATGTAACATTGCTCGAGCACCCTTGTCAGAGGGCTCACAATCACATGTTATTTATCTTTTGGCCAACCGTATTGAACATTGCTTTTAAGCCCAAAGTATGCTTCAGTCAGATGGATCGCTGAGCATCCACATAAAGGACACGTGACAAAAATGTCATCATGAGGATGCACGAGCACTAAATGCGTGCATCCAGATTTTTCTAACCATGCACCTTTGAACATGCAGAAAGGAGTGCGCCTGGAGATTTTGCACTAATTAATGGGTCCTCGTCGGAGTGCTTCGGAGATTGCATGAAAAGGGGAGGGCCTGATGTGCAACAAGACATCTAATTTGCACACGTTCAACAATGGCATCTCAAGAGATGAATAGCAATACCGAGAGCAGTGGTTCAATACGATTTTATTAAATGTGTCGAGTGAAAATCAAAACACGGATAATGAAACCAGAAGTACTGATATTTATTGTCTTCCAGCCAAACATAGATGAGCACAATCCTCCAAACTTCAGTATGCTTTTCATTGCAATAGTCCAATAAATAAAATGTATTTGAGAAATATTGATCAAGCTGTCTTTGTTCAGGTTTTACATATTGAGCATGTTATCATTCAGGTCCATTCTCTGCAAAATATTGCACTCTGTGTTGTGTTTCAGTAGCAAAACACTCAAACATGATATTTGGTAGGGTTTTTTCTGTGCAGTTGTTATTAGGTAGTCACTCAAAATAGCCAAACAGGACACAAATGATGTAAAGATTTGCGTCATCCATGTTTGTCTCTTGATAAAGCCGGCCAATGAAAATCTAGATAATTTGGGACTGATGGATCATGTAGCTAATGAAAACAAAAGATATGAGGGTTGTGCAAAAAAACTGAGAGAGTTGTTAATGAAAAACAAAAATTCCTAACATATGCACAACTTTAAATACTTACCGAATTTGTAGAGACCACAAATTGGCACAGCATCTTTTTTAAATGAGGACAATCAGCTGTAGGGCCTTGCCCCACTAAAAATGGCAGCAGATACAGCATGGCCCTTTGTTCTATGATCAAATGTGAGACATTGAACTTGGTTTCCCAGAATGCTTCACAGCCGCATGGGAAGTCCCGCCCATGGACTCGATCTCAAATGTCACTGGTCAAAAGCGGCCTATGACCGATGACGTCATAATTTTAACAAAACCAGCGGTTCTAATTGATTTCGCTCTCTCTACTTACAGCCTCGCTGCCTACAACTGTACAAGCTGTGCTCTAAAGAGATGTATATACACAAAGGAATTTCCCTCCATCTGGACAAAGAGAGACCACATTTTTCTAACCTCACCATTTGGCCACGTTAGAGTAAGATTAACTTAGCTTTGTTCCAGTCGTGTAGTATACTTATTACAACCGGTTAATTTAATTTTCACTGTGAGACAACAGTGAATTTGTTTCGAAAACGGAAAAGGCAACCAGCTTCCCTTCTCAATCGTTTTCTATCAACGTTGACTACCTCCTGCATTTCTCTCCATCACTGGACCCGAGAAATAATGCAGAGACGCGTCTTTTCGCTGACGAGCATAAGACAAAGTACCGAATCCAGATCGTTTTCTCCTAACAGCTCAACGCAACAGAAATGCAAACGGACAACCCTGCTGAAATCACACAGGATTTCCCAAGTAAGGCTTGATATCTGGGCAGGTTTAGTTTAGAAACTGTGACTTTTCTTATGAAACTAAATCATATATATTTGATTGCTGAATGTTTGATGTTTTGTTACATTTGTCTGTTTAACTACTATCGCTGATTGCTGTGTTGATTTATGAGATCGTCATTTTTGGTGAAATGTTTATTTTATTGAGTGATCTGAACTAATGATTCAATCACGCTGTTACCAGCGTGTATCCTCTGTTAAATAATCTTCACCCCTGCTTGTTCGCTCTCTCTCTCACACACACTGGAATTCACAGAGCAAGCAGCACCAGGCTGGTGTTTTTCAAATACTCCCGCCTGTTTCGTTCAGTTCCTTTGTGTGTCTGCTGATTACCACCAACACGCAGGATCTGATCCAGCCATGTTTCTTTCCCTACACATTCAAATAATTGTTGGCTCCGCCCTTTACGATCTAATCCTCCTTTTTGAAACTAGTTTCCATTTTGAATTCAGTTCGCCATTTTGAACCTAGTTCTCAATGTTTAAACTGATCCTCCATTTTGAAACTGGTTCCACACGTGGAGTTTAGTCCACCATTGTGTGTCTTTCTTACCGAATCTAGACACACACCCACACACACATACATACACTAGCATATAGCTCCACAATTTAGTTAGGATTTCCATTTTATGTTTTCGTATTTTATTCATCTAGTATTGGCAGTGTTCATTGCTGTTTGATTATAATAAATCTGGTTATATTATAATAAGTACTCCTGGTTGTTTGTTTGAATATTGTGTTGAAGTCAGCCTCTTCCAAGTCAAGAACTCCTGTATTACTTCGGTATTGTTAAATTGTTGTTGTTAGAAGCCAACTGTAACCAGATTACTGTTGGATTCATATGGCAATAATTTGACTAGCTTCTTCCCCTTTTTGATTATTTTGATTATCAGTCAAAATACTTAATCTGCAGGGTAGAATTTTATGAGACTTGATCACTTACTATAATTTCTCTTGTAACTGAGTGGTGCCCCGAGGATAGAATTTAACAAATTAAATTATATTAATTAATTTAATTTAATTAATAATTATTTCTGATAGTAAAACTGATCTACACAACCGGTGCACCCTACACAGCAAAACAGGATTCCAACAGTCCCAAATTCTCAAAGCTCTCTGGTCAAATGCTTTTGTTACACACATATTTTCTCTATTTGTTGTACTTGACAGCAAAACAAATGCCCACTGCCAAACTCCAGCTCAGACCTCATCAAGGGGGAAAGCAAACAACATTTTTGTGTTACTGCCTGAGGAAAGTCACACTTATGACTTCCATGTCTTTTATGGACAACAACGCAGAGTTGAACAGAACACATATGTGAACGAACTGTTCCTGAACGTTTCTTTTGTGATATTTGAATAATCCTCTGTAATGTGTGCTCATGCATGATGCAATGCTGTGATTGGATGGTAGCATTCCTTCTCATGAATAATGTGAAGAAAGGCTCAGAATCTAGTGATGTAAATGTGCACTGTTCTATCAATAACAACTCAGAAGAATGAAATGGCTCATAAAAAGGTAAACACAACCATTTTCCCCTTAATAATAAACATAATGAACGTTATCATTGTTTTCAATGATGTGCAACCTGTACATATCTGCTAATATCTCAAAAATTGTTCTGGTGTTCACTTAAAGAGTCATGACCCTTTAAGTCTGCAAGTCTTTCTGATAGAACTGTAAGAATAAGCATAGTGTACACCGTGACACCATTATCTAGTTAGCTCCTAGTCAATCATAATCGGTCCTTGCTTTAAAAGTCTGCTTAAATCCTATGACTGATGTTTCAGTGTACCAACATGACAACCTGTACCTCCCCACCACCACCGGTTGAGTACCGTGCTGCACAGGTTTAGGATCCTTGCCACCTGCTTCCTATCTCCGTCAGGATCTGACGGTTTGAGTAACAATGTCATCAAACCACCAGATGGGACTTGTGCCAAAAAGAGACATTAAATTCCTGTTTTTTATCATTATTCATCAAATACATGTCATGCTAACTTTACTAAAGTCTGCAAGTCTTTCTGATATAAATTATACTGTATATCTGGGACAAGATAAGCAGTCTGTTTGTTAGACATCTGTCTATAATTAGCAATGATGTCCATGTGTAATGCTACAATTTGAACAGCACTTTAAATGTAGTTTGAAAGGGAAAAAAAGTTTATTCTAGTAAAAAATATTGCTGCATATAATATTCCTTTACTGCCAGATAAAACAGGTGCTTTTACACTTGGGTCGATTGCTTGGACTGAACCCAAGTTCATTTCCTCCCCCCTACCACTACCCCCACTGGTCTCTGTTCACATCATAGTATTTGGATCCAAACCGTGGTCTGACAGCATCATCAATGTGAGTACAACCAGCAACTGTTTACCACTGTAACTTGGTAACAACTCAAGAAGACATTAGCTTTGCTGTGCTATTAAAGTATTCTTCCCTTTGGATTTACCATCAAAACTTTATATGTACAGAACGGCACTTGCATTTGTCTGCCATGGATGCATTGAATGTGCAGTGGTGTGATGAACGTCAGCATTTGTCTGCCACAAGCCCGCAGATGCATTGCAAGAGATGTGAAAAATGTGAGCTGCTCCCTGAAAGTGATTTATTTGGAGACATGCAGGTATGAGAAATGCATAATAATTGTGATCGAGATTCTGCAAAATTGTGAATTATACGTCATCACAAACGGTTCATTTCTGCGATTTGGTACAATTGCATTCATTTAAGCAGAGAACAGAACTGGAGTTCACATGAACCATAGCGAACTTCGTGAATACACACCCGAGTTTGGAAAACACCATTACCATCATTCAAACAATGTAACTGACGTAATGTGAAAGCACCCTAATCTCTTTTGTAAAATAATTTTTTATATATATTGTACAGCAGTTCAATGGAAAGGAGGAGGCGAGAACTGGCTTGACAATATAAATAATAGTTTTAATAATAAACTGAACGAAAAACACACAAACATAAACACAGAGCATCTGCCTGTAATTCTCTCCCTCTCTCGAACCGTCGTTACCGGCCGCCGTTATCCCTCGCACGCCCCCATCAGGCTGATTGTGGACCGGGCGTGAGTTGTTCCAGCCCGGACCTGGCCTTTTCCGCTCTAAACTCTTCCCGGTGTTGCCTCAGGCCAGGGGGTGATGTACACACCCCCCCTCCCCCCCTTCCTTTGTCAGCAGGTCATCCCCGCCTTGCTAGATCTGGAAGGAGAATGACAGGGCAAAAACAACAACAAAACAGGCGAGGGAAAGGCCAACACGGAGCGACAGAGAGAGAGAGGAGAGAGGAAAAAAAAAACTCACTCACCGGTTTTCTGATGCACTGTCGTGTGGTCCCCGATCACTCCTCCACCCTCTCAGGGGGACGGTAGCCACTCCTCCCTGTGCGGACCAGAGTCAGACTGAACCCCAGTGGACAGAACGCCCCTCCGTGTTCTCGGCGACCCGTGGGGACTCTCCTCCGCCCCTGGCAGCGGCCCTACCATTTCAGGCGGTCAAGGAGTCTCTTCCCTCCTCCCCTCATGGACGACGGTCCTCTCGACCCTTACGCATTTCTGGGGGATGGCAGTGCACTCCTCCACCCCTGGCAGCGTCTCCTTTGCTCTAGGCAGTCGGGGAGTCCAGTGCCCACTCGCCTAGAGGATGCCGGCCGTTTTCTGCGGTCGGGCTACTCTATCCCCTGGTGGATGGCAGCGGCAGTCAAGTCAAGTCAAGTCAAGTCAAGTCAATTTTATTTGTATAGCGCCTTTCACAACACACATCGTTTCAAAGCAGCTTTACAGAAGTTCAGCATTAACAGACAATAAAAATGTAATGTCTATAAAGTCGATAAATCATCATCCTTGTGCAGGGCTCCAAACTGCGACTAAAAATGGTCGCATTTGTGACCAAATAAATTTATTTGTGAGTGTAATTTCTGTCAAGGTCGCCATTGGCGACAGTAAAAGTTTACTCCCTTTGATTTTAAAAGTTGCATTACATTTCCCGAGATACATTACAAAAGTTTATATCAAAGAAATAGCGGGGAAAACGGAGTTCATTGCAAGAACTAACCATTTCAAAAAAGAGACTGTTAGAAAACACGGTGACAGTAACAAGCATAAAAAATGCACGTGATCACAAAATTGCGAAGAATGCTCCACAGACTACACTGTTAGCGAGCTGCGGGACAAAAAGGAATGGAAGGAGTTAAAAATGAAAAAAAATTTGGCGCCTGTTTTTCCCCCTATAGGAGCCAATCGCTCCTTAATTGATTTTTTTTTTTTTTTTTTTTTTTTTTGGAGCCCTGTTGTGGAATTAGATAAGATATGATTCTTTATCGTGTTTAAAAATAATCAAATAATAATTGTATTAATAACCCCAGTGAGCAAGCCGAAGGCGACTGTGGCAAGGAACACAAAACTCCAAAAGATGATGGTTAATGGAGAAAAATAACCTTGGGAGAAACCAGACTCACTGTGGGGGCCAGTTCCCCTCTGGCTAACATCATGAATAATGTAAATAAGAATTATTTATAGTTAAAAAACATGATTTAAAAAATTATTAAACTTATTAAGTGCTAAGGGTCAGTATTTAGACAGTGATTGTGTTTGAACTGCAAGATTAGTGACCAGTGTCTCTGAAGTCCATCCTTGATTAAATTCCAGAAGTTCACTTAGATGCACAGTCCCCTGGGTGGACGATAGTGTCGAGGAATCCGCAACGGGCATCCCTCCTCCTTCCTGGGTTTTGGCACCAATGTAAAGCAGTTCAATGGAAAGGAGGAGGTGAGAACCGACTTGACAATATAAAATCAATCAATACACAGAACAGCAGTATAAGACAGTACAATGTTTGCCATAGACAGAATGCTTTTATATGACAAACATGAATCAATAAACAGTGAACCGCTATTTGTAAAAGGACAAAGTGTTTTCAGAGCCCTCCAGATAGAAAAGAGCTGGTGCACACCAAACCAGCTGTTTTCTCTGCTGGGGTCAAAAATGCATGTTTACCCATGATGGAATCAATTGCAAAACGTCAACCCACACACTTATAAAGTGTCACAAAGATCTGCCAAGTGCCAGGCTCAATGAATTCCCATAAGCTTCTTTCTCATGTAAAATGCATTCCAAACCTGCACAACAATTTCTTTTGGCAAATTAGTGCTGCAAGACAAATTTGGGAGGCAGATGGGGTCTCGTGTAACACATTTACTTTTAAAAACAAAGTTATCATAACGCCAGGATCACAACGGCAATGGAGAACTCTCCCATTCATTAATGTAACTGGAATCAATCGATAATGAGGACACTGTCAAATAATTAAAATAAGAATTAAATTAGAGTCATGAGAGATTTTGTTGTCTGGTAAACCTGCAAAGCTAATTAAGTTCCTGGAGCAAACTTTCCAATCATTACAATAATCCACGAGCCTTCAGTCTATTACAGGAATGAATAATTGGTTTGGTGTTATCCCGGAGGATTTAATTTCAAATTGAAGCCATGGATCAGAGGTGTGAACTGCAGCTATAGTGGATAAGCCAGCGAAGCTAGACTGATATACACTACCATGTGCTTCTTCACTAACATTGCTCTGGTATTTTCAGGACAATAATATGCAACTAATGTACAAATAAGAAAATGGTAAATATTGATGCTGCTGTGTCTCAAACAAACATACCATCATAGGGAAGAGAATGGATCTCATTCACTAAACATATGTACACATGTATACACAGTACGTAAAATCTGTGTGCAGATTTCTTAATTACATAATTTTTTAACTGCATTAATTTTTTTATGTTGGAGTATGGAGGTGAGGTTGTGCAAAGAGCCCTTTAATGGAGATTGTTTGGGTGTGTATTATGCTAACTGTGGGGATGCACACCTTCATTTAGAATAATCTGTATTCATCAACATCAGAACAAGGGTAAGAACAAATGTATGTACTGTATGTAAGCACCTGTTGTGAATCTGGCAGGGAAATGTGTGTGAGAAAAAACAAATACAATTATTACTGAATAAGACACAATAAATTAATAGATGGTTGATAGTAACATCTGAGGTTGTTACCATCCTATCAACCACCAGAGGGAGCCCTCTCCCGAATACTGATCTTCACCCATTTCATCACTGCTCATTTCCTGTTTACCACATGTATACACTCACCTAAAGGATTATTAGGAACACCTGTTCAATTTCTCATTAATGCAATTATCTAATCAACCAATCACATGGCAGTTGCTTCAATGCATTTAGGGGTGTGGTCCTGGTCAAGACAATCTCCTGAACTCCAAACTGAATGTCAGAATGGGAAAGAAAGGTGATTTAAGCAATTTTGAGCGTGGCATGGTTGTTGGTGCCAGACGGGCCGGTCTGAGTATTTCACAATCTGCTCAGTTACTGGGATTTTCACGCACAACCATTTCTAGGGTTTACAAAGAATGGTGTGAAAAGGGAAAAACATCCAGTATGCGGCAGTCCTGTGGGCGAAAATGCCTTGTTGATGCTAGAGGTCAGAGGAGAATGGGCTGACTGATTCAAGCTGATAGAAGAGCAACTTTGACTGAAATAACCACTCGTTACAACCGAGGTATGCAGCAAAGCATTTGTGAAGCCACAATACGCACAACCTTGAGGCGGATGGGCTACAACAGCAGAAGACCCCACCGGGTACCACTCATCTCCAATACAAATAGGAAAAAGAGGCTACAATTTGCAAGAGCTCACCAAAATTGGACAGTTGAAGACTGGAAAAATGTTGCCTGGTCTGATGAGTCTCGATTTCTGTTGAGACATTCAGATGGTAGAGTCAGAATTTGGCGTAAACAGAATGAGAACATGGATCCATCATGCCTTGTTACCACTGTGCAAGCTGGTGGTGGTGGTGTAATGGTGTGGGGGATGTTTTCTTGGCACACTTTAGGCCCCTTAGTGCCAATTGGGCATCGTTTAAATGCCACGGCCTACCTGAGCATTGTTTGTGACCATGTCCATCCCTTTATGGCCACCATGTACCCATCCTCTGATGGCTACTTCCAGCAGGATAATGCACCATGTCACAAAGCTCGAATCATTTCAAATTGGTTTCTTGAACATGACAATGTAACTAAAACATGACATGACAACTAACTTGAACATGACTAAACTAAACTAAAACTTGAACATGACAACTGTACTAAAATGGCCCCCACAGTCACCAGATCTCAACCCAATAGAGCATCTTTGGGATGTGGTGGAACGGGAGCTTCGTGCCCTCGATGTGCATCCCACAAATCTCCATCAACTGCAAGATGCTATCCTATCAATATGGGCCAACATTTCTAAAGAATGCTTTCAGCACCTTGTTGAATCGATGCCACGTAGAATTAAGGCAGTTCTGAAGGCGAAAGGGGGTCAAACACAGTATTAGTATGGTGTTCCTAATAATCCTTTAGGTGAGTGTATATAGCCATGCTGTTCCATTGTTCATTGCAAAGTACTGCCAGTTTACCCTGCCATACTGAGCGTTTTCTCCATTGCTTCTTGATTCATGTTATGACCATTGCCTGTTTTTCTGGATTTACTGCTTTTTAGATTACCCTTTGTTTTGTTTGCCTGGTTGGACTGTCTATTTGATTTATTGGATTTATCTGCCTGCTTTACAACTATGTATCTCTACCTGCTGTTTTGGATTGTTAGCTTGTATCTTTTAATAAACTTCCTGCACATGGATCCTAACACCATCTCCATGGCCAGTTCATTACAGAATACTTTACCTACCATGGATCCAGTGGAAGTCTCACAGTTCTAGGCTGCATTTGCACACTAGTGTGAGGTTTTAAAAGGATATTAAGACCAGCTAAACAACCTACAAGATGCCAACAAATGTTTGACTCACTACATTCACTCACTGCCAGCCCCCCATGCTAAACTGGTAAGCTTTACTCTTCCTAACAAGATTAATGGTTCTTTTGAGAAATGCGGGGGTTTTTTATGACAATGTAATGTCTATTTGTCTAACCAACCTGAATCATTTTATCAAGACACCAAGAAATGTACCTTTTTATGATGTCTCTGCTCGCCGGTAAAGCACTCGATGGGGCCACTGCTATTTGGGACAAAGATCCTCAAATCAAGAACTTGTTTGACTACTTTTGTTCAACAGATCAACACAAGTCTTTGTGTATCCAGTGGGTGGTCAAGATATCTCCGTTCAGCTGCTTCATTTGCGCCATGGCCATCGATCTGCAGCAGACTGAGCAATTCTGTTCAGGACACTAGCAGCTCAAAGTGGTGGAACAATGTTGCTCTGCACTTCAAAAATTATTTTCAAGACAAGAATTTTTTTCTTGTTTTCCAGTAAAAAGATCTAAACTTTCTTAAAATGTGATTTATTTACTTGACAAGGAAACTGGCATAAGATTTTAAGTCTTGTTTTGAGAGAAATCTAATTAAATTAAGTGAACTTTATACTTAAAACAAGAAAAAAAATCTGCCAATGGGGTAATCAAAATACACTTGTTTTCCATTTGAATTAAGTTTATTTTTCTTACCCCATTGCCAGATTTATTTATTTTTCTTGTTTTAAGTATAAAGTTCACTTAATGGTTCTACATTTAATTACCTAATAATGTACAATAAGGACAGTTTAATTTAGTTAATAGCTCAAATATTTCGAGACCCTAAATTCCCTTCTAAATTTAGCATTCCAAATATCCTTAGTCAAGTGGCTTTTATTATCGTTCAGCCATATACAGTTAGTACAGTACACAGCAAAATGAGACAACGCTCCTCCAGAACAAACACAGAACCACATGAGACTACACGCACTAAATAATATTTCTACATCAAGTGCAAGTGCAAATGTGTGCAAAAAAGTATGGGACAGTACAATAAATTACTAAAAGGAACAAGACAAAAGACAGTGCAGCGCTGACGAGTACGCATTTGTAATGAATTGTGCAAAAAGATAACACTTTCTAAAAATGCCAAACGTTAACATAACATACTATGAAATAGTGTTCTATGGACATAGCAGTTATTGATGTAGCAGCCAGGTATAAAGTGACAATGAATTAAAGTGCAATTCTGTACATGTGCAAAAGTTGGATGGTGTAAAGTTGTGTGTGTGTTAGTCCAGTCTCTGAGTATTGATGCGTCTGATGGCTGGGGGGAAGCTGTTACACAGTCTGGCCGTGAATGCCTGAATGCTTCGGTACATCTTGCCAGACGGCAGGAGGGTGGAGAGTTTGTGTGTGGGGTCATCCACAATGCAGGTTGCTTTGCGAATGCAGCACTTTGTGTAAATGTCTTTGATGGAGGGAAGAGAGACCCCGATGATCTTCTCAGCTGTCCTCACTATCCTCTGCAGGGCTTTGCAGTTCGAAACGGTGCAAGTCCCAAACCAGGCAGTGATTCAGCTGCTCAGGATGCTCTCAATAGTCCCTCAATAGAATAGAGTGAGGATGGGGTGGGGAGATATTCTTTTCTCCGCCTTCGATGAAAGCAGATGCTGCTGGGCTTTCTTGGTAATAGAGCTGGTGTTGAGGGACCAGGTGAGATTCTCCACCAGGTGAAAACCAAGGAATTTGGTGCTCTTGACGATCTCCACAGAGGAGCCGTTGATGTTCAGCGGAGATTGGTCACGCTGTACTCTCCTAAAGTCAACAACCATCTATTTTGTTTTGTCCACATTCAGAGACATGTTGTTGGCCCTACACCAGTTCGTTAGCCACTACACCTCTCTGTATGCTGACTCGTCGTTCTTGCTGATGAGGCCCACCACGGTTGTGTCATCTGCAAACTTGATGATGTGGTTCGAGCTGTGCATTGCTGCACAGTCGTGAGTCAGCAGAGTTAAAAGCAGTGGACTGAGCACACAACCCTGGGGGGCCCCAGTGCTCAGTGTGGTGGTGGTGGAGATGCTGTTCCCGATCCGGACTGACTGAGGTCTTCCAGTCAGGAAGCCTAGGATCCAGTTGCAGAGGGAGGTGTTCAGGCCCAGTAGGTTCAGCTTTACAATCAGGTGCTGAGGAATTATTGTGTTGAATGCTGAACTGAAGTCTATGAACAGCATTCGAACGTATGAGTCCTCTTTATCTAGGTTGGTGAGAGCCAGATGGAGGGTGGTGGCGATTGTGTCGTCTGTTGAACCGTCGATACGCAAACCTCAGTGGGACTAGTGAGGGGGGCAGCTGGGTCTTAATATGCCTCATGACGAGCCACTAGAAGCACTTCATGATGATGGGTGTGAGTGATACGGGACGGTAGTCATTGAGGCAAGACACTGAATACTACTTTGGCATGGGGATGATGGTGGTGGCCTTGAAGCACGTTGGAACGACGGCGCTGCTCAGAGAGATGTTGAAGATGTCGGCTAGGGTCAAACTGTCCCAGGCCATCAGAGAGGCAAAGCACGCACATGCCCAGAGAATCCACAGTCACTTCCAGGACAGCGGCAACACGCGGCGCATGTGGCAGTGCATCCAGGCCATCACCAACTACAGAACAACATCAGTTGCCTGTGACAAAGATGCCTCCCTTCCAGACATGCTGAATGACTTCTACGCTTGGTTTGGTCTCTCTATGGCTGATGTGAGGAAAACTCTACATAGAGTCAACCCACAGAAGGCTGCTGGACCAGACAACGTTCCTGGCAGGGTGCTCAGTAGATGTGCAGACTAGATGGCAGATGTTCTTACCATTCTTAGGGCTGCATTGTTGCCTGCACTGAAGGTGGAGTCTCTGGTCCTGAGCAGCACACGCACCTCCGCAGTCATCCACGGCTTCTGGTTTGGGCGTGTGGTACTGGTCTTGGAGAAAGTGACATCATCAATGCACTTGCAGATGTAGCTAATCACTGATGCTGTGTATTCCTCCAAGTTGGTAGAGTCGCCATATGTTGCAGCCTCCCTGAACATGTCCCAATCAGTACACTCAAAACAGTCCTGAAGAGCAGAGATGGCTCCTGCTGGCCAGGTTTTCTCCTTCTTCTGAAGTGGTTTTGTGCGCCTGACGAGCGGTCTGTATGCTGAGATTTACATAACAGATATGTGGCCTGACTAGCCAAGATGGGGGCGGGGCTCTGCCCGGTATGCGCTTGAGCTGTTTGTGTAAACAAAATCAAGCATGTTCGCCCCTCTCATTGCAAAGTCCACATACTGATGGAATTTAGGGAGCACTGTCTTGAGATTTGCATGGTTGAAATCTCTGGCGACAATAAACAGTCAGTCAGGGTGTTCTGCAGTTCACTAAAAGCCCCATACAGTTCACAGAGCACTTCCTTAACATTAGCACTGGAGGGAATGTAAACTCTGGTTATAATGACAGTGGTGAAATCCCGTGGTAAATAAAAAGGTCTGCATCTAACAGTCACAAGCTCCACCAGTGACGAACAGTAGCTAGAAACTAGCATAGAGTTCTTGTACCATTCCGTGTTGATGTAAACACAGAAGCCTCCACCACGAGTCTTACCGCACTGAGCTGCATTTCTGTCAGCACGAAATGAGGCAAGCCCATCTAGCTGAATGGCAGGACACTGTCGCTGAGCCACTTCTCCGTGAAAAAAAAGGAGCAGAAGTCTCTAAACTCACGCTGCGTAGTCTGCTGTAGTTGGATATAGTCCAGTTTATTGTCAAGGGAGCAAACATTTGAGAGCAGGATAGACGGGAAAGCCGGCTGGCTAGGGTTTGTTTTTAGCCTAGCATGGACCCCCGCCCTATTGTCGCACTTCCGCTTCCTTGCACACCACTTACAATGTCCTCTCCCCCGGCCACCGGCATCAGGCGACCCTCTAGAGGCTCAAAGGGGGTCTCAACCAGACCCTCAAGGACTATTGCTAAGTCCCATGAAAGGATCCTGGTCCTAGCAGGAGGTCTCAATTGCATGGCTCCACGGCCGAAGCGAGCGAGCAGAGTATGTCTCCCCAACGGCATCCCATCAGTCAAGGCGTGTAAAGCCGATAGAGTGTCCACGTGAACCCTGAGAGTGGCGGGGCATCTGCCTGCTGATAATTTTCCTGCAGAAGGTCTGAACTTAAGCAATCTGGCAGTTAACTGGATCTGCTTTGTGTGCACTGCACCATCCTTCAAAGACACCCCATTTAGTGGCATAACTTCTAGTAGAGGAAGACTTAGTTCTCAGAATGGTCTCGATGACTTTAGGTGAAAGCCCAGTGTCCCTCAGTTGGTACCCTTCAGGGGCCAAACATGAAGGTTCCACAGTTCGGGCCGGGTTATGAGGTATCGTCCCCTGCGCTTGAGACAGAAGGTCCAGTCTGTTCAGCTGGCGTGAACATAGAACTCCTTGACCACTGTATTGTCCACCCCCACCAAGACATTGCAGCCTCTGGAGGAAGTATTTCAGGGCCAGAAATACAGCCATCAACTCGAGACAGTTAATGTGACAATCAAGCTGACGACCCTCCCATTCTCCTTGAGCTGGATGACCACTTAAGACCACTACCCATCCAGTCTGGGAGGCGTCTGTCGTAAGCAACCTGCGACAGCAAGATGCACCTAGAGTGGGACCCAAAGTGAGGAACCGGGGTCTGAACCACATAGAAAGGTACGTAGCACACAGCGCGTAACCCTTATCAGCCTAGGGGATTGACCCTTGGATGTAATGGCTTTGAGCCACAACTGAAATGGTCTCGTGCAAAAAGGCTCAAAGGGATCACCCAGGACACAGCTGCCATGAGATCTAGTAGTCCTTGTGTAACGCGGGGTTATGATGGGCAAGGAGGAGGCGAGAACCGGCTTGTCAATATAAATAATATTTTAATGAAGAACTTAAAACAAAAGCATAAACAAACACATAGGACAACGGACATGTCCGTGATTAAGCTCTCTCTCTCGAACCGTCGTCACCAGCCGCCTTTATCCCTCGCGCGCCCCATCAGGCCGATTGGGGACCGGGCGTGCAACATTCCAGCCCGGCCCCGCCCCCCTCAACTCCACACTCCTCCCGGCGTTACCTCAGGCCGGGGGCCACCGGCATGACGTACATCCATGCCCCCTCTTTCCCTGGGGAGGGGCGTGCTTTACGACCTGTCTGCCGGCTGGTTATCCCCGCCTTCCTTGACCTGGGAGGAGACAGGAGGGGAAAACAACAAAAAAATAGGCGAGGGAAAAGGCCAACACAGCGCGAAAGAGCGAGAGAGAGAGGAGAGAGAGGAAAGGCTCACTCACCGGTTCTCTGATGAACCATCGCGTGGTCCTCGAGCACTCCTTCACACTCTCCGGTGGATGACAGCCGCTCCTCTCCGGGCGAACCGGAGCCAACCTCCGACCCCCAGCGGACCGAATGCCCCTCCACTTTCCCGGCGACGAGTGGAGGCAATCCTCGGCCCCCGGCAGCGGCTCCCTCGCTCCAGGCAGTCGGGGAATCCAGTCCCCACTCGCCCCGCGGACGGCGGCCGTTTCCCGCATCCGGGCGGTCGGGCTACTCCGTCACCCGGCAGAAGGCAGCGGTGCTCCCCGGGGTGGACGGCAGTGTCGAGGACTCTGCGATGGGCATCCCTCCTCCCTCCCGGGTTTCGGCACCAATGTAACGCGGTGTTATGATGGGCAAGGAGGAGGCAAGAACCGGCTTGTCAATATAAATAATATTTTAATGAAGAACTTAAAACAAAAGCATAAACAAACACATAGGACAACGGACATGTCCGTGATTAAGCTCTCTCTCTCGAACCGTCGTCACTGGCTGCCTTTATCCCTCGCGCGCCCCATCAGGCCGATTGGGGACCGGGCGTGCAACATTCCAGCCCGGCCCCGCCCCCCTCAACTCCACACCTTGATACTGATGAACAGTGCAACCTTGGCCTAGCTTGATTTTGCTCAGGGTGTTCTGAATGGACTCAATTCGAATGGGAGACAATTGTGCCCGCATTGTGATCGAATTCCATACGATCCCCAGATAGGTAGTTTTCTGAGTAGGAGAGCGTACGCTTTTCTTGGCGTTGAGCCTCAACCCCAGAGAAACCAGATGAGCTAAGACGATATCCCTGTGCTGTAATGCCAGTTCTTGTGGCTGTGCTAGTATCAGCCAGTCGTCTATGTAATTCAGAATGCGGATGCCCCGGAGTCGCTAAGGAGCCAGTGCTGCATCCATCCATTTCGTAAATGTGCGTGTGATAAGGCTAGACCGAACGGAAGAACCCGATATTAGAAAGCTTTGCCCCCTAAGGCAAACCTCAGGAACTTCCTGTGTCATGGCAGACTTTCTATAAGAAAGTACGCGTCCATGAGATCAATCGTGACCAACCAATTGTGATGTTGGATTTGAGACACGACCGTCTTGATGGTTAGCCACAGTAGACATGCTTGTTCTGGTTACACGGTAGTGGGAACCACGCTGTTGAAATGCAGAGGACAGCGAACAAATTGAATTCTGTAGCCTTTTTTATTGTTCTTAGGACCCACATAGAAACACCTGACAGTAGTTTCCATGCTGCCAGGTTCTCTGAGATGGGTATCGATTCTGACACTTCCTGATGAGAGGATGTCGAGTTTACTGTGTCCTGGACTACGGCAGGAAGCATGGAACACCCAACATTTCACTGGAAACAGCTAGCTCCCAAAGAAGAATGGCGAGAATGGAGCAGTTTCGTGGGGGTATTGGGAGGGTACTGGTGGATGTTTCACGTGACCTGTCCCAAGGGGGGGGGGCTACCCCCACAAGGCTGGCCGTAAAGCCATCAGGGTTTTTTCTTTTTAGAAATAACTGCCCTGAGGTCTTGCTTCAGGGCCTACTGAGGGCGACAAACCAGCCCCCAGTCTTTACGAGGGGGAGCACGATTCTCCACGCTTTGTTTTTGTGGTCTCGCCCTGACAGCCCCTCACCCTGAGTGCAGCGAGGAAGGAATTTCCTGAAGGCTTCCTTGTGACTTTTTGCCTCCTGGAACCTGGTGATAACGACATTCATAGCTTCACCATATAAGCCAGAAGGCAAAGCCGGGGCATCGAGAAGGAAAACTTTGTCCTTATCTCTGATGCCCGACAAGTTGAGCCATAAGTGTCTCTCCGTGCTGAATCAAGTATACATAGACCGGCCAATGGCGCGAGCCATCTGCTTGGTCCTGCGGAGAGACAGATCCGTGGCTCGATGAAACTCAGAGAAAGCCTCTTCGTCGACCATGGTGCCAGCACTCAGGTCCTTCAACAGATCAGCCTGGTACGTCTGTAACACTGCCATAGTGTGCAGGGCAGCACCAGCCTGACCTGCTGTCTGTTAAGACTGCAAGATCATGTAGATTTACACTCTACAATATCAGGCAGATAAGACCTTTCCTCTCTGAACATGCCACACAACTGCTTGTTCTGTCACTTGTCATAACTAGACTGGACTACTGTAATGCTCTTTTTGCAGGCCTTCCTGCATGTGCTATTAGACCTCTGCAAATGATCCAGAATGCAGCAGCACGTCTGGTCTTTAATGAACCAAAGAGAGCACATGTTACACCACTCTTTGTCTTTCTCCACTGGCTGCCGGTTCATGCTCGTATTAAATTCAAGGCCCTGATGCTGGCATAGAGAACAATCACTGGGTTTGCTCCAGCATACCTAAAAACATTTATGCAGAGGTACGTTCCCACCAGAAGCCTGCGGTCGGCTATGGAACGTCGCCTTTTTGTACCAAAACAAAGAGGCACCAAAACACTTTTCCGGACTTTCAGTTTTATCATACCACATTGGTGGAATGACCTCCCCAACTCAATCCGTGAAGCTGACTCACTCTCTATCTTCAAAAAACGGCTAAAAACGCATCTTTTCCAAGAGTATTTAACCAGTCACTAAAAAAAAAATAAAATAAAAAATATTAACAATTCTTGTTGCACTTAAATCGGTTTTATATACTATTCTGATGATAGTGAAACTTTCTAGTATGGCACTTTTCGTACCACTGTCTCCTTAAGATGATTCGCTTATGTTTTTCCACTTTTGTAAGTCGCTTTGGATAAAAGCGTCTGCCAAATGAGTAAATGTAAATGTAAGCCTTCCCCACAAGCGTGGAGGTGGTCCTGCACGGCTTTGTGGGGAGAGTGGGTCTCTTTAGTGATGATGCCGAGCCAGGCGAGAGATATCCCGCAAGTGTCTCTTCTACCGGTGGCATCACTGAATACACCCGTGCCTCGGCACCCACGATAGTCAAATATGTTGACGTCGAGGGCACAAAGACATGGGAAGTATAAGGTTTCCTCCATGAATGAGAGAGCTCGTCATGGAGGTCATCAAAGAAAGGAAGGGACTGATATAGTGTTCCCTTCCTTTTTTTTGGTCTTCTAGTTTGGAGTATTTGGGGGTCTTTTGTTCACGTGGCCAGTCTAACTCTAGTCTTGCCACAGCCTGAGTAACCACCTTGAGTAATTCCTCAGCTGCTTTATTATTGTGCGTGGAATGTTCAGACGTTCAGCGTCCCTCATGTGAACCGAAGAGGCGCCGAAGCGCACTTCAGGCTTACGAGAAGGATCAGCTAGATCTGGGGAGAGAGAGCGAGCGATAGGGATGGACCCATCTCTCGCTCCTCAGCCAGATCTATGCGAGAGCCCCGCGATGAAAGAGTGTGCGCTGGCTCTTGGAAGTAAGCAAGACGAGTGCAAAGCATTTTGACTGTAAACAGATCGCAATGCTCGCACCCGCCCCAACGCAAGAACACAGCATATTGGGAAACACAGCATGCTTTTCCCCCAAACACACAAAACAAAACTGGTGTGTTTCCATTTCAGCCATAGAGTGTAATCATTGGAACACACACTGCTTGCTTTGTTTCAGTCATTCTTTTTCTACTTTTTTTTTTGTTTAAAGAAAAGAGAAAGGTTTCTGGGCACTGCCTAACAATTCTAACTCCTAACAGAGGAAAGTAGAAAGTTCTGACAGTCAAGAAGCACTAAACTCACAGAATGATCTGAAGACAAACAATCTGACGATGCACCTGTGGCGCATCTGTTTATAACCCTGCTACAGGTGCATCCAATGGTGTCACCAGTAGAGGCTATAATTTGTTGTCAATTTCATTGATGTGTTGCACACATATTCATAGCCAGTCACTCCTAAATATGTTCCCAAAGCGCTAAATCAGCGCAGCATCAAAGTGTAGCTTTTTGATAGGGAACCTTACAAACTGTAGTGGAATACAGTTACTCATGTTTTAGATTTTAAATACGTAACATTGTTACATGTATTATGTTACTCCCCAACACTGCTTATAATATATCTATAACTTATAAAGCCTTTTGACTGTTTACACTCTGCTGATTTAGTGTGACAACACTTTATTGACTTCTGATATGTTAAAATTGGATCTTGCGTCTGTTAAAATGCATAATAAAACTGAATAGTCGAAGTCTTACAATGTATAATAACTGTAGTTATAATTATTTATGAGAAGTTATAACTTATTATAAGGTGTATTATGAAACATTACAAATGCAGTAAAATGCATGTATAATGGCTTTACAATGCATTATAAATATGGGCTTCATAGAAAGTGTTACTCAAATTATTTGATCATGTTTAAAGAAAAACATCACAAAGTGATACTAGAGACATAAAAGTAGCACAGCTGTATCAGAAATGTATTGTTTGGGAAGAAGTCAATTAAACAGTTTTGCGGCCATTTTACAAAAATAATTCACAACAGAATTCTGTGATTGGTCAGTCTGAATAACATTTTCCAGAGAGCTGTTTTAATACCTGGTTTAAGACTGGTTCGACTCTTGCCCCGTTTCTGTCTTTTTATAGCCCTTATCTTGCCCAGAGCAACACAAAGTTAAAAAACATAAAGAAAAACTATATGAATAAACCTGTGATTCTTGAAATTACATTCAGATTGCATCTGAGTTCAACAATGATTAATACGTTGTGTTTTAATTAACTTCTTATATCATCCCCAAATCCTAAACAGTATTTCTTTAGAGCACTAATATGGAGTCAGAGCAGTCTCTAAACTAATCCAGGATCAATGTCAGACACTTGCGTCCTAGCCAGAAGAGTTATCCTGGGCTACTCCAGCAGGGTAGATCAAAAGGCAGGCTGAGAGCCCACGCAAGTTCAAGTGTAGAGGTGTCACAGGTCAGGAGTAAAGAGACACAGTTACTCTGAATATCTCTTTCTTTCTCATAAATATAATTCTGAAATGAGTTTTGGCAGAGAGATCAAAGTAGTAAAGCTGACAGTTATGAGGGCGGGAAAGCCAATGAGTTGATGAATCAATCTCTGGGGACTTATCCCACTCTATCATAACCTTCCCTCACTCGCACTTCCTTTTTCTTTAAATCTCTCTCTCTCTCTTTTATGTTCTAAGGTTAAATAATACCTTAAAGCAATAGCTTACCCAAGAATGTAAATTCTGTCATCATTTACTCACCCTCATATTGTTCCAAACCTGTATGACATTTTTCCAAGAAAAAAATAGATATTAGGCAGTTTATTAGTCTCACTTACCATTCACTTTTATTGCTTTTTTTTCCAATTCAATTAAAGTCATTTTTTCATTCTGCCTAACATCTTTTGTGTTCCCAGAAAAAAAAAATGAGGTCATATGGGTCTGATGAGGGCGATGACAGAAAAATTATGATAGAGTAGCTCTGTCCGAAGTCACTCACTTTTTCTATATAGTGTTTATTTACTATATAGTGGATTTCTGTTTGTGCACTATATCAGGCAAGGAGTGAACAAAATGAGTCAGTGAATTTGGATGCTGATGTAGCCTATACATTGAATATCGGAGAGAGTGGGAGAAAGCGCAGAAAAAACTTTGTCACGTGTACATTTATGGTACATGTAGTATAATAATAATCATAATAATAACCTAACCAATTATAACAACAATAATATTACTTGATATTCTTTTAAAATGGTGTGTGTGTGTATATATATATATATATATATATATATATATATATATATACACACACACACAGTCTTCATTCTGTTTGTCATGTTTCATATATATTTCTTTAATTAAAATAATAAGAGGCTACTGCTACTGCTACAAACTGCCAACAAGAATAAAAGCATTTGAACAAGCGTACATTATTGTATTTTATTATCTTGACACACTCCCATCCAAACTGGGCAGCATTTCTGAGCACCGAGAAGAGATGACATATGCTCATAGCACCTTAATTTGACTGTAATACAGCACATTGACTGTGATACATTCATTGATCATTAGACAACAAAGTACGTGATAACCAATATTTCAATAATTTTCACTGTGCACAATCACCTTAGTGAATTAGTGAAGAAATAAATCACTAAGCAATAATGGCAAAATAAAAACAACAACAATCATAAATTGTTCAATTTATCTGTATGATTTTGGATTGCTATATTTTATTTTTTATCAAGAATTGATAAAACACTAACAGTCAGTGTGAAATAAAACATTGCAGGATTGAAGGAAGCCGTAAGGAAGGCATCCCTCGCACTCCCTCTCTCTCTCTCTTGCTCGCACTCTCTCTCCCTGCACGTTAGTCCTCCCTGTTGGATTACGGACAAGATACCATCAGTGAGTGCACATCGACTGTACAATCGAAATAAAAGTGCATTGTGGGTAAAAATTAGAACAAATGTAGGGAACGAGATGTAGTGAACGATTTCGGGCACAGCTAATGTATTTATTTATTTAGAACTACCCCTTCCAACTTCACAAGTGACACTGTACACCCACAGTTGTTTCCATGTTTTGTAATTTTTATGGTAATTATTTATAATCTTTGCCAGCTGTCCTTGTAATGCTATTGCTGTATAATATTTGTGTGCAAATTGTGTGCTACATAAATGTCTGGGGGGTTTAAAAAAATACACAGATTTACCAAACAAACTGTGCTTGTGTTGTCCTGGAGCACAGATATAGTGGTGCTCTCCCCAAACACTTTCCCTCACAATATTTAATCTATCATGTCTAGTTTTCTGTATTTGCAGTTGAATGTTTAGATAAGAATCAGAACAAGCGATGCCCGATTTGCGAATGAGTCAGTCTTTTCAATTAATTGCTCAAACAGGTTAGTAACATGACGCCTGAGTGTTCAACATGTGAATGACACTGTACCATAGGTAAAGCCATTTTCTGACTAAATAAAAATAAAAGCACTAACAGTATTAAAAAGTACCACCATATTACCATGGCTTTGTGGACATGTACCTTAAAATACAATGTAAATTTCATGGTATATTACAACACCATGGTATTACCATCTGATGCCATCACTATACAGTGGTACTGGCACAGCAATCTTATTTTTTTAAAAGGTAATTATGAGAAACATCAACAAGTGCTGTAATGTAAATATGTCTAGAGATGCTGTGTATCCCATACACTCAAGAAATATGATTCTAAATAGTGCCAAATAAGGGTTCTTCTACAGGTAGCAGAACCATTTTTTGGTGCAAAATAGAACCCTTTTTTAAGGTTTCATAAATAACCTTCCTTTAAAAGTGCTATATAGAACCTCAATAGTGATATAACATTATAGCCTCAATTATGGTTTTATATTAAATATAAACACACACAAACAAACAAATATAAAAATAAAAGTAAGGCATGTGTCAATAAAGTACTTTTAAATCAAAATTAAATCACTTTATTGTCACACTACCATGTACAGAAGTGCAACAGTAGGTGAAAGTCTTGTGTGCAGTTCCGAGCAACATAGCAGTCATGACAGTGATGAGACATTTAGCAATTTACAATAAAACAACATATTTACACAACACAATAATAATATACAATGTACAGTAAACAATACACACAATATAGAATACACATACAATAAAAATAAAAAAATAAGAGTATATAAAATATATTTATACAGTAGATGTATTGTGGAGAATATAATTATGACAGTCCAGTGTGAGATAATAGATTAATAAAGGGCAGTGCTGATTATTAATCGTGAGAGATCAAGTGTTCAAAAGTCTGATTGCTTGGGGGAAGAAGTTGTCATGTAGTCAGCTGGTGCAGGTCCTGATGCTGCGATACCGCCTGCCTGATGGTAGCAGTGAGAGCAGCCCATGACTCGGGTGGCTGGAGTCTCTGATGATCCTCCAAGCTTTTTTCACACACCGCCTGTTATATATGCCCTGGAGGGAGGGAAGATCACCTCCGATGATGTGTCTGGCAGTTCGCACCACCCTTTGCAGGGCTTTGCGTTTGTGGGCGGTGCTATTGCCAGGATGCTCTCTACAGTACTGGTATAGAACCGTGTGAGGATGTGGTGGTTCATCCAAACTTCCTCAGCCGTCTCAGGAAGAAGAGGCGTTTGAGAGCCTTCTTCACAATGGCCTCAGTGTGGACGGACCATGTGAGTTCCTCAGTAATGTGGACACCAAGAAACTTGAAGCTGCTGACTCTCTCCACCGGTGCTCCATTAATGGTGATGGGACTGTGTTCTCTGTCTTTCTTCCTGAAGTCCACTACAAGCTCCTTGGTTTTACTGACGTTGAGGGAGAGGTTGTGCTCCTGACACCAGCGTGTCCGAGTGTGTTTCATCATTGTCAGTGATCAGACCTACCACCGTTGTATCGTCAGAAAACGTAAAGATGGCATTGGAGCTATGTGTTGCCACACAGTCATGTGTGTATAGGGAATACAGGAGTGGGCTGAGAGCACAGCCCTGTGGGGCTCCAGTGTTGAGGGTCAGTGATGAGATGTTGCTGCCCATTCTAACCACCTGACTTCTGCCTGACAGGAAGTCCAGGATCCAGCTGTGCAGCGAGCTGTTTAAGCCCAGAGCCTGGAGTTTCTCATCAAGCTTTGAGGGCACTATGGTGTTGAATGCTGAGCTGTAGTCTACAAACAGCATTCTCACATATGTGTTCCTTTTTTCCAGAGCAGTGTGTATTGTAGATGCAATGGAATCATCAGTGGAGCGTTCGTTGCGGTAGGCAAACTGCAATGGGTCCAAAGAGGTGGGCAGCACAAAGCAGATATGATCTCTGATTAGCCTCTCAAAGCATTTGCTGATGATGGGGGTCAGAGCAACAGGACGCCAGCCATTTAAACAAGTGATTTTTGATTGCTTTTGTACAGGCACAATGGTGGCCATTTTGAAGCATGTGGGGACTACAGACAGGGAAAGGGACAAGTTGAAAATGTCCGTAAATCACCAGCCAGTTGGTTCGCACACGCTGTGATGACGCAGTCCGGAATGCCGTCTGGACCCGTGGCTTTACGGATTTTCACCCGTCGGAAGGATTGGGTTACATCCACAACTGAGACAGAGAGTGAACCATCCTCTGTAGCATCGGCCGCGAGTGCTCTCTCCATGAGGGCGGTGTTATTGTCCTCGAAACGAGCATAAAATGTATTAAGCTCATCCGGGAGAGAGGCAGCGGTGTTCAAGGCGGAGTTTTTATTCCCTTTGTAGTCTGTGATGATGTTAATTCCCTGCCACATTCTTCTAGAGTCGGTGGTGTTGTGCCTGTACTGGCGTTTGTCTGCTCTGATAGCATTACGGAGGGCATAACTGTCTTGTTTATGCTCCTCCGCATTCCCAATATTGAAAGTGGAGGTCCGCACATTAAGTGGTGCACGAACATTGCCGTTAACCCATGGTTTCTGGTTGGGGTAGATCTGTATTGTTTTGGTCAGAACAATGTCCTCTATGCACTTCCTGATGAAACACGTTACGCTATCAGTGTAAACCTCAATGTCTTCATCAGAGGAGGACTGGAACATCTCCCAGTCCGCGTGATAAAGACAATCTTGTAGCATAGAGTCTGATTGGTCTGACCAGTTCTGAGGGTGGGTGCTTCCTGTTTCAGTTTCTGCCTGTAAGCGGGCAAAAATGGTGGGCGGGGGAGGGCTCAAATGTGATCAAATGTACGTTCCTCTGATCACACCATGATTTGTTGATCATAAAACATACACCACCACCTCTGCTTTTACCTGAGAGGTCTTCGCTCTGTCCGCTTGGTGCACAGAGAACCCTGCGGGTTCGATGGCCGAGTCTGGAATCTCTGCAGACATCCAGGTTTCTGTAAGGCTGATAACACAGCAATCCCTCGTCTCTCGTTGGAAAGAGATCCGCACTCTCAGCTCGCAGAGCTTGTTGTCCAGAGACTTAACATTTGCCAGTAGTATACTGGGTAGCGGGGGTATATTTGCGCGACGTCTTACTCTGATGAGTACACCAGCTATTTTTCCCCTTTTCCTTCTGCGTTTCTGCGGCCGAGCAGCCCAGAAAAATGACTCCGCTGGCTTGTTTGTAAACAGCAGGTCGACATTGAGGAATTTGAAGTCCGGTTTTCGGTGTGTAATTGCAGAACCAATGTCCAAAAGCATTTGTCTGTCATATACAATGAGGCAGACATCCAAGACAAAAAAAAAAAAAAAAAACTGTAAACAAAACAAACAATAAACTGCAGTGTTGTGTCGGAGCTCGCAATGTTGCAGCCATACTCCGTGCCATCTTGAGTCATCTCGTTTATTTTTTATTTAGATAAAAAATTGTGGAACAAATAATGCTTTTACAGCAATTGTTATTATATTGCTATTAAATAAATGATTGTGATTAAATAATTACAAATGCATAAATAACGCATTAATAAAATATTATATTATACTGATCAGCCACAACATTAAAACGACCTGCCTAATATTGTGTAGGTCCCACTCGTGCTGCCCAGAGGTGGGTAGAGTAGCCTAAAACTGTACTCAAGTAGAAGTAAAGGTACTAACATACATAATTATTTGAGTAAGAGCAAGAAAGTATCAAATGAAGAGTACTCAAATAGTGAGTAACTTGTTACTTTCACAAATTACATAATGGATGTTAACTCCCCTATATTCCATTATATAATACACATTTAACATGTATTACAGAATTATTATTATTAATGGAAATTCTGTCATCATTGAACATCATGTTTTCCAAACCCGTATGATTTTCTTTCTTCTGTGCAACACAATAAGGAAATATTAGACAGAATGTTTGTCACTATTTACTTTCAGTGATTGTGTTTTTTTTTTCCTCTAGATTTTGAAAGGGAATGGTGACCAAGACTGTTTTGTGTTCCACAGAATATAGGTCACATGGGTTTTGAACTAAATGAGGTTTGGGAAATGATGACAGAATATTAAATTATGGCTGAGCTATCACTAAGATTTTTAGAAGAATATTTCAGCTCTGTAGATCAGTACAATGCTAGAGAATGGGTTCCAAAATGTTGATGTTTCAAAAAGCACATAAAGGCAGCATTAAAGTAATCTATAAGACTCCAGTAGTTAAATCCATATCTTCAGAAGTGATATGGTAGGTGTGGGTGAGAAACAGATCAATATTTGTCATTTTTCCTTTTTTTGGTGAACTATCCCTTTAAGGGCTCTTATCAGATCTGGATGAATTTGTCAATAAGATCTTTATTCACACACCGTCTGTTATATATATCCTGGAGGGAGGGAAGCTCACCTCCGATGATGTTTCTGGCAGTTCGCACCACCCTTTGCAGGTCTTTGCGGTTGTGGGCGGTGCTATTGCCGTACCAGGCGGTGATGCAGCCAGTCAGGATGCTCTCTACAGTACTGGTGTAGAACCGTGTGAGGATGTGGTGGTTCATTCCGAACTTCCTCAGCCGTCTCAGGAAGAAGAGGCGCTGGTGAGCCTTCTTCACAACGGCCTCAGTGTGGACGGACCATGTGAGTTCCTCAGTAATGTGGACACCGAGGAACTTGAAACTGCTGACTCTCTCCACCGGTGCTCCATTAATGGTGATGGGGCTGTGTTCTCTGTCTTTCTTCCTGAAGTCCACCACAAGCTCCTTGGTTTTACTGACGTTGAGGAAGAGGTTGTGCTCCTGACACCAGCGTGTCAGAGTGTGCACCTCCTCTCTGTAGGCCATTTCATCATTGTCAGTGATCAGACCTACAACCGTCGTATCGTCAGCAAACTTAATGATGGCATTGGAGCTATGTGTTGCCACACAGTCATGTGTGTAAAGGGAATACAGGAGTGGGCTGAGAACACAGCCCTGCGGGGCTCCAGTGTTGAGGGTCAGTGATGAGGAGATGTTGCTGCCCATTCTAACCACCTGACGTCTGCCTGACAGGAAATCCAGGATCCAGCTGCACAGCGAGCTGTTTAAGCCCAGAGCCCGGAGTTTCTCATCAAGCTTGGAGGGCACTATGGTGTTGAATGCTGAGCTGTAGTCTACAAACAGCATTCTCACATATGTGTTCCTTTTTTCCAGGTGGGAAAGAGCAGTGTGTATTGTAGATGCAATGGCATCATCAGTGGAGCGGTTGTTACGGTAGGCAAACTGCAATGGGTCCAAAGAGGTGGGCAGAACAGAGCAGATGTGATCTCTGATCAACCTCTCAAAGCATTTGCTGATGATGGGGGTGAGGGCAACAGGACGCCAGTCATTTAAGCAAGTGATTTTTGATTGCTTCGGTACAGGCACAATGGTTGATGTTTTGAAGCATGTGGGGACTACAGACAGGGATAGGGACAAGTTGAAAATGTCCGTAAAAACACCAGCCAGTTGGTTCGCGCATGCTCTGATGACGCGGCCCGGAATGCCGTCTGGACCCGCGGCTTTACGGATGTTCACCCGTCGAAAGGATCGGGTTACATCCGCAACAGAGACGGAGAGTGAACCATCATCTGTAGTATCGGCCGCGAGTGCTCTCTCTGTGAGGGCGGTGTTGTTGTCCTCGAAACGAGCATAAAATGTATTAAGCTCATCCGGGAGAGAGGCAGCGGTGTTCATGGCGGAGTTTTTATTCCGTTTATAGTCCGTGATGGTGTTAATTCCCTGCCACATACTTCTGGAGTCAGTGGTGTTGAACTGTTCTTCAATTTTTTGCCTGTACTGGCGTTTGGCTGCACGGATGGAGTTACGGAGGGCATAACTGGCTTGTTTACGCTCCTCCGCGTTCCCGGAAGAAGAGACATTTATAGTATTTATTACAGTGAAAACGTGAAAATGTTCACCAAGGACATTATGTATAATGCTGATATATAAACCAAAGCACAATCATGTTTTATTAATGCTTACATTTGCTATTTCATAGTTTATTTTAATGTCCCATGTGGATTCTTATTTCAGTGTAGTTACAGTTTTCAGTGTCTAAAGAATTTAGGTAATTAGTTCTGTACAGCAGTATACCTGCTCTCTAAACGCAGAGTATGCAGCCTGCACCAGCCCCAGAACACTCGCTGTGTCTGAAATTGCCCCCAATCCATTATATAGTGCACTATTTTGGGTGGCCGCCATTTTGTAAGAGTGTCTGAATTCTGAGTGAGCTACTTGTTCCCTACTTCTGTTCACCCATTGTACATTTGATGTACACTCGAAATTAGCATTTGATTAACATTTGATATATCTCTCACACGCGTGCTGTGCACACACAGAAATGCTCTCTGTTCGCGCTTCAGTTGTCAATCACGCGAATGGCAGCGCAAAAGGCATTTATACATAACTTGAATGATTACATGGATTTATTCAGTTAATCAACCTGAAGTAGCTGTGAAAGTTGCCAGTGCGAGAGCATGGGGTGAATGCAGAAATACAGCTCATTACATGCAGGACAAAGTGCACTGATATATTATTGCACTGATTTAAAAATGTACACTTAAAAACTGATGTTATAAGTGCCCAGTTACAGAATCAAATTATGTATAATTTGTCAACATTATGAACAATTTTGAACAGCACATTATATATAGTAAATGTGAACTCATTTAAGTAAAGTCAAACCCATGGGTGGGGTCAATGAGCATCAACAAGTTAAACAAAATGACAGCTCGATTCTTGAGTTGGTAACACTTGCATGTTCTGATGAGATCTATAAAATAAAAAAGACAATCTTATGGCTAGAAAACCACCAGTTACAGAAAGTTTTACTTTGTAAAGTTTAAAATTTTAAATGCTTAATAAGGACTTGCTCAACATTTTGCACAAACTTACCCATGAGTGCTGTCTTTATCAAGCATTGACAAAACCATCTGTTGCCTGATAACAGGCATGGTTTCATTCATTCTGTGGTAATTATTAAGAGGTTATTATAAGCACTAAAGTTGGTTTATGAGTCTCATGCCCTGCAGAAAGACAAAAACAGATGTCATGATCTCTTGGTTCTATCTTCATGAATTCTCATCAAGATTATTAAATATATTTGCAAAAATATGCAGATGCAGGTTTTATTTTGACTATATGGCTACATTTCTGAATCTAAAGGTTAAGAAGCTCTGAGTAAAATAATTTATAATTATTAATTATGTTTCACCATACAATTTACTGTATATTCTGTAACTTTAATTACGTGAATCTGTGCCTATGATCTTTGAGGCCCTTGTGACATTACATTCCAATTTTTTCCGTATTAGGGTGCCAGAGTTACCATGCCAGTCACAGATGGATGATGTAAGAATGCTTTCTACAATGGCTGTATAGAAATAGACAAAGAGATGCTTCAGTTGTCTGAAGCAGTACAGTCTTTGATGAGCCTTCCTTTATGAGATGGTCTGTGTTCAATACCCATTTTAAAGTGCTTCAGATATGGGTGCCAAGAAATTTTAATGAATCAGTTATGGTAATGCTCTGGCTATTTATGGAGATTGGGAGTTGGTGTCCTTTGAGTATCTGAAGTCCACAATGATTTCAAAGGTTTTTGATGTGTTTAATTGTTTAGTTGCTCTGTACATTTCAAGACGATATGGTCTCATCATTTCTGGATATTTGTCCAATAATGGTGGTCAACCACATATTTGATTATTTTAACAGAGCTGTGCTGAAAATAAAGCCATTGGTGAACAGAGAAAAGAATAGTGGGAAAAGTATGCAGCCTTTTAGAGTGCATGTGTTGATGTTCAGAAAGTCATAAGGGAGCTTGTTGACCCTGACGTTGACTGCCCTGGAGGAAATCCAGCAACTAGAGTCAAATCCTGAAGCTGGGTTGATGTCCATGTCTGAAGAGGTTAAGTGGGTTGTTATTATTGAAAACTGAACTGAAGTTTGGTCAGAAGATCTTCAAACATATATGTAACGTAGTTCAAGGGCAATGAGGAGGCAAGAACTGGCTTGATAATAAACTTAAAACAAAAGACAAACACACACAAGACAGACATGTCCGTAAGTGATCTCTCTCTCTCCTCGCACCACCGTCTGCCATCGGCCTTTATCCCTCTCGGAGGCTTGATTAGCCTGATACGGGACTGGGTGTGTATCTTCACGACCTGGCCCCGCCCTCCGCCCTGCCACAATATACTCCTGGAAGCACAGAGTTGGACACAGGAATATGTTGCAGGGAGTGCACACGAACCTAGTTACCCGCCTTAGTGCCAGACCATCAGAAAGCATCCATAGCTCTTTATACCGCTGACAATAGACAGTCAGAGGTATATTTCAGGGAAAATTATGTGTAAGTTACTTCGGTTACAATAGCATAACTGTACATTGCTGCACAATATTTTTTATGAGAAAGTTGGGACAGTATAAAATATGCTAATAAAAACAAAATGGAGTGATTTGTAAATTATATTCACCCTTCAAAGCATTACAACTTCTTTTTTTGAAAATGTACAGTAATTTCAAATCAGATAATTGCAACATGCTCAATTTAAGGCAATTTAAGACAAATAACAATTTGACGAGTTGAAATAACAAGGCGATGTGAAAAAGGAGATGTTAAACAGGTGAGGCAATCGTGTCATAGTATATAGGGAGCCTCCAAAAACAGCCTAGTCCTTCAAGAGCAAGGCTCATTCAAGACTTGTCAATTTGCCAACAGATGCTTCATTAAATAATCCAGCACTTTGAGAACAATGTTCCCAAAAGATAAATTGGAAGGATTTGGGGTATTTCACCCTCTATAGTGCACAATATATTTAAAAGTTTCAAGAAATATTGTCAAATCTTGGTGCATATCTCCGATCCCTCAGACGTCACTGTCTTAACTCAATTCATCAGTAATGGATATCATGAACATGGGCTTGGGGTTACTTAAGTAACCTTTGTTAGTAAACACCACTTGCTGCTGCATCCACAGATGCATGTTACGACTTTGCTATGCAAAGCAGAAGCCATACATCAACACTGTCCAGAAGCGCTGCCGACTTCCCTGGGCTCGGTCTCATCTTAGATGGAAAGTAGAACAGTATTTTTTGATCCGATGAGTCCACATTTCAAATAGTTTTTGAGAATCACAGCCATTATGTTCTCTGGGTCAAAGAGGAAAAGTACCATTTATGCTGTTAACAGCGTCAGGTCCAAAAGCCAGTGTCCATATGGGCCAGGGTTGTGTCAGTACTAATGGCATGGGTAATTCGCACATCTAAGGGCACGATTAATGCAGACAGATATGTAAAAAATTTTGAGCAACATATACTGCCATCCAGCACCGTCTTTTACAGGGACATCCCTGAATTTTCTTGTAGGACAACTTAAAACCACCTGCCTGGATTACAAGTGCATGGCTGTGTAAGCAGAGAGTGTTGGTGCTAGATTGGCCTGTCAACAGTTCTGACCTGTATCCAATTGAGAATATGTGGCACATTATGAAGCACATTAAAGCAGCTGAAGACCTGCATATTGGATGAATGGGCGAAAACTCCACTTTCTAATCTTAACAAACTTGTGTCTTCAGTGCCCAATGCTTGTGTTATTAGAAGAAATGGTAATGTTTCACAGTGGTAAACACTCGACTGTCCCAACTTTTTGGGATCACGTTGCAATTATATGATTTGAAATTACATTTAAAAAACAAAAAAACAATGACATTCACAAGGTAAAACATCATGTAATGTTTAGTAGTTGTGCTTTCAATATAGCAAACGGTGAATATAATTTACAAAATCAATCCTTTTTGATTTTATTAGCATTTTTCATACTGAGGATTGTAAATAGCTAAAGCATACACAATTTATCTAAATGTTTACGATACAATCTTTGTATAGTTATACAAATATAAGTGCATTAAAAAAATTATATTATATTGTAATGTTGGCTGGCAACAGATAGACTCAAAGATGATGATGGAGTGCGATGAAACCAAGTGCAGTTTTATTATCAAACGTGAAATTCCAAAAACTAAAAACATAAACAAAACATAGACACGAACTTGACTATAATTTGAAAAACAATCCAACAATGTTACACTTACAAACAATACCTGATAATGGACAATGGCAAAAATAAGACTTAAATATATGGACAAGGGTAACAAGACCAACAAGTTAACCAATGACAAGACTGATAACAAGATAACTATACAATAAACCAATGAAAACAAGACACGTGAACATGGAGGAAAACATGAAATCACATGACCAGGGGACCACATGACATGAAACACATGAACAAACAAATTAAACATTACATACATATGAAGAATCTAATGAGTGTGATAATAGTATGTAATCACTTTAAAAAAAAAATCATAAGTTCTTCAAAGTGCAATACTCCGGAAAACATGGAGTTGGACACAGGGATGTGTTGCAGGGCCAGCACTTGAACCTGGTCACCCACCTTAGCTGTGCACAGTGCCTGGTGGTTTTGCACACTTTATAGCGTTGGTTTGTGTTCTTCCCTTTTAGTACTGTCTGAGGGATCACTGATTTGTATGCCAGCCTGTGAGTCGAAGTGGGTGGTCAGCAGAAGGGTGGCCACCAGTGGATAGCTTCCGAGGAGTGTGGCGTCCTGTAATCAGTTGCTGAACTAGATTTTGCTGGAATTTTTGGAAGGTTAGAAGAGATTAAGAATAACAGTTGCTAGGAAGGTGTAAATTGTATTTACTGTGGTGTCAACCCTCTTTACCTTCTGTTAGATAATTTTGTCCTCCAATGTATTTAATTTATTTTCTTGATCTGCAATCCCCGTCTCGACACGGCTCAGCTGAGGGAAGAAAGAAATGACACAGACACCCAATGCTATCAGATCCTTCTTCAATGTTTATTGTTCAGCACTTTGTTATATGGTCCAGAAAAACCACATTCCACTGGACCCCCACCAATGGAATAGCTCATTACCTTATATGGGTGTGACATACATGTCTGAGCTATGTGTGAAACGTGAGAGTAGAGACAAGAAACACATTCCTATAGAACATCCTTCAAACAGGGAACAGTTGCAGTTACACCAACAGAAAACGTTTAAAAGATGCCTCCATTATTCCACATTGCCCACTTTGATCCTGAAAGGATCACATAGCCCTCTCAACCAACTTCAGTATTAGGGATACGTACGTAATGGAGCATAGCGATATTATGTCTGTTTATCATCACATTCAACTTCTGCATCAGTAATTGTAACAAACATGGGACAAATAATAACATAAGTACAATGCATCCAGCAATCGATATAATGGAGGACATCCAGGGTGCGAACCACCCAAACATATTGAAAAATTGTCCCCATTTTCCCCGATGTTATCAGCTAATTCTTTATTCAACTTATCCATTTCCTTTCATACCTTTATAAATTCACCATCATCATCAGTGTGACCCGGGATGTATGTACAGCATTTGTCTCCAAACATTTTACATACTCCTCTTCCATCTTTAGCCAAAAGGTAATCCAAACATTTAATACCTTTGGCTGTCCAACACTATCTAGATATACTTCAGGGTCACTTGAGGCATCACCTTCTAGGTACCTTCGTTTCCGGGTGTTTACCCGTACCTTCATAAAAGAAACATCTTCCTGTAACATTACCATAAAACATAAACCATCATACATTATTTCTAGGAATTGGAATGACACATGTGGCTCCTTGCTGTTGTGTTGATACTGAACGGGCATAGGCAAGCATGACCACCTGCCATATGCAGAGTGTCAGTAGGAATGTCTTCATGTTGACTGTTCCGGGTCCCTCCTCAGGTCCTCCTAATTCGCAGATTCCCGGTTGGGCACTGGCGCTGCGTGTTCAACTCCTCCAGTGCTTTCACCGTTCACCTTGAATCAGTAAGGGCCTCCTCTGGAGCAAGCTTCATGCGGCTTGCGTGGATCCACTGTGGTTGAAGATCAGTTAGCACTCCCATTCTGGTCACTGGCAGTACAGTAGTTGGGCCCACTTTGGTTCGCCTAAATTCGTTGGATTCAAACACTTTACCAGAACCTGCTGATTTGGAACAAATGGATGAGTAGTGCTTTCTGCAGGCAGAGGGAGAGAGAGAGATATCACCATTTATGTCATTCAATATTTTAATGAGGGAATCCACGTATTCGGCAATCACCACCTCCTTGTCACCTGTGGAGAGAAAGCCAGCGCGGCCTTTGACCCGAGGGTCGGGAAAGGCCTACCCATTAGTATTTCAAATGGAGAGATTAACAACAGAGGATGCTGACATTCTGAGCTCATTCAGCCGAATCTTTGTATTATTTATTTTGCCAAATTTTCACCATTTTATCATTTTACCTCACACACGAGAAAGCTTCTGACTGTTTAGAACAGCAGTTCCGAGTGTGGTATTGAGTCGTGCTTCGTAGGCTTGTGTCTGTTGTTCTGTGCGTACGTTAGACATGAGTCCAGGATTAATATTACTGCATTTTGTACCCCATTTATGCAATAAGATTGATTTCACTTAATTTGAGACCCAGTGTTGTCAGATTCAGATGGATTTGCCTGTAACAATTTAATGTTATTGTCTTTTACCAGTTTTGCATGGAAAAAGTCTCTTCAGCTTGATTTAGGTCTGGACTTACCATAACTTCCATTGCAGCCCACTTTGCTACTTCATCAGCATACATCGAGTCTGTGTATATATCGATCGATGTAACTTTAGCCAAATGGCATGCTCTGATCAACGCAAGCAACTCAGCAGCTTGTGCAGATTTATATGGGAGCGAATAAGCTTCAATAATTCGATTCTGAATTTCCGTTACAGCATAACCATACCAGTATTCGGAATCATTTGGCTTGGAACAGGACCCATCAAGTCAATGTTCAATGTTCAATGTACCAATGGTCCCCCTCCTCCAGGGCGGATGATGAAACATGCGGCCTGCATAAAGTACATGTTTTTAGGCAATTGATGCAATCATTTGAATCGTTGTAAAATTCACCTCGAGTCAGCAATTTCAGTCATTTGTAATGATAAAGTTGGGCCGTTTATATCGGAGGTTGGTTTATTTGTCTGATTAGCAGTAGCCAATAAAATAACTTCTTACCCCGATCAACATTGTACTGTCATGTGGTAATATTGTGCATGATTGTTCATACCTGGTGAGAGGTGTGCACAACTAATGGATGTGAGAGAACAATACGTTCTGCATGTTTTACCATCAATGCTGCAGCAGTCACTGCTCCTAAACATGCAGGGAGGCCTTTGGCGACTGCCTCTAAAATATTTTTGACAAGTACGCCACTGGTCTATATATTCCGCAATGGGACTGAGCGAGGATCGCTGCTGCTGCGCCTGCCGCCTCGTGCACATACAAATGAAAGAGTTCATCATGATTTGGTAGCAATGTCCATTTCAGCAGTCCTCTTGATAGGTTCCTCAGCCCTTGAGAGTGTTGCTTCTCTCAGTATTTTATCATATAACGAGCAGTTTGGCACCCATGCTCGACAATAGTTCACTAAACCCAAGAAGCTTTGCATTTGAGCCTTTGTTTTAGGGTGTTGGAAGGTAGTAATTGTCTTCACTCTGTCCTTGGAGAGACGTACTGTTCCTTCTTGTAGTTCATCACCCAGATTGATAGTTCAGTTTCACCCATTGCATCTTTTCTTTTGATGTCTTGAAGCCAGCCTTTGCACCCAATAGTTGAAGCGGCTGTGCATGACTTGATGTCCGGTCCAGAAACCAGGATGTCGTCAGCATATTGCAATAGACAGGTGGCAGCTTGGTGTCCTTCAAAGTAGCGTGCACTACAGCAGAGAACACAGCAGGCGAGTCTCTAAATTCTTGTGGCATTCTGTTACTGTTGGCCTCCATACGAACAGCGGCTGTGTAACAGGCATGACTGACACTGAAGAATGCAGAACACAAATTAATAATAGTTTTCAAATGTTTTCAAATCGGTGTGGTCTGCTGGAATTTAGTTAATAGTAGTGCACACATCCGGCACCACTGGAGACATTATCATTAATTTTTTCAACTCTTGCTTTAATCGCCATGTATTATTAGCTTTCTTCATAGCATTATTGGTGATTTATATGATGTGTGAATGGGTTTAAAAATACATTGTTTCAGACACTGTATTAATACCTTTTAATACCTTTGTTTTTGACATTTTGCATTATACTGTTGATACTTTTTGTAGTATACTGGCAAGTTAGAGCGGAGTTTGGCAACATATGGTCTGATATCAATAAGGTCCGCCTCATCTTTGTGGGTGGCCCATAGCGCTGGGTCGACGTTGAGCATTTCCTGTTTCGCAGCAGAAGTGTTGACAGACGATGAGCTGCAAACTCCTCCGCAATGACCTGTATACACAGACTGACAATATACTGAGGGAAACAGCAATTGTAATGAGTTAGAATCCAAAGTTTTTTTTTTTTTTTTTTTTTTTTTTTCCAGTTTTATGCATTGTATCACAGACCAGAGGGCAGAACGGAGAGTCAGGCAAAATCACGAAATCGTGCATTTTAAACAAGTTTGTGTTATCTAGAGATTTACGAGTAATTTTGGTGTCATATGACACTTAACAGTAATACCATTCATTCCCACAGAGTTTAGAGCGCGTCCCGTAATAGAGCCCTTATAGCAATGCGCTGTTAATGAACCTTTAGATGCGCAAATATTGATGATAAAGGTATGCGGTTTATATATGGTAATTATTTTCATATAGCCAGCGTCTCTGACAATGTTAGTTAAACGATTTTATATCTGTTTGGGCACTTGATAAAATTAAATGCAGCTGTAGTATCTTCGCTCGTATCTTTCTTTGAATCTGAATCGGATCCGTCCGCGGCTGTAGCGAATGAGTTGCGTTTAAATTGTGATAAATCGGGATACAACAGTGCGTATGGTGTCTTTGGGAGGTTAGGGGTTAAAGCTTTGTTCACGACAATATCATATTTAGGCGGCTTGTTTTGAAACAGAGACCGCTATGTGCATTTGATTAGTCTCTTTTCATTCAGGACCTTTGTCCCAGAATGGTTTTATTTTCTTCCACACCTCGTATGATTCTTTTATGCATTTATAATCCCACTGAGGGTGCTTTCACCCTTTTTATCCATAGATTTGATTTACTCATGAATTGATCTAATTAAGTTTTTCTTTTTTTTTCTTCTTTTTTCTTTCTCCTTTCTCTGACCACCCAGCCAAATTGCTGATATATGGCTCAGTATTATAATCTTGTTTATTGCAAAACATCCATTGTTTTGGAGTTTCGTTCCATAGAGGACAGCTTTTTTCCTGTCCCATGATGTCACCTTTTTAGTAATAATAATACAAACAATTTCCCAATCGACACGGTTCATGCAGAACAATAATGCAGATCAAATTCTCTCCATCTTTTCCATAGGACAATTCCCGTCCTCTTCCTATTCATACCAGAATAAGGATATCCTTTAAACTACTGCTGCGGTTGTGGGGTTTTCCCTATATTATAATAGAGCAAAACCCTCCTTCCTATTTTATAATAGGGCAAAATCATCCCTTCGACAGGGGCCCAAGAGCAGAGTTATTAACAGAGTTAATATCGAGCCAAATTAAACTACGTTAAACTACGTTTTGTTCAATCTCTCATCAGACAGGAAAACGTGATACTTAAATCAGTGTTACCAGTCTGGAGAAATCCCCGTACGGGCCACCAAATTGTTAGATAATTTTGTCCTCCAATGTATTTAATTTATTTTCTTGATCTGCAATCCCCGTCTCGATACGGCTCAGCTGAGGGAAGAAAGAAATGACACAGACACCCAATGCTATCAGATCCTTCTTCAACGTTTATTGTTCAGCACTTTGTTATATGGTCCAGAAAAACCACATTCCACTGGACCCCCACCAATGGAATAGCTCATTACCTTATATGGGTGTGACATACATGTCTGAGCTACGTGTGAAACGTGAGAGTAGAGACAAGAAACACATTCCTATAGAACATCCTTCAAACAGGGAACAGTTGCAGTTACACCAACAGAAAACGTTTAAAAGATGCCTCCATTATTCCACACCTTCTTCCCAGGGACAACATCTGCCTCTTGCAACTGATGTTCATATCTGTTGGTCTCCTGTACCATATCATCAACAAGATGCTGTGTGAAGAAAAATTTGAAGCACTGTGCCTCAGAAGGAGTTTTCACACTGCCTTGAATCCCCTAGGTGATGTCATCAAACTCCACTTCTGTTGGAGAGAATGGATCAGATGTCCAGGTCAAGATTCCATCCAAATCCTCCAAAAGCGCCACACTTGTTGGCTGGACAAGGAGGGCTGCTGTTGTCAAAGATTGCAGGCTCTTTATCATCTGATCGCTCACAGCCTGCAAGGTTTACACCGCAAATGGTCTTCTCTGTCACTGTCTGACAGCTCTTCCTCATTTTTGGCATTGGATTCACCATTGGAGTTGAGTTGTGTAGGCTGCCATTCTTTTTACCTAATGTAAAGAGACAAGGCTGTGTGCACAGTATAATCACGTTTATTGATATGTTGACTTTGTGTGTGTAGATGTGTATGCATAATGAACGTCTCGGGTTACTTAACTGTAACCCCTGTTGCCTGATAAAAGGGGAATGAGATACTGCGCTGATTTAGCTCTTTGGGAACGAGAATACCCAAGCCGTCACACTGTGGGTGTCCAGACCCCTTATGGTTGTGTAGTTGTGCTCACAAGAGCGCAAGAGGTCTCAGACATGAGCTTGTGATGTTGACTCAAGGACATAATAGCCCAGAGTGGCATGAACATCCAAACTATAGAATCTTATGAATGTATGCGGAGAGGACCAGCCCGCCGCATTACAAATATGCTGCAGAGGGACACTTCTTGCCAAAGCTTTAGAGGAGGCGACCCCTCTGGTAGAGTGAGCCCTGATACCTACTGGCAATGCGTGACCACGAGCCTCGTAGGCCAGAGCAATTGCATTGTTTGCTTGATGGCGGCCGCCCCTTTTTTATGGCTCCCATGACAAACGAATAGTTGCCCAGACTTATGCCACTGGCTAGTGCTGTGGACATAAGTCTGAAGGGCACGGACTGGACACAATCCGTGAAGTCTTTCCTGCTCCGACGTTGTAAACGGCAGGGAGCAGAAGGCTTCGAGAGTGACCGGATGTATGGTCGAGAAAGGAACCTTAGGCAGGTAGTCAGCATGAGGGTGCAATATTGATTTAGCAATTCCTGGGGCAAAATCTAAGCAGGATGGCAAGACAGACTGAGCCTGCAGATCCCCAAATCTTTTTGGGGAAGTAATTGCCATAAGAAAACCATCAGACGCTGACTCTAGAGGTTCAAAGGGGGTCTCAACCAGACCCTTAAGTATTATTGCTAAGTCCCATGAGGTCTCAAACGCATGGCTCCACGAACGAAGCGAGTGAGCAGGGGACATTTCCCCAAAGGCATCCCGTCAATCAAGGTGTGGCAAGCCAATAGAGCGGCCACATAAACCCTGAGAGTGGCAGGCATGTGCCTGCTGATAATTTTTCCAGCAGAAATTCCAGAATTGAAGCAATCTGGCAGTTAACTGGATCTGCATTATGTGCACTGCAACATCTTTCAAAGACACCCCATTTATTGGCATAACTTCTTCTAGTAGAGGGAGTCCTAGCACTTAGAATGATCTTGATAACTTCAGGTGAAAGCCCAGCGTCCCTCAGTTGGTACCCTTCAGGGGCCAATCATGAAGGTTCCACAGCTCGGGCCGGGGATGAAATATTGTATTCTGTGCCTGAGACAGAAGGTCCTTCCTGTCTGGAATCGCCCAAGGCGAGCTGTCGAGGAGAGACATTATCTCAGAGAACCATACGCTGTTCGGCCAACGCGGCACTATCAGGAAGAGGCAGGACCCTTGCTGATGAACTCTGGCCAAGACTCCTGGGAGCAGAGAAACCAGAGGAAACGCATACAGGTGCATTCTGGGCCATGTATGTGCAATCGCGTCCATAACCAGGGGGGCTGGGTGACTCAGAGAGAAAGAGGGGAGATTGCGCTGTCTATTGGGAGGCAAAGAGGTCCACTTCTGCTCTGTAAAATCTCAACCAGATTTGTTCCACTACCTCGGGGTGGAGTTTCCACTCCCCCGTCTGTATTTTCTGTCTGGACAGTAAATCTGCTCACACATTCAGGCATCCAGGGATTTAAACTGCTCTGATTAACAGGAGCTTGCCCTGGGCCCAAAGGAGAATCTGCCATGTCTGTTCAGCTGGCATGAACGTAGACCTCCTTGATGCTTTATGTAAGAGAATACTGCTGAAGTATTTAAGTCAATGGGATTTTTTGCCCAATTTTTTGCCCCTGGGGCGAACACCGTACCCCCGATCGCTTATAAAAGTCATAGCACACCATTCCCAAATAATCCACACGATTTGACGCCTCATTCGTGGGTCTGTGACAAAAGATGCGGGAGGAGTAGTGCGCCAAACTTTTGTCCGGAATAATAATAATAAAAACTAGAATGTACATTTCCTGAAGAAAATGTGAGTGGTGCTTGCCGTGGCAAAATTTCTTACCACAATGTCCCACCTACTGCCCAAAGTTGAAAGAGGCCACCCCCATGACAGTAGGATGTACTGGTGCAGAGATATAGGTGTTGTTCCATGGTTGCTAGGGAAACCCATCTGGTTGATATGCAGTTACTAAGGTGACAGCCACCAACGCTACTTGCCATCCTGAGTAAAATAAGTCAACCCGGAAGTCTCTACGATTTTCTAGTACAGAGATATGTGATTTGTTACTTGGTTGCTAGGGTAACCCCATCTGGTTGCTAGGCAGTTACCAAGGGGCAAGCCAACAATGCTCCTTGCCATCCTAAATGAAAAAAGTCAACACGGAATCACTACAATTTTCTGGATCAGAGATATATGATTTGTTACTTGGTTGCTAGGGTAACCCCATCTGGTTGCTAGGCAGTTACCAAGGTAACAGCCAACAATGCTCCTTGCCATCCTGAGTGAAATAAGTCAACCCGGAAGTCTCTGTGATTTTCTTGTGCAAAGATATGTGATTTGTTTCTTGGTTGCTAGGGTAACCCCATCTGTTTGCTAGGCAGTTACCAAGGTGACAGCCAACAATGCTCCTTGCCATCCTGAGTGAAATAAGTCAACCCGGAAGTCTCTGTGATTTTCTTGTGCAGAGATATGTGATTTGTTTCTTGGTTGCTAGGGTAACCCCATTTAGTTGCTAGGCAGTTACCAAAGTAACATCCAACAATGCTCCTTGCAATCTTGAGTGAAATAAGTCAACTCGGAAGTCTGTACGATTTTGTAGTGCAAAGATATGAGATTTGTTACTTGGTTGCTATGGTAAACCCATCTGGTTGCTAGGCAGTTACCAGGGTGATATTTATCAAGTCTACTTTCCATCCTGATTGAAATAAGTCAACACGGAAGTCTCTACAACATTCTGATCCTAAGATACACATCTTAGTGATTTTGAATGGATGTCAATGGTGTTTTGTTGCTAGGGTGCTTTAAATGGTTGCTAGGGCGTGGCTAAGTAGTTCACATGATGAAAGCTGAAGACTGATTACTCACCCAATTAAAACAAAGCAACTATGATGTCTGTAGGACATTCTGATCTGAAGATATCTTACTATAATTGAAATCAATAAATGTGGTTGCTAGGGTGCTCTAAATTGTTGCTAGGGAGTGGCTTGGCAGCTGCCAATGATAAATCTCCAAAGGCTGCTTGTCAGTATGAATGATATAAACCAACTCCCATGCCTCTGTGACATTCAGAATGGAAGATATCTCTCTTTGGATTTTGGATGCTAAGGTGGTCGAAAATGGTTGCTAGGGAGGGTCTAGGAAGTGTTGAGGGGATTCATGATTGGCTGTTTTACTGCCCCAAGTCAAACGAGACCACCCTCGTGTTTCTATGATAATTCAGTCCGGAGAAATCCCTTTGATCTCTTTCAATGGAAGTCTATGGGAGTTGGTGCTAAGGTGCTCTAAATGGTTGCTAGGGCGTGGCTTGATAGCTTCACAATGATCCTGAGAGACTGATTGGTCGTCTGAGTAAAATGAGCCCGCCCCCTTGTCTCTAAAACACTGTGATCCAGAGTTATGTTCAATACAAAATCTACCATTGACTTAACATTGGGGCAAATTTGGGCAGCTCCTGCCCCCCAGGGGTGCAACTTTTACCCCATTGTGAGGTATGTTCTCACAGAGCCTGTCAGCCTCTTCAAATGTGGTAAATCACACGTCTGTGTGAAATCCTCGCTCTGAGCTATGACTCGTCAAAATTTGGCGCAATGTTAAGTCAATGGGATTTTTTGCCCAATTTTTTGCCCCTGGGGCAAATACCGTACCCCCGATCGCTTATAAAAGTCATAACACACCATTGCCAAATAATCCGCACGATTTGACGCCTCATTCGTGGGTCTGTGACCAAAAAATTTTGCAAAAAATTCCATTGACTTACATTGGGGCAACTTTGGGCAGCTCCTGCCCCCCAGGGGTACAACTTTTACCCCATTGTGAGGTATGTTCTCACAGAGCCTGTCAGCCTCTTCAAATGTGGTAAATCACACGTCTCTGCGAAATCCTCGCTCTGAGCTATGACTCGTCAAAGTTCGGCTCAATGTTAAGTCAATGGGATTTTTTTTTTGCCCAATTTTTTGCCCCTGGGGCAAACACCGTACCCCCGATCGCTTATAAAAGTCATAGCACACCATTCCCAAATAATCCGCACGATTTGTCGCCTCATTCGTGGGTCTGTGACAAAAGCTGCGGGAGGAGTAGTGCGCCAAACTTTTGTCCGGAATAATAATAAAAAGAACTAGATAGGTACATTTCCTGAAGAAAATGTGAGTGGTGCTTGCCATGGCAAAATTTCTTACCACAATGTCCCACCTACTGCCCAAAGTTGAAAGAGGCCACCCACATGACAGTAGGATGTTCTGGTGCAGAGATATTGGTGTTGTTCCATGGTTGCTAGGGAAACCCATCTGGTTGATATGCAGTTACTAAGGTGACAGCCACCAATGCTACTTGCCATCCTGAGTAAAATAAGTCAACCTGGAAGTCTCTATCAATTTGTAGTACAGAGATATGTGATTTGTTACTTGGTTGCTAGGGTAACCCCATCTGGTTGCTAGGCAGTTAACAAGGGGCAAGCCAACAATGCTCCTTGCCATCCTGAATGAAATAAGTCAACCCTGAATCTCTACAGTTTTCTGGTTCAGAGATATGTGATTTGTTTCTTGGTTGCTAGGGTAACCCCATCTGGTTGCTAGGCAGTTACCAAGTCGACAGCCAACAATGCTACTTGCCATCCCGAGTGAAAAAAGTCAACCCGGAAGTCTCTTCGATTTTGTAGTGCAGAGATATGTGATTTGTTACTTGGTTGCTAGGGTAACCCCATCTGGTTGCTAGGCAGTTACCAAGGTGACAGCCAACAATGGTCCTTGCCATCCTGAGTGAAATAAGTCAACCCGGATGTCTCTGTGATTTTCTAGTACAGAGATATGTGATTTGTTTCTTGGTTGCTAGGGTATCCCCATCTGGTTGCTAGGCAGTTACCAAGGTGACAACCAACAATGCTCCTTGCCATCCTGAGTGAAATAAGTCAACCCAGAATTCTCTGTGATTTTCTTGTGCAGAGATATGTGATTTGTTTCTTGGTTGCTAGGGTAACCCCATTTGGTTGATAGGAAGTTATCAAAGTAACATCCAACAATGCTCCTTGCCATCTTGAGTGAAATAAGTCAACTCGGAAGTCTCTACGATTTTGTAGTGCAAAGATATGTGATTTGTTACTTGGTTGCTAGGGTAATCACATCTGGTTGCTAGGCAGTTACCAGAGTGATACATATCAAGGCTACTTTCCATCCTGAGTGAAATAAGTGAAACAGGAAGGCTGTATGATTTTCTGGTGCAGAGATATGTGATTTGTTACTTGGTTGCTAGGGTAACCCCATCTGGTTGCTAGGCAGTGACCAGAGTGATAAATATCAAGGCTACTTTCCATCCTGAGTGAAATAAGTGAAACAGGAAGTCTGTATGATTTTCTGGTGCAGAAATATATGATTTGTTATTTGGTTGCTAGGGTAACCCTGTCTGGTTGCTATGCAGTTACCAGGGTGATACTTATCAAGCCTCCTTTCCATACTGAGTGAATCAAGTCAACCTGGAAGCTACTCTACTGTGGCTATGAAGATTTTAGGTCATTACTTATTGGCTGCTTGATAAAAGAAATCCTCTGAGGGAGAGAGAGAGGGAGAGACGCAGGGCTGACAGGCCCTTTTTTGTCTGTGTGTGTGAAAACGTCAGTTGGGATTTAAATTTCTGAACATTCCGCAATGTTAAGTCAATGGGAGTTTTTCCGAGTTTTGATCGTCATTTTTAGGAAAACCGTAAGTCCGATCAGTTAGAAAAGATATAGCACACTATTCGGGATTAGTCTGAAGATCTGTGCCGAGTTTGGTGCATGTAGCTTAAAAGCTCTAGGAGGAGTTAGATTTAGAAATTTAGTCTCAGAAGAATAATAATAACTAGATTAAAAAGTTTGAGTACAAACTTTAGGTTGGCTTGAGAAAGCCTAGCATAAAGTTTGATGTAGTTGTAAAAGTTTGAAGATTTACGGTTTCTAGTTTGATGTAATTATAAGTAGTAGTTTTCAAAGTTCAAAGTTTAGAGATTATAAAACCATTCAGTCTATCAAATAGATTAGATAGATAGATAGATAGATAGATAGATAGATAGATAGATAGATAGATAGATAGATAGATAGATAGATATTGACCCTCAGATAGATAGATAGATATTGACCCTCAGATAGATAGATAGATAGATAGATAGATAGATAGATAGAGTATGACCCATAGATAGATAGATAGATAGATAGATAGATATTGACCCTCAGATAGATAGATAGATAGATAGATAGATAGATAGATAGATAGATAGATAGTTATTGACCATCAGATAGATATATAGATAGATTGTTATTGACCATCAGATAGATAGATAGATAGATAGATAGATAGATAGATAGATAGATAGATAGATAGACAGATATTGACCATTAGATAGATAGATAGATAGATAGATATTGATCCTCAGATAGATAGATAGATATTGACCCTCAGATAGATAGATAGATAGATAGATAGATAGAAAGATAGAAAGATAGATTGATAGTCATTGACCCTTAGATAGATAGATAGATATTGACCGTCAGATTTATAGATAGATAGATAGTCATTGACCCTGAGATATAGATAGATAGAGTATGAACCACAGATAGGTAGATAGATAGATAGATAGATAGTTATTGACCCGCAGATAGCTAGATAGATAGATAGATAGATATTGACCCTCAGATAGATAGATAGATAGATAGATAGTCATTGACCCTTAGATAGATAGATATTGACCGTCAGATATATAGATAGACAGATAGTCATTGACCCTGAGATATAGATAGATAGAGTATGACCCACAGATAGATAGATAGATAGATAGTTATTGACCCGCAGATAGTTAGATAGATAGATAGATAGATATTGACCCTCAGATAGATAGATAGATAGATATTGACCATCAGATAGATAGATAGATAGATAGATAGATATATCATTTTTTACTTGGTTGCTAGGGTAACCCAATCTGGTTGCTAGGCAGTTTCCAGGGTGATCCTTATCAAGCCTCCTTTTCATTCTGAGTGAATAAAGTCAACCCGGAAGTCTCTATGATTTTCTGTTGCATAGATATGTGATTTGTTACTTGGTTGCTAGGGTAACCATATCTGGTTGATAGGCAGTTACCAGAGTGATATATATCAAGGCTACTTTCCATCTTGAGTGAAATAAGTGAAACAGGATGTCTCTATGATTTTCTGGTGCAGAGATATGTGACTTGTTACTTGGTTGCTAGGGTAAACACATCTGGTTACTAGGCAGTTACCAAAGTGATACTCATAAGGCTCCTTGCAATCCTGTGTGAAATATGTCAACCCCTAAGTCTCTACGATGTTCTGGTTCAAAGATATGTGATTTGTTACTTGGTTGCTAAGGTAACCCTGTCTGGTTGCTATGCAGTTACCAGGGTGATACATATCAAGGCTACTTTCCATCCTGAGTGAAATAAGTGAAACAGGTAGTCTCTACGATATACTGGTGCAGATATATGTGATTTGTTACTTGGTTGCTAGGGTAACCCCGTCTGGTTGCTAGGCAGTTACCAGAGTGATACATATCAAGGCTACTTTCCATCCTGAGTGAATCAAGTCAACCCGGAAGTCTCTATGATTTTCTGATGCAGAGATATGTGATTTGTTACTTGGTTGCTAGGGTAATCACATCTGGTTGCTAGGCGGTTACCAGAGTGATACATATCAAGGCTACTTTCCATCCTGAGTGAAATAAGTCAACCCGGAAGTCTCTCTGATTTTCTGTTGCAGAGATATGTGATTTGTTACTTGGTTGCTAGGGTAATCACATCTGGTTGCTAGGCAGTTACCAGAGTGATACATATCAAGGCTACTTTCCATCCTGAGTGAAATAAGTGAAACAGGAAGTCTCTATGATTTTCTGGTGCAGATATATGTGATTTGTTACTTGGTTGCTAGGGTAACCCAGTCTGGTTGCTAGGCAGTTACCAGAGTGATACATATCAAGGCTCCTTGCAATCCTGTGTGAAATATGTTAACCCCTAAGTCTCTACGATGTTCTGGTTCAAAGATATGTGATTTGTTACTTGGTTGCTAGGGTAATCGCATCTGGTTGCTAGGCAGTTACCAGAGGGATACATATCAAGGCTACTTTCCATCCTGAGTGAAATAAGTGAAACAGGAAGTCTCTATGATTTTCTGGTGCAGAGATATGTGATTTGTTACTTGGTTGCTAGGGTAAACACATCTGGTTGCTAGGCAGTTACCAAAGTGATACTCATAAGGCTCCTTGCAATCCTGTGTGAAATATGTCAACCCCTAAGTGTCTACGATGTTCTGGTTCAAAGATATGTGATTTGTTACTTGGTTGCTAAGGTAACCCTGTCTGGTTGCTATGCAGTTACCAGAGTGATACATATCAAGGCTACTTTCCATCCTGAGTGAAATAAGTGAAACAGGTAGTCTCTACGATTTTCTGGTGCAGAGATATGTGATTTGTTACTTGGTTGCTAGGGTAACCCCGTCTGGTTGCTAGGCAGTTACCAGAGTGATACATATCAAGGCTACTTTCCATCCTGAGTGAATTAAGTCAACCTGGAAGTCTCTATGATTTTCTGTTGCAGAGATATGTGATTTGTTACTTGGTTGCTAGGGTAATCACATCTGGTTGCTAGGCAGTTACCAGAGTGATACATATCAAGGCTGCTTTCCATCCTGAGTGAAATAAGTCAACCCGGAAGTCTCTTTGATTTTCTGTTGCAGAGATATGTGATTTGTTACTTGGTTGCTAGGGTAACCCCATCTGGTTGCTAGGCAGTTACCAGAGTGATACATATCAAGGCTACTTTCCATCCTGAGTGAAATAAGTGAAACAGGAAGTCTGTATGATTTTCTGGTGCAGAGATATGTGATTTGTTACTTGGTTGCTAGGGTAACCCCATCTGGTTGCTAGGCAGTTACCAGAGTGATACATATCAAGGCTACTTTCCATCCTGAGTGAAATAAGTGAAACAGGATGTCTGTATGATTTTCTGGTGCAGAAATATGTGATTTGTTATTTGGTTGCTAGGGTAACCCTGTCTGGTTGCTATGCAGTTACCAGGGTGATACTTATCAAGCCTCCTTTCCATACTGAGTGAATCAAGTCAACCTGGAAGCTACTATACTGTGGCTATGAAGATTTTAGGTCATTACTTATTGGCTGCTTGATAAAAGAAATCCTCTGAGGGAGAGAGAGAGGGAGAGACGCAGGGCTGACAGGCCCTTTTTCGTCTGTGTGTGTGAAAACGTCAGTTGGGATTTAAATTTCTGAACATTCCGCAATGTTAATCAATGGGAGTTTTTCCGAGTTTTGATCGTCATTTTTAGGAAAACCGTAAGTCCGATCAGTTAGAAAAGATATAGCACACTATTCGGGATTAGTCTGAAGGTCTGTGCCGAGTTTGGTGCATGTAGCTTAAAAGCTCTAGGAGGAGTTACATTTAGAAATTTAGTCTCAGAATAATAATAATAATAATAATAAGTTTAAATAGGATTTCAGTAAGTTGGCTTTCTCAAGCCAACCTAACTAGAATGTACATTTCCTGAAGAAAATGTGAGTGGTGCTTGCCGTGGCAAAACTCGTCAAATAGCATTTTCTAACTTGTTTCTAAGCACTAAAATAAAGGCCATAGACTGTTGTTAGCACATGTTTTTCATGATGGTAGCACGTTTTTAGAATGTTTTAGCACTTCGCTAGGCGATGCTAGCATGTTTTAGCAATTCCATAGGCAATGCTAACATCTGTTGGCATAATACTAGCATGTTTTAGCACTTCGTTAGGCGATGCTAGCATGTGTTAGCATGTTTCTAGAATGTTTTTAACATGTTTTAGCACTTCACTAGGCAATGCCAGTATGTGTTAGAATGATGCTAGCATGTTTTTAGCATGTTTTAGCATTTTGCTAGGCAATACTAGCATGTGTTAGCATGTTGTTAGCACATTTTTAACATGTTTTAGCACTTTGCTAGGCGATGCCAACATGTGTTAGCATGATGCTAGCACGTTTTTAGCATGTTTTAGCACTTTGCTAGGCGATACTAGCATGTGTTAACACGTTGTTAGCACGTTTTTAGCATGTTTTAGCACTTTGCTAGGCAATACTAGCATGTGTTAGCATGTTGTTAGCACGTTTTTAGCATGTTTTAGCACTTTGCTAGGTGATACTAGCATGTGTTAGCATGATGCTAGCACGTTTTCAGCATGTTTTAACACTTCAGTAGGCAATACTAGCATGTGTTAGCATGTTGTTAGCACGTTTTTAACATGTTTTAGCACTTCGCTAGGTGATGCCAACATGTGTTAGCATGATGCTAGCACGTTTTTAGCATGTTTAGCACTTTGCTAGGTGATGCTAGCATGTGTTAGCATGTTTCTAGAATGTTTTTAGCATGTTTTAGCACTTCACTAGGCAATGTCAGTATGTGTTAGAATGATGCTAGCATGTTTTTAGCATGTTTTAGCATTTTGCTAAGCAATGCTTACATGCATTAGCATAATGATAGCACATTTTAACATGTTTTAGCACTTCGCTAAGTGAAGCTAGCTTGTGTTAGCATGATACTAGCACGTTTTTAGCATGTTTTAGCTCTTCGCTAGGCGATGCTAACATGTGTTAGCATGATGCTAGCATGTTTTTAACATGTTTTAGCAATCCCCTAAGCAATGCTAACATGCGTTAGCATAATGCTAGCACGTTTTAACATGTTTTAGCACTTCGCTAGGCGATGCCAGCATGTGTTAGCATGATGCTAGCACATTTTTATCATGTTTTAACACTTCGCTAGGCAATACTAGCATGTGTTAGCATGTTGTTAGCACGTTTTTAGCATGTTTTAGCACTTCGCTAAGCGATGCTAACATGTGTTAGCATGATGCTAGCACGTTTTTAACATGTTTTAGCAATCCCCTAAGCAATGCTAACATGCGTTAGCATAATGCTAGCACGTTTTAACATGTTTTAGCACTTTGCTAGGTGAAGCTAGCATGTGTTAGCATGATACTAGCACATTTCTAACATGTTTTAGCACTTTGCTAGGCGATGCTAACGTGTGTTAGCATGATGCTAGCACGTTTTTAACATGTTTTTACAATCCCCTAAGCAATGCTAACATGCATTAGCATAATGCTAGCACGTTTTAACATGTTTTAGCACTTTGCTAGGTGAAGCTAGCATGTGTTAGCATGATACTAGCACGTTTCTAGCATGTTTTAGCACTTTGCTAGGCGATGCTAACATGTGTTAGCATGATACTAGCACGTTTCTAACATGTTTTAGCACTTTGCTAGGCGATGCTAACGTGTGTTAGCATGATGCTAGCACGTTTTTAACATGTTTTAGCAATCCCCTAAGCAATGCTAACATGCATTAGCATAATGCTAGCACGTTTTAACATGTTTTAGCACTTTGCTAGGTGAAGCTAGCATGTGTTAGCATGATACTAGCACGTTTCTAACATGTTTTAGCACTTTGCTAGGCGATGCTAACATGTGTTAGCATGATGCAAGCACGTTTTTAACATGTTTTAGCACTTCGCTAGGCGATGCCAGCATGTGTTAGCATGATGCTAGCATGTTTTTAGCATGTTTTAACACTTCGCTAGGCAATACTATCATGTGTTAGCATGTTGTTAGCACGTTTTTAGCATGTTTTAGCACTTCGCTAGGTGATGCCAACATGTGTTAGCATGTTGCTAGCACGTTTTTAGCATGTTTTAGCACTTCGCTAGGTGATGCCAGCATATGTTAGCATGATGCTAGCACATTTTTAGCATGTTTTAGGGTATGGCTATGAAGATTTTTATTGGCTGCTTGATAAAAGAAATCCTCTGAGGGAGAGACAGAGAGAGAGATGCAGGGCTGACAGGCCCTTTTTTGTCTGTGTGTGTGTGAAAAAGTCAGTTGGGATTTAAATTTCTGAACATTCCGCAATGTAAAGTCAATGGGATTTTTTTGGCCGCTTTTTCGTCCGCTGTTCGAACATCGTACACCCGATCGCTTAGAAAAGATATAGCACACCTCTCCTCAATGAGCCGCACGATTTGATGCCTCACTCAGGGGTCTGTGACAAAAGCTGCAGGAGGAGTAGCGCGCCAAACTTTGTGTGGAAAAATAATAATAATTATAATAATAATAAGTATGCAAGAGAACAATAGTGATGCTTTGCCTATGGCAAGCACCACTAACTAGAATGTACATTTCCTGAAGAAAATGTGAGTGGTGCTTGCCGTGGCAAAATTTCTTACCACAATGTCCCACCTACTGCCCAACATAATACTAGCATGTTTTAGCACTTCGTTAGGCGATGCTAGCATGTGTTAGCACATTTTTAACATGTTTTAGCACTTTGCTAGGCGATGCCAACATGTGTTAGCATGATGCTAGCACGTTTTTAGCATGTTTTAGCACTTTGCTAGGCGATACTAGCATGTGTTAACATGTTGTTAGCACGTTTTTAGCATGTTTTAGCACTTTGCTAGGCGATACTAGCATGTGTTAGCATGTAATTAGCACGTTTTTAGCATGTTTTAGTACTTCACTAGGCGATGCCAACAAGTGTTAGCATGATGCTAGCACGTTTTTAGCATGTTTTAGTACTTTGCTATGCGATACTAGTATGTGTTAGCATAATGCTAGCATGTTTTAACATGTTTTAACACTTCGCTAGGTGATGCCAGCATGTGTTAGCATGATGCTAGCACGTTTTTAGCATGTTTTAGCACTTCGCTAGGCGATGCCAGTATGTGTTAGCATGATGCTAACACGTTTTTAGCATGTTTTAGCACTTCGCTAGGCAATGCCAGTATGTGTTAGAATGATGCTAGCACGTTTTTAGCATGTTTTAGCATTTTACTAGGCGATACTAGCATGTGTTAGCATGTTGTTAACATGTTTTTAACATGTTTTAGCACTTCGCTAGGCGATGCCAACATGTGTTAGCATGATGCTAGCACGTTTTTAGCATGTTTTAGCACTTTGCTAGGCAATACTAGCATGTGTTAGCATGTTGTTAGCACGTTTTTAGCATGTTTTAGCACTTTGCTAGGTGATACTAGCATGTGTTAGCATGATGCTAGCACGTTTTTAGCATGTTTTAGCACTTCGCTAGACAATGCCAACATGTGTTAGCATGATGGTAACACGTTTATAGCATGTTTTAGCACTTAGCTAGACAATGCCAACATGTGTTAGCATGATGGTAACACGTTTATAGCATGTTTTAGCACTTCGCTAGGCGATGCCAGCATATGTTAGCATGATGCTAGCACATTTTTAGCATGTTTTAGGGTGTGGCTATGAAGATTTTTATTGGCTGCTTGATAATATAAATCCTCTGAGGGGGAGAGAGAGAGAGAGAGAGAGAGACGCAGGGCTGACAGGCCCTTTTTTGTCTGTGTGTGTGAAAATGTCAGTTGGGATTTAAATTTCTGAACATTCCGCAATGTAAAGTCAATGGGACTTTTTTGACCGCTTTTTCGTCCGCTGTTCGAACATCGTACACCCAATCGCTTAGAAAAGATATAGCACACCTCTCCTCAATGAGCCGCACGATTTGATGCCGCACTCAGGGGTCTGTGACAAAAGCTGCGGGAGGAGTAGCGCGCCAAACTTTGTGTGGAATAATTTATGCAAGAGAACAATAGTGATGCTTTGCCTTTGGCAAGCACCACTAATAACTAGAATGTACATTTCCTGAAGAAAATGTGAGTGGTGCTTGCCGTGGCAAAATTTCTTACCACAATGTCCCACCTACTGCCCAAAGTTGAAAGAGCCCACCCCCATCACAGTAGGATGTTCTGGTGCAGAGATATTGGTGTTGTTCCATGGTTGCTAGGGAAACCCATCTGGTTGATATGCAGTTACTAAGGTGACAGCCACCAACGCTACTCGCCATCCTGAGTAAAATAAGTCAACCCGGAAGTCTCTACGATTTTCTAGTACAGAGATATGTGATTTGTTACTTGGTTGCTAGGGTAACCCCATCTGGTTGCTAGGCAGTTACCAAGGGGCAAGCCAACAATGCTCCTTGCCATCCTGAGTGAAATAAGTCAACCCGGAAGTCTCTGTGATTTTCTTGTGCAGAGGTATGTGATTTGTTTCTTGGTTGTTAGGGTAACCCCATCTGGTTGCTAGGCAGTTACCAAGGTGACAGCCAACAATGCTCCTTGCCATCCTGAGTGAAATAAGTCAACCCGGAAGTCTCTGTGATTTTCTTGTGCAGAGATATGTGATTTGTTTCTTGGTTGCTAGGGTAACCCCATCTGGTTGCTAGGCAACTACCAAGGTGACAGCCAACAATGCTCCTTGCCATCCTGAGTGAAATAAGTCAACCCGGAAGTCTCTGTGATTTTCTTGTGCAGAGATATGCGATTTCTTTCTTGGTTGCTAGGGTAACCCCATCTGGTTGCTAGGCAGTTACCTACATGATACTCATAAGGCCCCTTGCAATCCTGTGAGAAATATTTCAACCCCTATGTCTCTACGATGTTCTGGTTCAAAGATATGTGATTTGTTACTTGGTTGCTAGGGTAACCCCATCTGGTTGCTAGGCAGTTACCAAGGTGACAGCCAACAATGCTCCTTGCCATCCTGAGTGAAATAAGTCAACCCGGAAGTCTCTGTGATTTTCTAGTGCAGAGATATTTGATTTGTTTCTTGGTTGCTAGGGTAACCCCATCTGGTTGCTAGGCAGTTATCAAGGTGACAGGGAACAATGCTCCTTGCCATCCTGAGTGAAATAAGTCAACCCGGAAGTCTCTACGTCATTCTGATCCTAAGATACACATCTTAGTGATTTTGAATGGATGTCAATGGTTCTTTGTTGCTAGGGTGCTTTAAATGGTTGCTAGGGCGTGGCTAAGTAGTTCACATGATGAAAGCTGAAGACTGATTACTCACCCAATGAAAACAAAGCAACTATCATGTCTCTAGGACATTCTGATCTGAAGATATCTTACTGTAATTGAAATCAATAAATGTGGTTGCTAGGGTGCTCTAAATTGTTGCTAGGGAGTGGCTTGGCAGCTGCCAATGATGAATCTCCAAAGGCTGCTTGTCAGTATGAATGATATAAACCAACTCCCATGCCTCTGTGACATTCAGAATGGAAGATATCTCTCTTTGGATTTTGGTTGCTAAGGTGCTCGAAAATGGTTGCTAGGGAGGGGCTAGGAAGTGTTGAGGGGATTCATGATTGGCTGTTTTACTGGCCCAAGTCAAACGAGACCACCCTTGTGTTTCTATGATAATTCAGTCCAGAGAAATCCCTTTGATCTCTTTCAATGGAAGTCTATGGGACTTGTTGCTAAGGTACTGTAAATGGTTGCTAGGGCGTGGCTTGATAGCTTCACAATGATCCTGAGAGATTGATTGGTCGTCTGAGTAAAATGAGCCCGCCCCCTTGTCTCTAAGACACTGTGATCCAGAGTTATGTTCAATACAAAATCTACCATAGACTTAACATTGGGGCAAATTTGGGCAGCTCCTGCCCCCAAGGGGTGCAACTTTTACCCCATTGTGAGGTATGTTCTCACAGAGCCTGTCAGCCTCTTCAAATGTGGTAAATCACACGTGTCTGTGAAATCCTTGCTCTGAGCTATAACTTGTCAAAGTTTGGCGCAATGTTAAGTCAATGGGATTTTTTGCACAATTTTTTGCCCCTGGGGCAAATACCGTACCCCCGATCACTTATAGAAGTCATAGCACACCATTCCCAAATAATCCGCACGATTTGACGCCTCATTTGTGGGTCTGCGAGCAAAAAATTTTTCAAAAAATTCCATTGACTTACATTGGGGCAACTTTGGGCAGCTCCTGCCCCCCAGGGGTAAAACTTTTACCCCATTGTGAGGTATGTTCTCAGAGAGCCTGTCAGCCTCTTCAAATGTGGTAAATCACACGTCTCTGTGAAATCCTCGCTCTGAGCTATAACTTGTCAAAGTTCGGCTCAATGTTAAGTCAATGGGATTTTTTGCCCAATTTTTTGCCCCTGGGGCAAACAACGTACCCCCGATCGCTTAGAAAAGATATAGCACACCTCTCCTCAATGAGCCGCACGATTTGATGCCTCACTCAGGGGTCTGTGACAAAAGCTGCGGGAGGAGTAGCGCGCCAAACTATGTGTGGAATAATAATAATTATAATAATAATAATAACTAGAATGTACATTTCCTGAAGAAAATGTGAGTGGTGCTTGCCGTGGCAAAACTCATCAAATAAAATTTTCTAACTTGTTTCTAAGCACTAAAATAAAGGTCATAGAATGTTGCTAACATGTGTTTTTCATGATGGTAGCACATTTTTAAATGTTTTAGCACTTTGCTAGGCAAAGCTAGCATGTGTTAGCATGATACTAGCACGTTTTTAGCATGTTTTAGCACTTCGTTTGGCGATGCTAACATGTGTTAGCATGATGCTAGCACATTTTTAACATGTTTTAGCAATGCCCTCGGCAATGCTAACATGTGTTAGCATGATGCTAGCACATTTTTAGCATGTTTTAACAATTCCCTAGGCAATGCTAACATGTATTAGCATAATGCTAGCACGCTTTAGCATGTTTAAACACTTCGCTAGGCGATGCCAACATGTGTTAGCATGATGCTAGCACATTTTTAGCATTTTTTAGTACTTCACTATGCGATACTAGTATGTGTTAGCATGTTGCTAGCACGTTTTTAGCATGTTTTAGCACTTATCTAGGCGATGCCAGCATGTGTTAGCATGATGCTAGCACATTTTTAGCATGTTTTAGTACTTCGCTAGCCGAAGCCAGCATATGTTAGCATGATGCTAGCATATTTTTAGCATGTTTTAGTACTTCGCTATGCGATACTAGTATGTTTTAGCATGTTGCTAGCATGTTTTTAGCATGTTTTAGCACTTCGCTATGCAATTCTAATATGTTTTAGCATGTTGCTAGCATGTTTTTAGCATGTTTTAGCACTTCGCTAGACGATGCCAGCATATGTTAGCATGATGCTAGCACGTTTTTAGCATGTTTTAGCACTTTGCTAGGCGATACCAGCATGTGTTAGCATGATGCTAGCACGTTTTAGCACTTCGCTATGCGATACTAGTATGTTTTAGCATGTTGCTAGCACGTTTTTAGCATGTTTTAGCACTTCGCTATGCAATACTAATATGTTTTAGCATGTTGCTAGCATGTTTTTAGCATGTTTTAGCACTTCGCTATGCAATACTAATATGTTTTAACATGTTGCTAGCATGTTTTTAGCATGTTTTAGCACTTCGCTAGGCGATGCCAGCATATGTTAGCATGATGCTAGCACATTTTTAGCATGTTTTATGTTGTGGCTATGAAGATTTTTATTGGCTGCTTGATAAAAGAAATCCTCTGAGGGAGAGAGAGAGAGACACGCAGGGCTGACAGGCCCTTTTTTGTCTGTGTGTGTGAAAATGTCAGTTGGGATTTAAATTTCTGAACATTCCGCAATGTAAAGTCAATGGGACATTTTTGGCCGCTTTTTCATCCGCTGTGCGAACATCGTACCCCCGATCGCTTATAAAAGTCATAGCACACCTCTCCTCAATGAGCCGCACGATTTGACACCTCATTCATGGGTCTACGCCAAAAGGTGCGGGACAAGTTAGGTGCCGAAGTTTTGTACGGAAGAAGAAGAAGAAGAAGAAGAAGAAAAACTAGAATGTACATTTCCTGAAGAAAATGTGAGTGGTGCTTGCCGTGGCAAAATTTCTTACCACAATGTCCCACCTACTGCCCAAAGTTGAAAGAGGCCACCCCCATGACAGTAGGATGTTCTGGTGCAGAGATATAGGTGTTGTTCCGTGGTTGCTAGGGAAACCCATCTGGTTGATATGCAGTTATTAAGGTGACAGCCACCAACGCTACTTGCCATCCTGAGTAAAATAAGTCAACCCGGAAGTCTCTACGATTTTCTAGTACAGAGATATGTGATTTGTTACTTGGTTGCTAGGGTAACCCCATCTGGTTGCTAAGCAGTAACCAAGGGGCAAGCCAACAATGCTCCTTGCCATCCTGAATGAAATAAGTGAACACGGAATTCTCTGTGATTTTCTTGTGCAGAGATATGTGATTTGTTTCTTGGTTGCTAGGGTAACCCCATCTGGTTGCTAGGCAGTTACCAAGGCGACAGGCAACAATGCTCCTTGCCATCCTGAGTGAAATAAGTCAACCTGGAAGTCTCTGTGATTTTCTTGTGCAGAGATATGCGATTTGTTTCTTGGTTGCTATGGTAACCCCATCTGGTTGCTAGGAAGTTACCAAGGTGACAGACAACAATGCTCCTTGCCATCCTGAGTGAAATAAGTCAACCCGGAAGTCTCTACGTCATTCTGATCCTAAGATACACATCTTAGTGATTTTGAATGGATGTAAATGGTTGTTTGTTGCTAGGGTGCTTTAAATGGTTGCTAGGGTGTGGCTAAGTAGTTCACATGATGAAAGCTGAAGACTGATTACTCACCCAATGAAAACAAAGCAACTATCATGTCTTTAGGACATTCTGATGTGAAGATATCTTACTGAAATTGAAATCAATAAATGTGGTTGCTAGGGTGCTCTAAATTGTTGCTAGGGAGTGGCTTGGCAGCTGCCAATGATGAATCTCCAAAGGCTGCTTGTCAGTATGAATGATATAAACCAACTCCCATGCTTCTGTGACATTCAGAATGGAAGATATCTCTCTTTGGATTTTGGTTGCTAAGGTGCTCGAAAATGGTTGCTAGGGAGGGGCTAGGAAGTGTTGAGGGGATTCATGATTGGCTGTTTTACTGCCCCAAGTCAAACGAGACCACCCTTGTGTTTCTATGATAATTCAGTCCAGAGAAATCCCTTTGATCTCTTTCAATGGAAGTCTATGTGACTTGTTGCTAAGGTACTGTAAATGGTTGCTAGGGTGTGGCTTGATAGCTTCACAATGATCCTGAGAGACTGATTGGTCGTCTGAGTAAAACGAGCCCGCCCCCTTGTCTCTAAGACACTGTGATCCAGAGTTATGTTCAATACAAAATCTACCATAGACTTAACATTGGGGCAAATTTGGGCAGCTCCTGCCCCCAAGGGGTTCAACTTTTACCTCATTGTGAGGTATGTTCTCACAGAGCCTGTCAGCCTCTTCAAATGTGGTAAATCACACATGTCTGTGAAATCCTTGCTCTGAGCTATGACTTGTCAAAGTTTGGCGCAATGTTAAGTCAATGGGATTTTTTGCCCAATTTTTTGCCCCTGGGGCAAATACCGTACCCTCGATCACTTATAGAAGTCATAGCACACCATTCCCAAATAATCCGCACGATTTGACGCCTCATTTGTGGGTCTGGGAGCAAAAAAATTTTCAAAAAATTCCATTGACTTACATTGGGGCAACTTTGGGCAGCTCCTGCCCCCCAGGGGTAAAACTTTTACCCCATTGTGAGGTATGTTCTCACAGAACCTGTCAGCCTCTTCAAATGTGGTAAATCACACGTCTCTGCAAAATCCTCGCTCTGAGCTATGACTCGTCAAAGTTCGGCTCAATGTTAAGTCAATGGGATTTTTTGCCCAATTTTTTGCCCCTGGGGCAAACACCTTACCCCCGATCGCTTATAAAAGTCATAGCACACCTCTCCTCAATGAGCCGGATGATTTGACACCTCATTCATATGTCTACGCCAAAAGCTGCGGGACGAGTTAGGTGCCGAAGTTTTGTACGGAAGAAGAAGAAGAAGAAGAAGAAGAAGAAAAATAAGTATGTGAGATTACAATAGTGTTGCTTTGCAAGCACCACTAATAAGTATGTGAGATTACAATAGTGTTGCTTTGCAAGCACCACTAACTAGAATGTACATTTCCTGAAGAAAATGTGAGTGGTGCTTGCCGTGGCAAAACTCGTCAAATAGCATTTTCTAACTTGTTTCTAAGCACTAAAATAAAGGCCATAGACTACAGTTGTTAGCACATGTTTTTCATGATGGTAGCACGTTTTTAGAATGTTTTAGCACTTCGCTAGGCGATGTTAGCATGTTTTAGCAATTCCATAGGCAATGCTAACATCTGTTGGCATAATACTAGCATGTTTTAGCACTTCGTTAGGCGATGCTAGCATGTGTTAGCATGATTCTAGCAAGTTTTTAGCATGTTTAGCACTTTGTTAGGTGATGCTAGCATGTGTTAGGATGTTTCTAGAATGTTTTTAGCATGTTTTAGCATTTTGCTAGGCAATACTAGCATGTGTTAGCATGTTGTTAGCACATTTTTAGCATGTTTTAGCACTTTGATAGGCGATACTAGCATGTGTTAACATGTTGTTAGCACGTTTTTAGCATGTTTTAGCACTTTGCTAGGTGATACTAGCATGTGTTAGCATGTAATTAGCACGTTTTTAGCATGTTTTAGTACTTCACTAGGCGATGCCAACATGTGTTAGCATGATGCTAGCATGTTTTTAGCATGTTTTAGTACTTTGCTATGCGATACTAGTGTGTGTTAGCATAATACTAGCATGTTTTAACATGTTTTAACACTTCGCTAGGCGATGCCAGCATGTGTTATCATGATGTTAGCATGTTTTTAGTATGTTTTAGCACTTCGCTAGGTGATGCCAGCATGTGTGTTAGCATGATGCTAGCACGTTTTTAGCATGTTTTAGTACTTCGCTAGGTAATGCCAGTATGTGTTAGAATGATGCTAGCACGTTTTTAGCATGTTTTAGCATTTTACTAGGCAATACTAGCATGTGTTAGCATGTTGTTAGCATGTTTTAGCACTTCGCTAGGTGATGCCAACATGTGTTAGCATGATGCTAGCACGTTTTTAGCATGTTTTAGCACTTTGCTAGGCAATACTAGCATGTGTTAGCATGTTGTTAGCACGTTTTTAGCATGTTTTAGCACTTCGCTAGACAATTCCAACATGTGTTAGCATGATGGTAACACGTTTATAGCATGTTTTAGCACTTCGCTAGGCGATGCCAGCATATGTTAGCATGATGCTAGCACATTTTTAGCATGTTTTAGGGTGTGGCTATGAAGATTTTTATTGGCTGCTTGATAAAATAAATCCTCTGAGGGAGAGAGAGAGGGAGAGACGCAGGGCTGACAGGCCCTTTTGTGTCTGTGTGTGTGAAAATGTCAGTTGGGATTTAAATTTCTGAACATTCCGCAATGTAAAGTCAATGGGACTTTTTTGGCCGCTTTTTCATCCGCTGTTCGAACATCGTACACCCGATCGCTTAGAAAAAATATAGCACACCTCTCCTCAATGAGCCGTACGATTTGATGCCTCACTCAGGGGTCTGTGACAAAAGCTGCGGGAGGAGTAGCGCGCCAAACTTTGTGTGGAATAATTTATGCAAGAGAACAATAGTGATGCTTTGCCTTTGGCAAGCACCACTAATAAGTATGCAAGAGAACAATAGTGATGCTTTGCCTATGGCAAGCACCACTAACTAGATTAAAAAGTTTGAGTACAAACTTTAGGTTGGCTTGAGAAAGCCTAACATAAAGTTTGAAGTAGTTGTAAAAGTTTGAAGATTTAAGGTTTTTAGTTTGATGTATTTATAAGTAGTAGTTTTCAAAGTTCAAAGTTTAGAGATTATAAAACCATTCAGTCTATCAAATAGATTAGATAGATAGATAGATAGATAGATAGATAGATAGATAGATAGATAGATAGATAGATAGATAGATATTGACCCTCAGATAGATAGATAGATAGATAGATAGATATTGACCCTCAGATAGATAGATAGATAGATATATATTGACCCACAGATAGATAGATAGATAGATAGATAGATAGATAGATAGATAGATAGATAGATAGATAGATCTATCTGATTGACCATCAGATAGATAGATAGATAGATAGATAGATATTGATCCTCAGATAGATAGATAGATAGATAGATAGATAGATAGATAGATAGTCATTGACCCTTAGATAGATAGATAGATAGATAGATAGATAGAGTATGACCCACAGAGAGATAGATAGATAGATAGTTATTGTCCCTCAGATAGATAGATAGATAGATAGATTATGACCCACAGAAAGACAGATAGATATTGACCCTCAGATAGATAGATAGATAGATATATAGATAGACAGATAGATAGACAGATATATTATTTTTTACTTGGTTGCTAGGGTAACCCAATCTGGTTGCTAGGCAGTTTCCAGGGTGATCCTTATCAAGCCTCCTATTCATTCTGAGTGAATAAAGTCAACCCGGAAGTCTCTACAATTTTCTGTTGCATAGATATGTGATTTGTTACTTGGTTGCTAGGGTAACCATATCTGGTTGATAGGCAGTTACCAGAGTGATACATATCAAGGCTACTTTCCATTCTGAGTGAAATAATTCAAACAGGAAGTCTATACGATTTTCTGGTGCAGAGATATGTGATTTGTTACTTGGTTGCTAGGGTAACCCCATCTGGTTGCTAGGCAGTTACCAAAGTGATACTCATAAGGCTCCTTGCAATCCTGTGTGAAATATGTCAACCCCTAAGTCTCTACGATTTTCTGGTTCAAAGATATGTGATTTGTTACTTGGTTGCTAGGGTAACCGCATCTGGTTGCTAGGCAGTTACCAGAGTGATACATATCAAGGCTACTTTCCATCTTGAGTGAAATAAGTGAAACAGGAAGTCTCTATGAATTTCTGGTGCAGAGTTATGTGATTTGTTACATTGTTGCTAGGGTAAGCCCTTGTCGTTGCTAGGCAGTTACCAGAGTGATACTTTTCAAGAATCCTTGCTATCCTGAGTGAAATAAGTCAAACAGGAAGTCTCTACGATTTACTGGTGAAGAGATATATTATTTGTTACTTGGTTGCTAGGGTAACCCCATCTGGTTGCTATGCAGTTACCAGGGTGATACTTATCAAGCCTCCTTTCCATCCTGAGTGAATTATGTCAACCCGGAAGTCTCTACGATTTTCTGTTGCAGAGATATGTGATTTGTTACTTGGTTGCTAGGGTAACCGCATCTGGTTGCTAGGCAGTTACCAGAGTTATACATATCAAGGCTACTTTCCATCCTGAGTGAAATAAGTGAAACAGGAAGTCTCTACGATTTTCTGGTGCAGAGATATGTGATTTGTTACTTGGTTGCTAGGGTAAACACATCTGGTTGCTAGGCAGTTACCAAAGTGATACTCATAAGGCTCCTTGCAATCCTGTGTGAAATATGTCAACCCCTAAGTCTCTACGATGTTCTGGTTCAAAGATATGTGATTTGTTACTTGGTTGCTAGGGTAACCCTGTCTGGTTGCTATGCAGTTACCAGGGTGATACATATCAAGGCTACTTTCCATCCTGAGTGAAATAAGTGAAACAGGAAGTCTCTATGATTTTCTGGTGCAGAGATATGTGATTTGTTAGTTGGTTGCTAGGGTAACCCCATCTGGTTGCTAGGCAGTTACCAAGGTGATACTCATAAGGCTCCTTGCAATCCTGTGTGAAATATGTCAACCCCTAAGTCTCTACTATGTTCTGGTTCAAAGATATGTGATTTGTTACTTGGTTGCTAGGGTAACCACATCTGGTTGCTAGGCAGTTACCAGAGTGATACATATCAAGCCTCCTTTCCATCCTGAGTGAAATAAGTGAAACAGGAAGTCTCTACGATTTTCTGGTGCAAAGATATGTGATTTGTTACTTGGTTGTTAGGGTAACCACATCTGGTTCCTAGGCAGTTACCAAAGTGATACTCATAAGGCCCCTTGCAATCCTGTGTGAAATATGTCAACCCCTAAGTCTCTACCATGTTCTGGTTCAAAGATATGTGATTTGTTACTTGGTTGCTAGGGTAACCACATCTGGTTACTAGGCAGTTACCAGAGTGATACATATCAAGGCTACTTTCCATCCTGAGTGAAATAAGTGAAACAGGAAGGCTGTATGATTTTCTGGTGCAGAGATATGTGATTTGTTATTTGGTTGCTAGGGTAACCCTGTCTGGTTGCTATGCAGTTACCAGGGTGATACTTATCAAGCCTCCTTTCCATACTGAGTGAATCAAGTCAACCTGGAAGCTACTATACTGTGGCTATGAAGATTTTAGGTCATTACTTATTGGCTGCTTGATAAAAGAAATCCTCTGAGGGAGAGAGAGAGGGAGAGATGCAGGGCTGACAGGCCCTTTTTTGTCTGTGTGTGTGAAAACGTCAGTTGGGATTTAAATTTCTGAACATTCCGCAATGTTAAGTCAATGGGAGTTTTTCCGAGTTTTGATCGTCATTTTTAGGAAAACCGTAAGTCCGATCAGTTAGAAAAGATATAGCACACTATTCGGGATTAGTCTGAAGGTCTGTGCCGAGTTTGGTGCATGTAGCTTAAAAGCTCTACGAGGAGTTACATTTAGAAATTTAGTCTCAGAATAATAATAATAACTAGATTAAAAAGTTTGAGTACAAACTTTAGGTTGGCTTGAGAAAGCCTAGCATAAAGTTTGAAGTAGTTGTAAAAGTTTGAAGATTTACGGTTTCTAGTTTGATGTAATTATAAGTAGTAGTTTTCAAAGTTCAAAGTTTAGAGATTATAAAACCATTCAGTCTATCAAATAGATTAGATAGATAGATAGATAGATAGATAGATAGATAGATAGATAGATAGATAGATAGATAGATATTGACCCTCAGATAGATAGATAGATATTGACCCTCAGATAGATAGATAGATAGATAGATAGATAGATAGATAGATAGATAGATAGATAGATAGATAGAGTATGACCCATAGATAGATAGATAGATAGATAGATAGATATTGACCCTCAGATAGATAGATAGATAGATAGATAGATAGTTATTGACCATCAGATAGATATATAGATAGATTGTTATTGACCATCAGATAGATAGATAGATAGATAGATAGATAGATAGATAGATAGATAGACAGATATTGACCATTAGATAGATAGATAGATAGATAGATATTGATCCTCAGATAGATAGATAGATATTGACCCTCAGATAGATAGATAGATAGATAGATAGAAAGATAGAAAGATAGATTGATAGTCATTGACCCTTAGATAGATAGATAGATATTGACCGTCAGATATATAGATAGATAGATAGTCATTGACCCTGAGATATAGATAGATAGAGTATGAACCACAGATAGGTAGATAGATAGATAGATAGTTATTGACCCGCAGATAGCTAGATAGATAG